>CM055362.1:24874886-24930306 GCA_029228515.1 Populus alba x Populus x berolinensis | reverse complement strand
ACTTGTTCTACATCATACTTTCTTCCGCAAACGCGAAACGCTTTGACTCGGTGAGTTTCGCGGCATTCGACTTCGATGCCCCGGTTGCCGAAATTCAGTTGCCTTTGAATTTCGGGTGATCCCTCTTGAGCATGTATGCTTCTGCTACTTGTTCTACATCATACTTTCTTCCGCAAACGGCGAAACGCTTTGACTCGGTGAGTTTCGCGCATTCCGACTTCGATGCCCGTTGCCGAAATTCAGTTGCCTTTGAATTTCGGGTGATCCCTCTTGAGCATGTATGCTTCTGCTACTTGTTCTACATCATACTTTCTTCCGCAAACGGCGAAACGCTTTGACTCGGTGAGTTTCGCGGCATTCCGACTTCGATGCCCCGGTTGCCGAAATTCAGTTGCCTTTGAATTTCGGGTGATCCCTCTTGAGCATGTATGCTTCTCTACTTGTTCTACATCATACTTCTTCCGCAAACGGCGAAACGCTTTGACTCGGTGAGTTTCGCGGCATTCCGACTTCGATGCCCCGTTGCCGAAATTCAGTTGCCTTTGAATTTCGGGTGATCCCTCTTGAGCATGTATGCTTCTGCTACTTGTTCTACATCATACTTTTCCGCAAACGGCGAAACGCTTTGACTCGGTGAGTTTCGCGGCATTCCGACTTCGATGCCCCGGTTGCCGAAATTCAGTTGCCTTTGAATTTCGGGTGATCCCTCTTGAGCATGTATGCTTCTGCTACTTGTTCTACATCATACTTTCTTCCGCAAACGGCGAAACGCTTTGACTCGGTGAGTTTCGCGGCATTCCGACTTCGATGCCCCGGTTGCCGAAATTCAGTTGCCTTTGATTTCGGGTGATCCCTCTTGAGCATGTATGCTTCTGCTACTTGTTCTACATCATACTTCTTCCGCAAACGGCGAAACGCTTTGACTCGGTGAGTTTCGCGGCATTCCGACTTCGATGCCCCGGTTGCCGAAATTCAGTTGCCTTTGAATTTCGGGTGATCCCTCTTGAGCATGTATGCTTCTGCTACTTGTTCTACATCAGACTTTCTTCCGCAAACGGCGAAACGCTTTGACTCGGTGAGTTTCGCGGCATTCCGACTTCGATGCCCCGTTGCCGAAATTCAGTTGCCTTTGAATTTCGGGTGATCCCTCTTGAGCATGTATGCTTCTGCTACTTGTTCTACATCATACTTTCTTCCGCAAACGGCGAAACGCTTTGACTCGGTGAGTTTCGCGGCATTCCGACTTCGATGCCCCGTTTGCCGAAATTCAGTTGCCTTTGAATTTCGGGTGATCCCTCTTGAGCATGTATGCTTCTGCTACTTGTTCTACATCATACTTCTTCCGCAAACGGCGAAACGTTGACTCGGTGAGTTTCGCGGCATTCCGACTTCGATGCCCGGTTGCCGAAATTCAGTTGCCTTTGAATTTCGGGTGATCCCTCTTGAGCATGTATGCTTCTGCTACTTGTTCTACATCATACTTTCTTCCGCAAACGGCGAAACGCTTTGACTCGGTGAGTTTCGCGGCATTCCGACTTCGATGCCCGGTTGCCGAAATTCAGTTGCCTTTGAATTTCGGGTGATCCCTCTTGAGCATGTATGCTTCTGCTACTTGTTCTACATCAACCTTCTTCCGCAAACGGCGAAACGCTTTGACTCGGTGTTTCGCGGCATTCCGACTTCGATGCCCGGTTGCCGAAATTCAGTTGCCTTTGATTTTCGGGTGATCCCTCTTGAGCATGTATGCTTCTGCTACTTTTCTACATCATACTTTCTTCCGCAAACGGCGAAACGCTTTGACTCGGTGAGTTTCGCGGCATTCCGACTTCGATGCCCGGTTGCCGAAATTCAGTTGCCTTTGAATTTCGGGTGATCTTGAGCATATGTTCTACATTATACTTTCTTCCGCAAACGGCGAAACGCTTTGACTCGGTGAGTTTCGCGGCTTTCTGAATTCGATGCCCCGGTTGCCGAAATTCATTTGCCTTTGCATTTCGGGTGATCCCTCTTGATCATGTATGCTTCTGCTACTTGTTCTACATCATACTTTCTTCCGCAAACGGCGAAACGCTTTGACTCGGTGAGTTTCGCGGCATTCCAACTTCGATGCCCCGGTTACCGAAATTCAGTTGCCTTTGAATTTCGGGTGATCCCTCTTGAGCATGTATGCTTCTGCTCCTTGTTCTACATCATACTTTCTTCCGCAAACGGCGAAACGCTTTGACTCGGTGAGTTTCGCGGCATTCCAACTTCGATGCCCCGGTTACCGAAATTCAGTTGCCTTTGAATTTCGGGTGATCCCTCTTGAGCATGTATGCTTCTCTACTTGTTCTACATCATACTTTCTTCCGCAAACGGCGAAACGCTTTGACTCGGTGAGTTTCGCGGCATTCCGACTTCGATGCCCGGTTGCCGAAATTCAGTTGCCTTTGAATTTCGGGTGATCCCTCTTGAGCATGTATGCTTCTGCTACTTGTTCTACATCATACTTTCTTCCGCAAACGGCGAAACGCTTTGACTCGGTGAGTTTCGCGGCATTCCGACTTCGATGCCCGGTTGCCGAAATTCAGTTGCCTTTGAATTTCGGGTGATCCCTCTTGAGCATGTATGCTTCTGCTACTTGTTCTACATCATACTTTCTTCCGCAAACGGCGAAACGCTTTGACTCGGTGAGTTTCGCGGCATTCCGACTTCGATGCCCCGTTGCCGAAATTCAGTTGCCTTTGAATTTCGGGTGATCCCTCTTGAGCATGTATGCTTCTGCTACTTGTTCTACATCATACTTTCTTCCGCAAACGGCGAAACGCTTTGACTCGGTGAGTTTCGCGGCATTCCGACTTCGATGCCCCGGTTGCCGAAATTCAGTTGCCTTTGAATTTCGGGTGATCCCTCTTGAGCATGTATGCTTCTGCTACTTGTTCTACATCATCTTTCTTCCGCAAACGGCGAAACGCTTTGACTCGGTGAGTTTCGCGGCATTCCGACTTCGATGCCCCGGTTGCCGAAATTCAGTTGCCTTTGAATTTCGGGTGATCCCTCTTGAGCATGTATGCTTCTGCTACTTGTTCTACATCATACTTTCTTCCGCAAACGGCGAAACGCTTTGACTCGGTGAGTTTCGCGGCATTCCGACTTCGATGCCCCGGTTGCCGAAATTCAGTTGCCTTTGAATTTCGGGTGATCCCTCTTGAGCATGTATGCTTCTGCTACTTGTTCTACATCATACTTTCTTCCGCAAACGGCGAAACGCTTTGACTCGGTGAGTTTCGCGGCATTCCGACTTCGATGCCGGTTGCCGAAATTCAGTTGCCTTTGAATTTCGGGTGATCCCTCTTGAGCATGTATGCTTCTGCTACTTGTTCTACATCATACTTCTTCGCAAACGGCGAAACGCTTTGACTCGGTGAGTTTCGCGGCATTCCGACTTCGATGCCCCGGTTGCCGAAATTCAGTTGCCTTTGAATTTCGGGTGATCCCTCTTGAGCATGTATGCTTCTGCTACTTGTTCTACATCATACCTTCTTCCGCAAACGGCGAAACGCTTTGACTCGGTGAGTTTCGCGGCATTCCGACTTCGATGCCCGTTTGCCGAAATTCAGTTGCCTTTGAATTTCGGGTGATCCCTCTTGAGCATGTATGCTTCTGCTACTTGTTCTACATCATACTTCTTCCGCAAACGGCGAAACGCTTTGACTCGGTGAGTTTCGCGGCATTCCGACTTCGATGCCCCGGTTGCCGAAATTCAGTTGCCTTTGAATTTCGGGTGATCCCTCTTGAGCATGTATGCTTCTGCTACTTGTTCTACATCATACTTCTTCCGCAAACGGCGAAACGCTTTGACTCGGTGAGTTTCGCGGCATTCCGACTTCGATGCCCCGGTTGCCGAAATTCAGTTGCCTTTGAATTTCGGGTGATCCCTCTTGAGCATGTATGCTTCTGCTACTTGTTCTACATCATACTTCTTCCGCAAACGGCGAAACGCTTTGACTCGGTGAGTTTCGCGGCATTCCGACTTCGATGCCCCGGTTGCCGAAATTCAGTTGCCTTTGAATTTCGGGTGATCCCTCTTGAGCATGTATGCTTCTGCTACTTGTTCTACATCATACTTTCTTCCGCAAACGGCGCGAAACGCTTTGACTCGGTGAGTTTCGCGGCATTCCGACTTCGATGCCCCGGTTGCCGAAATTCAGTTGCCTTTGAATTTCGGGTGATCCCTCTTGAGCATGTATGCTTCTGCTACTTGTTCTACATCATACTTTCTTCCGCAAACGGCGAAACGCTTTGACTCGGTGAGTTTCGCGGCATTCCGACTTCGATGCCCCGTTTGCCGAAATTCAGTTGCCTTTGAATTTCGGGTGATCCCTCTTGAGCATGTATGCTTCTGCTACTTGTTCTATCATACTTCTTCCGCAAACGGCGAAACGCTTTGACTCGGTGAGTTTCGCGGCATTCCGACTTCGATGCCCCGGTTGCCGAAATTCAGTTGCCTTTGAATTTCGGGTGATCCCTCTTGAGCATGTATGCTTCTGCTACTTGTTCTACATCATACTTCTTCCGCAAACGGCGAAACGCTTTGACTCGGTGAGTTTCGCGGCATTCCGACTTCGATGCCCGGTTGCCGAAATTCAGTTGCCTTTGAATTTCGGGTGATCCCTCTTGAGCATGTATGCTTCTGCTACTTGTTCTACATCATACTTTCTTCCGCAAACGGCGAAACGCTTTGACTCGGTGAGTTTCGCGGCATTCCGACTTCGATGCCCGGTTGCCGAAATTCAGTTGCCTTTGAATTTCGGGTGATCCCTCTTGAGCATGTATGCTTCTGCTACTTGTTCTACATCATACTTTCTTCCGCAAACGGCGAAACGCTTTGACTCGGTGAGTTTCGCGGCATTCCGACTTCGATGCCCCGGTTGCCGAAATTCAGTTGCCTTTGAATTTCGGGTGATGAGCATATGTTCTACATTTATACTTCTTCCGCAAACGGCGAAACGCTTTGACTCGGTGAGTTTCGCGGCATTCCGACTTCGATGCCCCGGTTGCCGAAATTCAGTTGCCTTTGAATTTCGGGTGATCCCTCTTGAGCATGTATGCTTCTGCTACTTGTTCTACATCACACTTTCTTCCGCAAACGGCGAAACGCTTTGACTCGGTGAGTTTCGCGGCATTCCGACTTCGATGCCCCGGTTGCCGAAATTCAGTTGCCTTTGAATTTCGGGTGATCCCTCTTGAGCATGTATGCTTCTGCTACTTGTTCTACATCATACTTTCTTCCGCAAACGGCGAAACGCTTTGACTCGGTGAGTTTCGCGGCATTCCGACTTCGATGCCCCGGTTGCCGAAATTCAGTTGCCTTTGAATTTCGGGTGATCCCTCTTGAGCATGTATGCTTCTGCTACTTGTTCTACATCATACTTTCTTCCGCAAACGGCGAAACGCTTTGACTCGGTGAGTTTCGCGGCATTCCGACTTCGATGCCCCGGTTGCCGAAATTCAGTTGCCTTTGAATTTCGGGTGATCCCTCTTGAGCATGTATGCTTCTGCTACTTGTTCTACATCATACTTTCTTCCGCAAACGGCGAAACGCTTTGACTCGGTGAGTTTCGCGGCATTCCGACTTCGATGCCCCGGTTGCCGAAATTCAGTTGCCTTTGAATTTCGGGTGATCCCTCTTGAGCATGTATGCTTCTGCTACTTGTTCTACATCATACTTTCTTCCGCAAACGGCGAAACGCTTTGACTCGGTGAGTTTCGCGGCATTCCGACTTCGATGCCCCGGTTGCCGAAATTCAGTTGCCTTTGAATTTCGGGTGATCCCTCTTGAGCATGTATGCTTCTGCTACTTGTTCTACATCATACTTTCTTCCGCAAACGGCGAAACGCTTTGACTCGGTGAGTTTCGCGGCATTCCGACTTCGATGCCCGGTTGCCGAAATTCAGTTGCCTTTGAATTTCGGGTGATCCCTCTTGAGCATGTATGCTTCTGCTACTTGTTCTACATCATACTTTCTTCCGCAAACGGCGAAACGCTTTGACTCGGTGAGTTTCGCGGCATTCCGACTTCGATGCCCGGTTGCCGAAATTCAGTTGCCTTTGAATTTCGGGTGATCCCTCTTGAGCATGTATGCTTCTGCTACTTGTTCTACATCATACTTTCTTCCGCAAACGGCGAAACGCTTTGACTCGGTGAGTTTCGCGCATTCCGACTTCGATGCCCCGGTTGCCGAAATTCAGTTGCCTTTGAATTTCGGGTGATCCCTCTTGAGCATGTATGCTTCTGCTACTTGTTCTACATCATACTTTCTTCCGCAAACGGCGAAACGCTTTGACTCGGTGAGTTTCGCGGCATTCCGACTTCGATGCCCCGGTTGCCGAAATTCAGTTGCCTTTGAATTTCGGGTGATCCCTCTTGAGCATGTATGCTTCTGCTACTTGTTCTACATCATACTTTCTTCCGCAAACGGCGAAACGCTTTGACTCGGTGAGTTTCGCGGCATTCCGACTTCGATGCCCCGGTTGCCGAAATTCAGTTGCCTTTGAATTTCGGGTGATCCCTCTTGAGCATGTATGCTTCTGCTACTTGTTCTACATCATACTTCTTCCGCAAACGGCGAAACGCTTTGACTCGGTGAGTTTCGCGCATTCCGACTTCGATGCCCCGGTTGCCGAAATTCAGTTGCCTTTGAATTTCGGGTGATCCCTCTTGAGCATGTATGCTTCTGCTACTTGTTCTACATCATACTTTCTTCCGCAAACGGCGAAACGCTTTGACTCGGTGAGTTTCGCGGCATTCCGACTTCGATGCCCCGGTTGCCGAAATTCAGTTGCCTTTGAATTTCGGGTGATCCCTCTTGAGCATGTATGCTTCTGCTACTTGTTCTACATCATACTTTCTTCCGCAAACGGCGAAACGCTTTGACTCGGTGAGTTTCGCGGCATTCCGACTTCGATGCCCCGGTTGCCGAAATTCAGTTGCCTTTGAATTTCGGGTGATCCCTCTTGAGCATGTATGCTTCTGCTACTTGTTCTACATCATACTTCTTCCGCAAACGGCGAAACGCTTTGACTCGGTGAGTTTCGCGGCATTCCGACTTCGATGCCCCGGTTGCCGAAATTCAGTTGCCTTTGAATTTCGGGTGATCCCTCTTGAGCATGTATGCTTCTGCTACTTGTTCTACATCATACTTCTTCCGCAAACGGCGAAACGCTTTGACTCGGTGAGTTTCGCGGCATTCCGACTTCGATGCCCCGGTTGCCGAAATTCAGTTGCCTTTGAATTTCGGGTGATCCCTCTTGAGCATGTATGCTTCTGCTACTTGTTCTACATCATACTTCTTCCGCAAACGGCGAAACGCTTTGACTCGGTGAGTTTCGCGCATTCCGACTTCGATGCCCCGGTTGCCGAAATTCAGTTGCCTTTGAATTTCGGGTGATCCCTCTTGAGCATGTATGCTTCTGCTACTTGTTCTACATCATACTTCTTCCGCAAACGGCGAAACGCTTTGACTCGGTGAGTTTCGCGGCATTCCGACTTCGATGCCCCGGTTGCCGAAATTCAGTTGCCTTTGAATTTCGGGTGATCCCTCTTGAGCATGTATGCTTCTGCTACTTGTTCTACATCAGACTTTCTTCCGCAAACGGCGAAACGCTTTGACTCGGTGAGTTTCGCGGCATTCCGACTTCGATGCCCCGGTTGCCGAAATTCAGTTGCCTTTGAATTTCGGGTGATCCCTCTTGAGCATGTATGCTTCTGCTACTTGTTCTACATCATACTTTCTTCCGCAAACGGCGAAACGCTTTGACTCGGTGAGTTTCGCGGCATTCCGACTTCGATGCCCGGTTGCCGAAATTCAGTTGCCTTTGAATTTCGGGTGATCCCTCTTGAGCATGTATGCTTCTGCTACTTGTTTATACATACCTTCTTCCGCAAACGGCGAAACGCTTTGACTCGGTGAGTTTCGCGGCATTCCGACTTCGATGCCCCGGTTGCCGAAATTCAGTTGCCTTTGAATTTCGGGTGATCCCTCTTGAGCATGTATGCTTCTGCTACTTGTTCTACATTACTTTCTTCCGCAAACGGCGAAACGCTTTGACTCGGTGAGTTTCGCGGCATTCCGACTTCGATGCCCGGTTGCCGAAATTCAGTTGCCTTTGAATTTCGGGTGATCCCTCTTGAGCATGTATGCTTCTGCTACTTGTTCTACATCATACTTTCTTCCGCAAACGGCGAAACGCTTTGACTCGGTGAGTTTCGCGGCATTCCGACTTCGATGCCCGGTTGCCGAAATTCAGTTGCCTTTGAATTTCGGGTGATCCCTCTTGAGCATGTATGCTTCTGCTACTTGTTCTACATCATACTTTCTTCCGCAAACGGCGAAACGCTTTGACTCGGTGAGTTTCGCGGCATTCCGACTTCGATGCCCGGTTGCCGAAATTCAGTTGCCTTTGAATTTCGGGTGATCCCTCTTGAGCATGTATGCTTCTGCTACTTGTTCTACATCAACTTTCTTCCGCAAACGGCGAAACGCTTTGACTCGGTGAGTTTCGCGGCATTCCGACTTCGATGCCCCGGTTGCCGAAATTCAGTTGCCTTTGAATTTCGGGTGATCCCTCTTGAGCATGTATGCTTCTGCTACTTGTTCTACATCATACTTCTTCCGCAAACGGCGAAACGCTTTGACTCGGTGAGTTTCGCGGCATTCCGACTTCGATGCCCCGGTTGCCGAAATTCAGTTGCCTTTGAATTTCGGGTGATCCCTCTTGAGCATGTATGCTTCTGCTACTTGTTCTACATCATACTTTCTTCCGCAAACGGCGAAACGCTTTGACTCGGTGAGTTTCGCGGCATTCCGACTTCGATGCCCCGGTTGCCGAAATTCAGTTGCCTTTGAATTTCGGGTGATCCCTCTTGAGCATGTATGCTTCTGCTACTTGTTCTACATCATACTTTCTTCCGCAAACGGCGAAACGCTTTGACTCGGTGAGTTTCGCGGCATTCCGACTTCGATGCCCCGGTTGCCGAAATTCAGTTGCCTTTGAATTTCGGGTGATCCCTCTTGAGCATGTATGCTTCTGCTACTTGTTCTACATCATACTTTCTTCCGCAAACGGCGAAACGCTTTGACTCGGTGAGTTTCGCGGCATTCCGACTTCGATGCCCCGGTTGCCGAAATTCAGTTGCCTTTGAATTTCGGGTGATCCCTCTTGAGCATGTATGCTTCTGCTACTTGTTCTACATCATACTTTCTTCCGCAAACGGCGAAACGCTTTGACTCGGTGAGTTTCGCGGCATTCCGACTTCGATGCCCCGGTTGCCGAAATTCAGTTGCCTTTGAATTTCGGGTGATCCCTCTTGAGCATGTATGCTTCTGCTACTTGTTCTACATCATACTTCTTCCGCAAACGGCGAAACGCTTTGACTCGGTGAGTTTCGCGGCATTCCGACTTCGATGCCCCGGTTGCCGAAATTCAGTTGCCTTTGAATTTCGGGTGATCCCTCTTGAGCATGTATGCTTCTGCTACTTGTTCTACATCATACTTTCTTCCGCAAACGGCGAAACGCTTTGACTCGGTGAGTTTCGCGGCATTCCGACTTCGATGCCCCGGTTGCCGAAATTCAGTTGCCTTTGAATTTCGGGTGATCCCTCTTGAGCATGTATGCTTCTGCTACTTGTTCTACATCATACTTTCTTCCGCAAACGGCGAAACGCTTTGACTCGGTGAGTTTCGCGGCATTCCGACTTCGATGCCCCGGTTGCCGAAATTCAGTTGCCTTTGAATTTCGGGTGATCCCTCTTGAGCATGTATGCTTCTGCTACTTGTTCTACATCATACTTTCTTCCGCAAACGGCGAAACGCTTTGACTCGGT
Organism: Populus alba x Populus x berolinensis; assembly: GCA_029228515.1. Classification (NCBI taxonomy): domain Eukaryota; kingdom Viridiplantae; phylum Streptophyta; class Magnoliopsida; order Malpighiales; family Salicaceae; genus Populus; species Populus alba x Populus x berolinensis. Next base: position 24,920,440 of record CM055362.1, on the reverse strand, counting down.
GAGTTTCGCGGCATTCCGACTTCGATGCCCCGGTTGCCGAAATTCAGTTGCCTTTGAATTTCGGGTGATCCCTCTTGAGCATGTATGCTTCTGCTACTTGTTCTACATCATACTTTCTTCCGCAAACGGCGAAACGCTTTGACTCGGTGAGTTTCGCGGCATTCCGACTTCGATGCCCCGGTTGCCGAAATTCAGTTGCCTTTGAATTTCGGGTGATCCCTCTTGAGCATGTATGCTTCTGCTACTTGTTCTACATCATACTTTCTTCCGCAAACGGCGAAACGCTTTGACTCGGTGAGTTTCGCGGCATTCCGACTTCGATGCCCCGGTTGCCGAAATTCAGTTGCCTTTGAATTTCGGGTGATCCCTCTTGAGCATGTATGCTTCTGCTACTTGTTCTACATCATACTTTCTTCCGCAAACGGCGAAACGCTTTGACTCGGTGAGTTTCGCGGCATTCCGACTTCGATGCCCCGGTTGCCGAAATTCAGTTGCCTTTGAATTTCGGGTGATCCCTCTTGAGCATGTATGCTTCTGCTACTTGTTCTACATCATACTTTCTTCCGCAAACGGCGAAACGCTTTGACTCGGTGAGTTTCGCGGCATTCCGACTTCGATGCCCCGGTTGCCGAAATTCAGTTGCCTTTGAATTTCGGGTGATCCCTCTTGAGCATGTATGCTTCTGCTACTTGTTCTACATCATACTTTCTTCCGCAAACGGCGAAACGCTTTGACTCGGTGAGTTTCGCGGCATTCCGACTTCGATGCCCCGGTTGCCGAAATTCAGTTGCCTTTGAATTTCGGGTGATCCCTCTTGAGCATGTATGCTTCTGCTACTTGTTCTACATCATACTTTCTTCCGCAAACGGCGAAACGCTTTGACTCGGTGAGTTTCGCGGCATTCCGACTTCGATGCCCGGTTGCCGAAATTCAGTTGCCTTTGAATTTCGGGTGATCCCTCTTGAGCATGTATGCTTCTGCTACTTGTTCTACATCATACTTCTTCCGCAAACGGCGAAACGCTTTGACTCGGTGAGTTTCGCGGCATTCCGACTTCGATGCCCGGTTGCCGAAATTCAGTTGCCTTTGAATTTCGGGTGATCCCTCTTGAGCATGTATGCTTCTGCTACTTGTTCTACATCATACTTCTTCCGCAAACGGCGAAACGCTTTGACTCGGTGAGTTTCGCGGCATTCCGACTTCGATGCCCCGGTTGCCGAAATTCAGTTGCCTTTGAATTTCGGGTGATCCCTCTTGAGCATGTATGCTTCTGCTACTTGTTCTACATCATACTTTCTTCCGCAAACGGCGAAACGCTTTGACTCGGTGAGTTTCGCGGCATTCCGACTTCGATGCCCGGTTGCCGAAATTCAGTTGCCTTTGAATTTCGGGTGATCCCTCTTGAGCATGTATGCTTCTGCTACTTGTTCTACATCATACTTTCTTCCGCAAACGGCGAAACGCTTTGACTCGGTGAGTTTCGCGGCATTCCGACTTCGATGCCCCGGTTGCCGAAATTCAGTTGCCTTTGAATTTCGGGTGATCCCTCTTGAGCATGTATGCTTCTGCTACTTGTTCTACATCATACTTCTTCCGCAAACGGCGAAACGCTTTGACTCGGTGAGTTTCGCGGCATTCCGACTTCGATGCCCCGGTTGCCGAAATTCAGTTGCCTTTGAATTTCGGGTGATCCCTCTTGAGCATGTATGCTTCTGCTACTTGTTCTACATCATACTTCTTCCGCAAACGGCGAAACGCTTTGACTCGGTGAGTTTCGCGGCATTCCGACTTCGATGCCCCGGTTGCCGAAATTCAGTTGCCTTTGAATTTCGGGTGATCCCTCTTGAGCATGTATGCTTCTGCTACTTGTTCTACATCATACTTTCTTCCGCAAACGGCGAAACGCTTTGACTCGGTGAGTTTCGCGGCATTCCGACTTCGATGCCCCGGTTGCCGAAATTCAGTTGCCTTTGAATTTCGGGTGATCCCTCTTGAGCATGTATGCTTCTGCTACTTGTTCTACATCATACTTTCTTCCGCAAACGGCGAAACGCTTTGACTCGGTGAGTTTCGCGGCATTCCGACTTCGATGCCCCGGTTGCCGAAATTCAGTTGCCTTTGAATTTCGGGTGATCCCTCTTGAGCATGTATGCTTCTGCTACTTGTTCTACATCATACTTTCTTCCGCAAACGGCGAAACGCTTTGACTCGGTGAGTTTCGCGGCATTCCGACTTCGATGCCCGGTTGCCGAAATTCAGTTGCCTTTGAATTTCGGGTGATCCCTCTTGAGCATGTATGCTTCTGCTACTTGTTCTACATCATACTTTCTTCCGCAAACGGCGAAACGCTTTGACTCGGTGAGTTTCGCGGCATTCCGACTTCGATGCCCCGGTTGCCGAAATTCAGTTGCCTTTGAATTTCGGGTGATCCCTCTTGAGCATGTATGCTTCTGCTACTTGTTCTACATCATACTTTCTTCCGCAAACGGCGAAACGCTTTGACTCGGTGAGTTTCGCGGCATTCCGACTTCGATGCCCCGGTTGCCGAAATTCAGTTGCCTTTGAATTTCGGGTGATCCCTCTTGAGCATGTATGCTTCTGCTACTTGTTCTACATCATACTTTCTTCCGCAAACGGCGAAACGCTTTGACTCGGTGAGTTTCGCGGCATTCCGACTTCGATGCCCCGGTTGCCGAAATTCAGTTGCCTTTGAATTTCGGGTGATCCCTCTTGAGCATGTATGCTTCTGCTACTTGTTCTACATCATACTTTCTTCCGCAAACGGCGAAACGCTTTGACTCGGTGAGTTTCGCGGCATTCCGACTTCGATGCCCCGGTTGCCGAAATTCAGTTGCCTTTGAATTTCGGGTGATCCCTCTTGAGCATGTATGCTTCTGCTACTTGTTCTACATCATACTTTCTTCCGCAAACGGCGAAACGCTTTGACTCGGTGAGTTTCGCGGCATTCCGACTTCGATGCCCCGGTTGCCGAAATTCAGTTGCCTTTGAATTTCGGGTGATCCCTCTTGAGCATGTATGCTTCTGCTACTTGTTCTACATCATACTTTCTTCCGCAAACGGCGAAACGCTTTGACTCGGTGAGTTTCGCGGCATTCCGACTTCGATGCCCCGGTTGCCGAAATTCAGTTGCCTTTGAATTTCGGGTGATCCCTCTTGAGCATGTATGCTTCTGCTACTTGTTCTACATCATACTTCTTCCGCAAACGGCGAAACGCTTTGACTCGGTGAGTTTCGCGGCATTCCGACTTCGATGCCCCGGTTGCCGAAATTCAGTTGCCTTTGAATTTCGGGTGATCCCTCTTGAGCATGTATGCTTCTGCTACTTGTTCTACATCATACTTTCTTCCGCAAACGGCGAAACGCTTTGACTCGGTGAGTTTCGCGGCATTCCGACTTCGATGCCCCGGTTGCCGAAATTCAGTTGCCTTTGAATTTCGGGTGATCCCTCTTGAGCATGTATGCTTCTGCTACTTGTTCTACATCATACTTTCTTCCGCAAACGGCGAAACGCTTTGACTCGGTGAGTTTCGCGGCATTCCGACTTCGATGCCCCGGTTGCCGAAATTCAGTTGCCTTTGAATTTCGGGTGATCCCTCTTGAGCATGTATGCTTCTGCTACTTGTTCTACATCACACTTTCTTCCGCAAACGGCGAAACGCTTTGACTCGGTGAGTTTCGCGGCATTCCGACTTCGATGCCCCGGTTGCCGAAATTCAGTTGCCTTTGAATTTCGGGTGATCCCTCTTGAGCATGTATGCTTCTGCTACTTGTTCTACATCATACTTTCTTCCGCAAACGGCGAAACGCTTTGACTCGGTGAGTTTCGCGGCATTCCGACTTCGATGCCCCGGTTGCCGAAATTCAGTTGCCTTTGAATTTCGGGTGATCCCTCTTGAGCATGTATGCTTCTGCTACTTGTTCTACATCACTTTCTTCCGCAAACGGCGAAACGCTTTGACTCGGTGAGTTTCGCGGCATTCCGACTTCGATGCCCGGTTGCCGAAATTCAGTTGCCTTTGAATTTCGGGTGATCCCTCTTGAGCATGTATGCTTCTGCTACTTGTTCTACATCATACTTCTTCCGCAAACGGCGAAACGCTTTGACTCGGTGAGTTTCGCGGCATTCCGACTTCGATGCCCGGTTGCCGAAATTCAGTTGCCTTTGAATTTCGGGTGATCCCTCTTGAGCATGTATGCTTCTGCTACTTGTTCTACATCATACTTTCTTCCGCAAACGGCGAAACGCTTTGACTCGGTGAGTTTCGCGGCATTCCGACTTCGATGCCCCGGTTGCCGAAATTCAGTTGCCTTTGAATTTCGGGTGATCCCTCTTGAGCATGTATGCTTCTGCTACTTGTTCTACATCATACTTTCTTCCGCAAACGGCGAAACGCTTTGACTCGGTGAGTTTCGCGGCATTCCGACTTCGATGCCCCGGTTGCCGAAATTCAGTTGCCTTTGAATTTCGGGTGATCCCTCTTGAGCATGTATGCTTCTGCTACTTGTTCTACATCATACTTTCTTCCGCAAACGGCGAAACGCTTTGACTCGGTGAGTTTCGCGGCATTCCGACTTCGATGCCCCGGTTGCCGAAATTCAGTTGCCTTTGAATTTCGGGTGATCCCTCTTGAGCATGTATGCTTCTGCTACTTGTTCTACATCATACTTTCTTCCGCAAACGGCGAAACGCTTTGACTCGGTGAGTTTCGCGGCATTCCGACTTCGATGCCCCGGTTGCCGAAATTCAGTTGCCTTTGAATTTCGGGTGATCCCTCTTGAGCATGTATGCTTCTGCTACTTGTTCTACATCATACTTTCTTCCGCAAACGGCGAAACGCTTTGACTCGGTGAGTTTCGCGGCATTCCGACTTCGATGCCCCGGTTGCCGAAATTCAGTTGCCTTTGAATTTCGGGTGATCCCTCTTGAGCATGTATGCTTCTGCTACTTGTTCTACATCATACTTCTTCCGCAAACGGCGAAACGCTTTGACTCGGTGAGTTTCGCGGCATTCCGACTTCGATGCCCCGGTTGCCGAAATTCAGTTGCCTTTGAATTTCGGGTGATCCCTCTTGAGCATGTATGCTTCTGCTACTTGTTCTACATCATACTTTCTTCCGCAAACGGCGAAACGCTTTGACTCGGTGAGTTTCGCGGCATTCCGACTTCGATGCCCCGGTTGCCGAAATTCAGTTGCCTTTGAATTTCGGGTGATCCCTCTTGAGCATGTATGCTTCTGCTACTTGTTCTACATCAGACTTTCTTCCGCAAACGGCGAAACGCTTTGACTCGGTGAGTTTCGCGGCATTCCGACTTCGATGCCCCGGTTGCCGAAATTCAGTTGCCTTTGAATTTCGGGTGATCCCTCTTGAGCATGTATGCTTCTGCTACTTGTTCTACATCATACTTTCTTCCGCAAACGGCGAAACGCTTTGACTCGGTGAGTTTCGCGGCATTCCGACTTCGATGCCCGGTTGCCGAAATTCAGTTGCCTTTGAATTTCGGGTGATCCCTCTTGAGCATGTATGCTTCTGCTACTTGTTCTACATCATACTTTCTTCCGCAAACGGCGAAACGCTTTGACTCGGTGAGTTTCGCGGCATTCCGACTTCGATGCCCCGGTTGCCGAAATTCAGTTGCCTTTGAATTTCGGGTGATCCCTCTTGAGCATGTATGCTTCTGCTACTTGTTCTACATCATACTTTCTTCCGCAAACGGCGAAACGCTTTGACTCGGTGAGTTTCGCGGCATTCCGACTTCGATGCCCCGGTTGCCGAAATTCAGTTGCCTTTGAATTTCGGGTGATCCCTCTTGAGCATGTATGCTTCTGCTACTTGTTCTACATCATACTTTCTTCCGCAAACGGCGAAACGCTTTGACTCGGTGAGTTTCGCGGCATTCCGACTTCGATGCCCCGGTTGCCGAAATTCAGTTGCCTTTGAATTTCGGGTGATCCCTCTTGAGCATGTATGCTTCTGCTACTTGTTCTACATCATACTTTCTTCCGCAAACGGCGAAACGCTTTGACTCGGTGAGTTTCGCGGCATTCCGACTTCGATGCCCCGGTTGCCGAAATTCAGTTGCCTTTGAATTTCGGGTGATCCCTCTTGAGCATGTATGCTTCTGCTACTTGTTCTACATCATACTTTCTTCCGCAAACGGCGAAACGCTTTGACTCGGTGAGTTTCGCGGCATTCCGACTTCGATGCCCCGGTTGCCGAAATTCAGTTGCCTTTGAATTTCGGGTGATCCCTCTTGAGCATGTATGCTTCTGCTACTTGTTCTACATCATACTTTCTTCCGCAAACGGCGAAACGCTTTGACTCGGTGAGTTTCGCGGCATTCCGACTTCGATGCCCGGTTGCCGAAATTCAGTTGCCTTTGAATTTCGGGTGATCCCTCTTGAGCATGTATGCTTCTGCTACTTGTTCTACATCATACTTTCTTCCGCAAACGGCGAAACGCTTTGACTCGGTGAGTTTCGCGGCATTCCGACTTCGATGCCCCGGTTGCCGAAATTCAGTTGCCTTTGAATTTCGGGTGATCCCTCTTGAGCATGTATGCTTCTGCTACTTGTTCTACATCATACTTTCTTCCGCAAACGGCGAAACGCTTTGACTCGGTGAGTTTCGCGGCATTCCGACTTCGATGCCCCGGTTGCCGAAATTCAGTTGCCTTTGAATTTCGGGTGATCCCTCTTGAGCATGTATGCTTCTGCTACTTGTTCTACATCATACTTTCTTCCGCAAACGGCGAAACGCTTTGACTCGGTGAGTTTCGCGGCATTCCGACTTCGATGCCCCGGTTGCCGAAATTCAGTTGCCTTTGAATTTCGGGTGATCCCTCTTGAGCATGTATGCTTCTGCTACTTGTTCTACATCATACTTTCTTCCGCAAACGGCGAAACGCTTTGACTCGGTGAGTTTCGCGGCATTCCGACTTCGATGCCCCGGTTGCCGAAATTCAGTTGCCTTTGAATTTCGGGTGATCCCTCTTGAGCATGTATGCTTCTGCTACTTGTTCTACATCATACTTTCTTCCGCAAACGGCGAAACGCTTTGACTCGGTGAGTTTCGCGGCATTCCGACTTCGATGCCCCGGTTGCCGAAATTCAGTTGCCTTTGAATTTCGGGTGATCCCTCTTGAGCATGTATGCTTCTGCTACTTGTTCTACATCATACTTTCTTCCGCAAACGGCGAAACGCTTTGACTCGGTGAGTTTCGCGGCATTCCGACTTCGATGCCCCGGTTGCCGAAATTCAGTTGCCTTTGAATTTCGGGTGATCCCTCTTGAGCATGTATGCTTCTGCTACTTGTTCTACATCAGACTTTCTTCCGCAAACGGCGAAACGCTTTGACTCGGTGAGTTTCGCGGCATTCCGACTTCGATGCCCCGGTTGCCGAAATTCAGTTGCCTTTGAATTTCGGGTGATCCCTCTTGAGCATGTATGCTTCTGCTACTTGTTCTACATCATACTTTCTTCCGCAAACGGCGAAACGCTTTGACTCGGTGAGTTTCGCGGCATTCCGACTTCGATGCCCCGGTTGCCGAAATTCAGTTGCCTTTGAATTTCGGGTGATCCCTCTTGAGCATGTATGCTTCTGCTACTTGTTCTACATCATACTTTCTTCCGCAAACGGCGAAACGCTTTGACTCGGTGAGTTTCGCGGCATTCCGACTTCGATGCCCCGGTTGCCGAAATTCAGTTGCCTTTGAATTTCGGGTGATCCCTCTTGAGCATGTATGCTTCTGCTACTTGTTCTACATCATACTTTCTTCCGCAAACGGCGAAACGCTTTGACTCGGTGAGTTTCGCGGCATTCCGACTTCGATGCCCCGGTTGCCGAAATTCAGTTGCCTTTGAATTTCGGGTGATCCCTCTTGAGCATGTATGCTTCTGCTACTTGTTCTACATCATACTTTCTTCCGCAAACGGCGAAACGCTTTGACTCGGTGAGTTTCGCGGCATTCCGACTTCGATGCCCCGGTTGCCGAAATTCAGTTGCCTTTGAATTTCGGGTGATCCCTCTTGAGCATGTATGCTTCTGCTACTTGTTCTACATCATACTTTCTTCCGCAAACGGCGAAACGCTTTGACTCGGTGAGTTTCGCGGCATTCCGACTTCGATGCCCCGGTTGCCGAAATTCAGTTGCCTTTGAATTTCGGGTGATCCCTCTTGAGCATGTATGCTTCTGCTACTTGTTCTACATCATACTTTCTTCCGCAAACGGCGAAACGCTTTGACTCGGTGAGTTTCGCGGCATTCCGACTTCGATGCCCCGGTTGCCGAAATTCAGTTGCCTTTGAATTTCGGGTGATCCCTCTTGAGCATGTATGCTTCTGCTACTTGTTCTACATCATACTTTCTTCCGCAAACGGCGAAACGCTTTGACTCGGTGAGTTTCGCGGCATTCCGACTTCGATGCCCCGGTTGCCGAAATTCAGTTGCCTTTGAATTTCGGGTGATCCCTCTTGAGCATGTATGCTTCTGCTACTTGTTCTACATCATACTTTCTTCCGCAAACGGCGAAACGCTTTGACTCGGTGAGTTTCGCGGCATTCCGACTTCGATGCCCCGGTTGCCGAAATTCAGTTGCCTTTGAATTTCGGGTGATCCCTCTTGAGCATGTATGCTTCTGCTACTTGTTCTACATCATACTTTCTTCCGCAAACGGCGAAACGCTTTGACTCGGTGAGTTTCGCGGCATTCCGACTTCGATGCCCGGTTGCCGAAATTCAGTTGCCTTTGAATTTCGGGTGATCCCTCTTGAGCATGTATGCTTCTGCTACTTGTTCTACATCATACTTTCTTCCGCAAACGGCGAAACGCTTTGACTCGGTGAGTTTCGCGGCATTCCGACTTCGATGCCCCGGTTGCCGAAATTCAGTTGCCTTTGAATTTCGGGTGATCCCTCTTGAGCATGTATGCTTCTGCTACTTGTTCTACATCATACTTTCTTCCGCAAACGGCGAAACGCTTTGACTCGGTGAGTTTCGCGGCATTCCGACTTCGATGCCCCGGTTGCCGAAATTCAGTTGCCTTTGAATTTCGGGTGATCCCTCTTGAGCATGTATGCTTCTGCTACTTGTTCTACATCATACTTTCTTCCGCAAACGGCGAAACGCTTTGACTCGGTGAGTTTCGCGGCATTCCGACTTCGATGCCCCGGTTGCCGAAATTCAGTTGCCTTTGAATTTCGGGTGATCCCTCTTGAGCATGTATGCTTCTGCTACTTGTTCTACATCATACTTTCTTCCGCAAACGGCGAAACGCTTTGACTCGGTGAGTTTCGCGGCATTCCGACTTCGATGCCCCGGTTGCCGAAATTCAGTTGCCTTTGAATTTCGGGTGATCCCTCTTGAGCATGTATGCTTCTGCTACTTGTTCTACATCATACTTTCTTCCGCAAACGGCGAAACGCTTTGACTCGGTGAGTTTCGCGGCATTCCGACTTCGATGCCCGGTTGCCGAAATTCAGTTGCCTTTGAATTTCGGGTGATCCCTCTTGAGCATGTATGCTTCTGCTACTTGTTCTACATCATACTTTCTTCCGCAAACGGCGAAACGCTTTGACTCGGTGAGTTTCGCGGCATTCCGACTTCGATGCCCCGGTTGCCGAAATTCAGTTGCCTTTGAATTTCGGGTGATCCCTCTTGAGCATGTATGCTTCTGCTACTTGTTCTACATCATACTTTCTTCCGCAAACGGCGAAACGCTTTGACTCGGTGAGTTTCGCGGCATTCCGACTTCGATGCCCCGGTTGCCGAAATTCAGTTGCCTTTGAATTTCGGGTGATCCCTCTTGAGCATGTATGCTTCTGCTACTTGTTCTACATCATACTTTCTTCCGCAAACGGCGAAACGCTTTGACTCGGTGAGTTTCGCGGCATTCCGACTTCGATGCCCCGGTTGCCGAAATTCAGTTGCCTTTGAATTTCGGGTGATCCCTCTTGAGCATGTATGCTTCTGCTACTTGTTCTACATCATACTTTCTTCCGCAAACGGCGAAACGCTTTGACTCGGTGAGTTTCGCGGCATTCCGACTTCGATGCCCCGGTTGCCGAAATTCAGTTGCCTTTGAATTTCGGGTGATCCCTCTTGAGCATGTATGCTTCTGCTACTTGTTCTACATCATACTTTCTTCCGCAAACGGCGAAACGCTTTGACTCGGTGAGTTTCGCGGCATTCCGACTTCGATGCCCCGGTTGCCGAAATTCAGTTGCCTTTGAATTTCGGGTGATCCCTCTTGAGCATGTATGCTTCTGCTACTTGTTCTACATCATACTTTCTTCCGCAAACGGCGAAACGCTTTGACTCGGTGAGTTTCGCGGCATTCCGACTTCGATGCCCCGGTTGCCGAAATTCAGTTGCCTTTGAATTTCGGGTGATCCCTCTTGAGCATGTATGCTTCTGCTACTTGTTCTACATCATACTTTCTTCCGCAAACGGCGAAACGCTTTGACTCGGTGAGTTTCGCGGCATTCCGACTTCGATGCCCCGGTTGCCGAAATTCAGTTGCCTTTGAATTTCGGGTGATCCCTCTTGAGCATGTATGCTTCTGCTACTTGTTCTACATCATACTTTCTTCCGCAAACGGCGAAACGCTTTGACTCGGTGAGTTTCGCGGCATTCCGACTTCGATGCCCCGGTTGCCGAAATTCAGTTGCCTTTGAATTTCGGGTGATCCCTCTTGAGCATGTATGCTTCTGCTACTTGTTCTACATCATACTTTCTTCCGCAAACGGCGAAACGCTTTGACTCGGTGAGTTTCGCGGCATTCCGACTTCGATGCCCCGGTTGCCGAAATTCAGTTGCCTTTGAATTTCGGGTGATCCCTCTTGAGCATGTATGCTTCTGCTACTTGTTCTACATCATACTTTCTTCCGCAAACGGCGAAACGCTTTGACTCGGTGAGTTTCGCGGCATTCCGACTTCGATGCCCCGGTTGCCGAAATTCAGTTGCCTTTGAATTTCGGGTGATCCCTCTTGAGCATGTATGCTTCTGCTACTTGTTCTACATCATACTTTCTTCCGCAAACGGCGAAACGCTTTGACTCGGTGAGTTTCGCGGCATTCCGACTTCGATGCCCCGGTTGCCGAAATTCAGTTGCCTTTGAATTTCGGGTGATCCCTCTTGAGCATGTATGCTTCTGCTACTTGTTCTACATCATACTTTCTTCCGCAAACGGCGAAACGCTTTGACTCGGTGAGTTTCGCGGCATTCCGACTTCGATGCCCCGGTTGCCGAAATTCAGTTGCCTTTGAATTTCGGGTGATCCCTCTTGAGCATGTATGCTTCTGCTACTTGTTCTACATCATACTTTCTTCCGCAAACGGCGAAACGCTTTGACTCGGTGAGTTTCGCGGCATTCCGACTTCGATGCCCCGGTTGCCGAAATTCAGTTGCCTTTGAATTTCGGGTGATCCCTCTTGAGCATGTATGCTTCTGCTACTTGTTCTACATCATACTTTCTTCCGCAAACGGCGAAACGCTTTGACTCGGTGAGTTTCGCGGCATTCCGACTTCGATGCCCGGTTGCCGAAATTCAGTTGCCTTTGAATTTCGGGTGATCCCTCTTGAGCATGTATGCTTCTGCTACTTGTTCTACATCATACTTTCTTCCGCAAACGGCGAAACGCTTTGACTCGGTGAGTTTCGCGGCATTCCGACTTCGATGCCCCGGTTGCCGAAATTCAGTTGCCTTTGAATTTCGGGTGATCCCTCTTGAGCATGTATGCTTCTGCTACTTGTTCTACATCAGACTTTCTTCCGCAAACGGCGAAACGCTTTGACTCGGTGAGTTTCGCGGCATTCCGACTTCGATGCCCCGGTTGCCGAAATTCAGTTGCCTTTGAATTTCGGGTGATCCCTCTTGAGCATGTATGCTTCTGCTACTTGTTCTACATCATACTTTCTTCCGCAAACGGCGAAACGCTTTGACTCGGTGAGTTTCGCGGCATTCCGACTTCGATGCCCCGGTTGCCGAAATTCAGTTGCCTTTGAATTTCGGGTGATCCCTCTTGAGCATGTATGCTTCTGCTACTTGTTCTACATCATACTTTCTTCCGCAAACGGCGAAACGCTTTGACTCGGTGAGTTTCGCGGCATTCCGACTTCGATGCCCCGGTTGCCGAAATTCAGTTGCCTTTGAATTTCGGGTGATCCCTCTTGAGCATGTATGCTTCTGCTACTTGTTCTACATCATACTTTCTTCCGCAAACGGCGAAACGCTTTGACTCGGTGAGTTTCGCGGCATTCCGACTTCGATGCCCCGGTTGCCGAAATTCAGTTGCCTTTGAATTTCGGGTGATCCCTCTTGAGCATGTATGCTTCTGCTACTTGTTCTACATCATACTTTCTTCCGCAAACGGCGAAACGCTTTGACTCGGTGAGTTTCGCGGCATTCCGACTTCGATGCCCCGGTTGCCGAAATTCAGTTGCCTTTGAATTTCGGGTGATCCCTCTTGAGCATGTATGCTTCTGCTACTTGTTCTACATCATACTTTCTTCCGCAAACGGCGAAACGCTTTGACTCGGTGAGTTTCGCGGCATTCCGACTTCGATGCCCCGGTTGCCGAAATTCAGTTGCCTTTGAATTTCGGGTGATCCCTCTTGAGCATGTATGCTTCTGCTACTTGTTCTACATCATACTTTCTTCCGCAAACGGCGAAACGCTTTGACTCGGTGAGTTTCGCGGCATTCCGACTTCGATGCCCCGGTTGCCGAAATTCAGTTGCCTTTGAATTTCGGGTGATCCCTCTTGAGCATGTATGCTTCTGCTACTTGTTCTACATCATACTTTCTTCCGCAAACGGCGAAACGCTTTGACTCGGTGAGTTTCGCGGCATTCCGACTTCGATGCCCCGGTTGCCGAAATTCAGTTGCCTTTGAATTTCGGGTGATCCCTCTTGAGCATGTATGCTTCTGCTACTTGTTCTACATCATACTTTCTTCCGCAAACGGCGAAACGCTTTGACTCGGTGAGTTTCGCGGCATTCCGACTTCGATGCCCCGGTTGCCGAAATTCAGTTGCCTTTGAATTTCGGGTGATCCCTCTTGAGCATGTATGCTTCTGCTACTTGTTCTACATCATACTTTCTTCCGCAAACGGCGAAACGCTTTGACTCGGTGAGTTTCGCGGCATTCCGACTTCGATGCCCCGGTTGCCGAAATTCAGTTGCCTTTGAATTTCGGGTGATCCCTCTTGAGCATGTATGCTTCTGCTACTTGTTCTACATCATACTTTCTTCCGCAAACGGCGAAACGCTTTGACTCGGTGAGTTTCGCGGCATTCCGACTTCGATGCCCCGGTTGCCGAAATTCAGTTGCCTTTGAATTTCGGGTGATCCCTCTTGAGCATGTATGCTTCTGCTACTTGTTCTACATCATACTTTCTTCCGCAAACGGCGAAACGCTTTGACTCGGTGAGTTTCGCGGCATTCCGACTTCGATGCCCCGGTTGCCGAAATTCAGTTGCCTTTGAATTTCGGGTGATCCCTCTTGAGCATGTATGCTTCTGCTACTTGTTCTACATCAGACTTTCTTCCGCAAACGGCGAAACGCTTTGACTCGGTGAGTTTCGCGGCATTCCGACTTCGATGCCCCGGTTGCCGAAATTCAGTTGCCTTTGAATTTCGGGTGATCCCTCTTGAGCATGTATGCTTCTGCTACTTGTTCTACATCATACTTTCTTCCGCAAACGGCGAAACGCTTTGACTCGGTGAGTTTCGCGGCATTCCGACTTCGATGCCCCGGTTGCCGAAATTCAGTTGCCTTTGAATTTCGGGTGATCCCTCTTGAGCATGTATGCTTCTGCTACTTGTTCTACATCATACTTTCTTCCGCAAACGGCGAAACGCTTTGACTCGGTGAGTTTCGCGGCATTCCGACTTCGATGCCCCGGTTGCCGAAATTCAGTTGCCTTTGAATTTCGGGTGATCCCTCTTGAGCATGTATGCTTCTGCTACTTGTTCTACATCATACTTTCTTCCGCAAACGGCGAAACGCTTTGACTCGGTGAGTTTCGCGGCATTCCGACTTCGATGCCCCGGTTGCCGAAATTCAGTTGCCTTTGAATTTCGGGTGATCCCTCTTGAGCATGTATGCTTCTGCTACTTGTTCTACATCATACTTTCTTCCGCAAACGGCGAAACGCTTTGACTCGGTGAGTTTCGCGGCATTCCGACTTCGATGCCCCGGTTGCCGAAATTCAGTTGCCTTTGAATTTCGGGTGATCCCTCTTGAGCATGTATGCTTCTGCTACTTGTTCTACATCAGACTTTCTTCCGCAAACGGCGAAACGCTTTGACTCGGTGAGTTTCGCGGCATTCCGACTTCGATGCCCCGGTTGCCGAAATTCAGTTGCCTTTGAATTTCGGGTGATCCCTCTTGAGCATGTATGCTTCTGCTACTTGTTCTACATCATACTTTCTTCCGCAAACGGCGAAACGCTTTGACTCGGTGAGTTTCGCGGCATTCCGACTTCGATGCCCCGGTTGCCGAAATTCAGTTGCCTTTGAATTTCGGGTGATCCCTCTTGAGCATGTATGCTTCTGCTACTTGTTCTACATCATACTTTCTTCCGCAAACGGCGAAACGCTTTGACTCGGTGAGTTTCGCGGCATTCCGACTTCGATGCCCCGGTTGCCGAAATTCAGTTGCCTTTGAATTTCGGGTGATCCCTCTTGAGCATGTATGCTTCTGCTACTTGTTCTACATCATACTTTCTTCCGCAAACGGCGAAACGCTTTGACTCGGTGAGTTTCGCGGCATTCCGACTTCGATGCCCCGGTTGCCGAAATTCAGTTGCCTTTGAATTTCGGGTGATCCCTCTTGAGCATGTATGCTTCTGCTACTTGTTCTACATCAGACTTTCTTCCGCAAACGGCGAAACGCTTTGACTCGGTGAGTTTCGCGGCATTCCGACTTCGATGCCCCGGTTGCCGAAATTCAGTTGCCTTTGAATTTCGGGTGATCCCTCTTGAGCATGTATGCTTCTGCTACTTGTTCTACATCAGACTTTCTTCCGCAAACGGCGAAACGCTTTGACTCGGTGAGTTTCGCGGCATTCCGACTTCGATGCCCCGGTTGCCGAAATTCAGTTGCCTTTGAATTTCGGGTGATCCCTCTTGAGCATGTATGCTTCTGCTACTTGTTCTACATCATACTTTCTTCCGCAAACGGCGAAACGCTTTGACTCGGTGAGTTTCGCGGCATTCCGACTTCGATGCCCCGGTTGCCGAAATTCAGTTGCCTTTGAATTTCGGGTGATCCCTCTTGAGCATGTATGCTTCTGCTACTTGTTCTACATCAGACTTCTTCCGCAAACGGCGAAACGCTTTGACTCGGTGAGTTTCGCGGCATTCCGACTTCGATGCCCCGGTTGCCGAAATTCAGTTGCCTTTGAATTTCGGGTGATCCCTCTTGAGCATGTATGCTTCTGCTACTTGTTCTACATCAGACTTTCTTCCGCAAACGGCGAAACGCTTTGACTCGGTGAGTTTCGCGGCATTCCGACTTCGATGCCCCGGTTGCCGAAATTCAGTTGCCTTTGAATTTCGGGTGATCCC
The DNA here is from genome assembly GCA_029228515.1 of Populus alba x Populus x berolinensis. NCBI lineage: Eukaryota > Viridiplantae > Streptophyta > Magnoliopsida > Malpighiales > Salicaceae > Populus > Populus alba x Populus x berolinensis. The sequence continues at coordinate 24,904,849 of CM055362.1, read as the reverse complement.
TCTTGAGCATGTATGCTTCTGCTACTTGTTCTACATCAGACTTCTTCCGCAAACGGCGAAACGCTTTGACTCGGTGAGTTTCGCGGCATTCCGACTTCGATGCCCCGGTTGCCGAAATTCAGTTGCCTTTGAATTTCGGGTGATCCCTCTTGAGCATGTATGCTTCTGCTACTTGTTCTACATCAGACTTCTTCCGCAAACGGCGAAACGCTTTGACTCGGTGAGTTTCGCGGCATTCCGACTTCGATGCCCCGGTTGCCGAAATTCAGTTGCCTTTGAATTTCGGGTGATCCCTCTTGAGCATGTATGCTTCTGCTACTTGTTCTACATCAGACTTTCTTCCGCAAACGGCGAAACGCTTTGACTCGGTGAGTTTCGCGGCATTCCGACTTCGATGCCCCGGTTGCCGAAATTCAGTTGCCTTTGAATTTCGGGTGATCCCTCTTGAGCATGTATGCTTCTGCTACTTGTTCTACATCAGACTTTCTTCCGCAAACGGCGAAACGCTTTGACTCGGTGAGTTTCGCGGCATTCCGACTTCGATGCCCCGGTTGCCGAAATTCAGTTGCCTTTGAATTTCGGGTGATCCCTCTTGAGCATGTATGCTTCTGCTACTTGTTCTACATCAGACTTTCTTCCGCAAACGGCGAAACGCTTTGACTCGGTGAGTTTCGCGGCATTCCGACTTCGATGCCCCGGTTGCCGAAATTCAGTTGCCTTTGAATTTCGGGTGATCCCTCTTGAGCATGTATGCTTCTGCTACTTGTTCTACATCAGACTTTCTTCCGCAAACGGCGAAACGCTTTGACTCGGTGAGTTTCGCGGCATTCCGACTTCGATGCCCCGGTTGCCGAAATTCAGTTGCCTTTGAATTTCGGGTGATCCCTCTTGAGCATGTATGCTTCTGCTACTTGTTCTACATCAGACTTCTTCCGCAAACGGCGAAACGCTTTGACTCGGTGAGTTTCGCGGCATTCCGACTTCGATGCCCCGGTTGCCGAAATTCAGTTGCCTTTGAATTTCGGGTGATCCCTCTTGAGCATGTATGCTTCTGCTACTTGTTCTACATCAGACTTTCTTCCGCAAACGGCGAAACGCTTTGACTCGGTGAGTTTCGCGGCATTCCGACTTCGATGCCCCGGTTGCCGAAATTCAGTTGCCTTTGAATTTCGGGTGATCCCTCTTGAGCATGTATGCTTCTGCTACTTGTTCTACATCAGACTTTCTTCCGCAAACGGCGAAACGCTTTGACTCGGTGAGTTTCGCGGCATTCCGACTTCGATGCCCCGGTTGCCGAAATTCAGTTGCCTTTGAATTTCGGGTGATCCCTCTTGAGCATGTATGCTTCTGCTACTTGTTCTACATCAGACTTTCTTCCGCAAACGGCGAAACGCTTTGACTCGGTGAGTTTCGCGGCATTCCGACTTCGATGCCCCGGTTGCCGAAATTCAGTTGCCTTTGAATTTCGGGTGATCCCTCTTGAGCATGTATGCTTCTGCTACTTGTTCTACATCAGACTTTCTTCCGCAAACGGCGAAACGCTTTGACTCGGTGAGTTTCGCGGCATTCCGACTTCGATGCCCCGGTTGCCGAAATTCAGTTGCCTTTGAATTTCGGGTGATCCCTCTTGAGCATGTATGCTTCTGCTACTTGTTCTACATCAGACTTTCTTCCGCAAACGGCGAAACGCTTTGACTCGGTGAGTTTCGCGGCATTCCGACTTCGATGCCCCGGTTGCCGAAATTCAGTTGCCTTTGAATTTCGGGTGATCCCTCTTGAGCATGTATGCTTCTGCTACTTGTTCTACATCAGACTTTCTTCCGCAAACGGCGAAACGCTTTGACTCGGTGAGTTTCGCGGCATTCCGACTTCGATGCCCCGGTTGCCGAAATTCAGTTGCCTTTGAATTTCGGGTGATCCCTCTTGAGCATGTATGCTTCTGCTACTTGTTCTACATCAGACTTTCTTCCGCAAACGGCGAAACGCTTTGACTCGGTGAGTTTCGCGGCATTCCGACTTCGATGCCCCGGTTGCCGAAATTCAGTTGCCTTTGAATTTCGGGTGATCCCTCTTGAGCATGTATGCTTCTGCTACTTGTTCTACATCAGACTTTCTTCCGCAAACGGCGAAACGCTTTGACTCGGTGAGTTTCGCGGCATTCCGACTTCGATGCCCCGGTTGCCGAAATTCAGTTGCCTTTGAATTTCGGGTGATCCCTCTTGAGCATGTATGCTTCTGCTACTTGTTCTACATCAGACTTTCTTCCGCAAACGGCGAAACGCTTTGACTCGGTGAGTTTCGCGGCATTCCGACTTCGATGCCCCGGTTGCCGAAATTCAGTTGCCTTTGAATTTCGGGTGATCCCTCTTGAGCATGTATGCTTCTGCTACTTGTTCTACATCAGACTTTCTTCCGCAAACGGCGAAACGCTTTGACTCGGTGAGTTTCGCGGCATTCCGACTTCGATGCCCCGGTTGCCGAAATTCAGTTGCCTTTGAATTTCGGGTGATCCCTCTTGAGCATGTATGCTTCTGCTACTTGTTCTACATCAGACTTTCTTCCGCAAACGGCGAAACGCTTTGACTCGGTGAGTTTCGCGGCATTCCGACTTCGATGCCCCGGTTGCCGAAATTCAGTTGCCTTTGAATTTCGGGTGATCCCTCTTGAGCATGTATGCTTCTGCTACTTGTTCTACATCAGACTTTCTTCCGCAAACGGCGAAACGCTTTGACTCGGTGAGTTTCGCGGCATTCCGACTTCGATGCCCCGGTTGCCGAAATTCAGTTGCCTTTGAATTTCGGGTGATCCCTCTTGAGCATGTATGCTTCTGCTACTTGTTCTACATCAGACTTCTTCCGCAAACGGCGAAACGCTTTGACTCGGTGAGTTTCGCGGCATTCCGACTTCGATGCCCCGGTTGCCGAAATTCAGTTGCCTTTGAATTTCGGGTGATCCCTCTTGAGCATGTATGCTTCTGCTACTTGTTCTACATCAGACTTTCTTCCGCAAACGGCGAAACGCTTTGACTCGGTGAGTTTCGCGGCATTCCGACTTCGATGCCCCGGTTGCCGAAATTCAGTTGCCTTTGAATTTCGGGTGATCCCTCTTGAGCATGTATGCTTCTGCTACTTGTTCTACATCAGACTTTCTTCCGCAAACGGCGAAACGCTTTGACTCGGTGAGTTTCGCGGCATTCCGACTTCGATGCCCCGGTTGCCGAAATTCAGTTGCCTTTGAATTTCGGGTGATCCCTCTTGAGCATGTATGCTTCTGCTACTTGTTCTACATCAGACTTTCTTCCGCAAACGGCGAAACGCTTTGACTCGGTGAGTTTCGCGGCATTCCGACTTCGATGCCCCGGTTGCCGAAATTCAGTTGCCTTTGAATTTCGGGTGATCCCTCTTGAGCATGTATGCTTCTGCTACTTGTTCTACATCAGACTTTCTTCCGCAAACGGCGAAACGCTTTGACTCGGTGAGTTTCGCGGCATTCCGACTTCGATGCCCCGGTTGCCGAAATTCAGTTGCCTTTGAATTTCGGGTGATCCCTCTTGAGCATGTATGCTTCTGCTACTTGTTCTACATCAGACTTTCTTCCGCAAACGGCGAAACGCTTTGACTCGGTGAGTTTCGCGGCATTCCGACTTCGATGCCCCGGTTGCCGAAATTCAGTTGCCTTTGAATTTCGGGTGATCCCTCTTGAGCATGTATGCTTCTGCTACTTGTTCTACATCAGACTTTCTTCCGCAAACGGCGAAACGCTTTGACTCGGTGAGTTTCGCGGCATTCCGACTTCGATGCCCCGGTTGCCGAAATTCAGTTGCCTTTGAATTTCGGGTGATCCCTCTTGAGCATGTATGCTTCTGCTACTTGTTCTACATCAGACTTTCTTCCGCAAACGGCGAAACGCTTTGACTCGGTGAGTTTCGCGGCATTCCGACTTCGATGCCCCGGTTGCCGAAATTCAGTTGCCTTTGAATTTCGGGTGATCCCTCTTGAGCATGTATGCTTCTGCTACTTGTTCTACATCAGACTTTCTTCCGCAAACGGCGAAACGCTTTGACTCGGTGAGTTTCGCGGCATTCCGACTTCGATGCCCCGGTTGCCGAAATTCAGTTGCCTTTGAATTTCGGGTGATCCCTCTTGAGCATGTATGCTTCTGCTACTTGTTCTACATCAGACTTCTTCCGCAAACGGCGAAACGCTTTGACTCGGTGAGTTTCGCGGCATTCCGACTTCGATGCCCCGGTTGCCGAAATTCAGTTGCCTTTGAATTTCGGGTGATCCCTCTTGAGCATGTATGCTTCTGCTACTTGTTCTACATCAGACTTTCTTCCGCAAACGGCGAAACGCTTTGACTCGGTGAGTTTCGCGGCATTCCGACTTCGATGCCCCGGTTGCCGAAATTCAGTTGCCTTTGAATTTCGGGTGATCCCTCTTGAGCATGTATGCTTCTGCTACTTGTTCTACATCAGACTTCTTCCGCAAACGGCGAAACGCTTTGACTCGGTGAGTTTCGCGGCATTCCGACTTCGATGCCCCGGTTGCCGAAATTCAGTTGCCTTTGAATTTCGGGTGATCCCTCTTGAGCATGTATGCTTCTGCTACTTGTTCTACATCAGACTTTCTTCCGCAAACGGCGAAACGCTTTGACTCGGTGAGTTTCGCGGCATTCCGACTTCGATGCCCCGGTTGCCGAAATTCAGTTGCCTTTGAATTTCGGGTGATCCCTCTTGAGCATGTATGCTTCTGCTACTTGTTCTACATCAGACTTCTTCCGCAAACGGCGAAACGCTTTGACTCGGTGAGTTTCGCGGCATTCCGACTTCGATGCCCCGGTTGCCGAAATTCAGTTGCCTTTGAATTTCGGGTGATCCCTCTTGAGCATGTATGCTTCTGCTACTTGTTCTACATCAGACTTTCTTCCGCAAACGGCGAAACGCTTTGACTCGGTGAGTTTCGCGGCATTCCGACTTCGATGCCCCGGTTGCCGAAATTCAGTTGCCTTTGAATTTCGGGTGATCCCTCTTGAGCATGTATGCTTCTGCTACTTGTTCTACATCAGACTTTCTTCCGCAAACGGCGAAACGCTTTGACTCGGTGAGTTTCGCGGCATTCCGACTTCGATGCCCCGGTTGCCGAAATTCAGTTGCCTTTGAATTTCGGGTGATCCCTCTTGAGCATGTATGCTTCTGCTACTTGTTCTACATCAGACTTTCTTCCGCAAACGGCGAAACGCTTTGACTCGGTGAGTTTCGCGGCATTCCGACTTCGATGCCCCGGTTGCCGAAATTCAGTTGCCTTTGAATTTCGGGTGATCCCTCTTGAGCATGTATGCTTCTGCTACTTGTTCTACATCAGACTTTCTTCCGCAAACGGCGAAACGCTTTGACTCGGTGAGTTTCGCGGCATTCCGACTTCGATGCCCCGGTTGCCGAAATTCAGTTGCCTTTGAATTTCGGGTGATCCCTCTTGAGCATGTATGCTTCTGCTACTTGTTCTACATCAGACTTCTTCCGCAAACGGCGAAACGCTTTGACTCGGTGAGTTTCGCGGCATTCCGACTTCGATGCCCCGGTTGCCGAAATTCAGTTGCCTTTGAATTTCGGGTGATCCCTCTTGAGCATGTATGCTTCTGCTACTTGTTCTACATCAGACTTTCTTCCGCAAACGGCGAAACGCTTTGACTCGGTGAGTTTCGCGGCATTCCGACTTCGATGCCCCGGTTGCCGAAATTCAGTTGCCTTTGAATTTCGGGTGATCCCTCTTGAGCATGTATGCTTCTGCTACTTGTTCTACATCAGACTTTCTTCCGCAAACGGCGAAACGCTTTGACTCGGTGAGTTTCGCGGCATTCCGACTTCGATGCCCCGGTTGCCGAAATTCAGTTGCCTTTGAATTTCGGGTGATCCCTCTTGAGCATGTATGCTTCTGCTACTTGTTCTACATCAGACTTCTTCCGCAAACGGCGAAACGCTTTGACTCGGTGAGTTTCGCGGCATTCCGACTTCGATGCCCCGGTTGCCGAAATTCAGTTGCCTTTGAATTTCGGGTGATCCCTCTTGAGCATGTATGCTTCTGCTACTTGTTCTACATCAGACTTTCTTCCGCAAACGGCGAAACGCTTTGACTCGGTGAGTTTCGCGGCATTCCGACTTCGATGCCCCGGTTGCCGAAATTCAGTTGCCTTTGAATTTCGGGTGATCCCTCTTGAGCATGTATGCTTCTGCTACTTGTTCTACATCAGACTTTCTTCCGCAAACGGCGAAACGCTTTGACTCGGTGAGTTTCGCGGCATTCCGACTTCGATGCCCCGGTTGCCGAAATTCAGTTGCCTTTGAATTTCGGGTGATCCCTCTTGAGCATGTATGCTTCTGCTACTTGTTCTACATCAGACTTCTTCCGCAAACGGCGAAACGCTTTGACTCGGTGAGTTTCGCGGCATTCCGACTTCGATGCCCCGGTTGCCGAAATTCAGTTGCCTTTGAATTTCGGGTGATCCCTCTTGAGCATGTATGCTTCTGCTACTTGTTCTACATCAGACTTCTTCCGCAAACGGCGAAACGCTTTGACTCGGTGAGTTTCGCGGCATTCCGACTTCGATGCCCCGGTTGCCGAAATTCAGTTGCCTTTGAATTTCGGGTGATCCCTCTTGAGCATGTATGCTTCTGCTACTTGTTCTACATCAGACTTTCTTCCGCAAACGGCGAAACGCTTTGACTCGGTGAGTTTCGCGGCATTCCGACTTCGATGCCCCGGTTGCCGAAATTCAGTTGCCTTTGAATTTCGGGTGATCCCTCTTGAGCATGTATGCTTCTGCTACTTGTTCTACATCAGACTTTCTTCCGCAAACGGCGAAACGCTTTGACTCGGTGAGTTTCGCGGCATTCCGACTTCGATGCCCCGGTTGCCGAAATTCAGTTGCCTTTGAATTTCGGGTGATCCCTCTTGAGCATGTATGCTTCTGCTACTTGTTCTACATCAGACTTTCTTCCGCAAACGGCGAAACGCTTTGACTCGGTGAGTTTCGCGGCATTCCGACTTCGATGCCCCGGTTGCCGAAATTCAGTTGCCTTTGAATTTCGGGTGATCCCTCTTGAGCATGTATGCTTCTGCTACTTGTTCTACATCAGACTTTCTTCCGCAAACGGCGAAACGCTTTGACTCGGTGAGTTTCGCGGCATTCCGACTTCGATGCCCCGGTTGCCGAAATTCAGTTGCCTTTGAATTTCGGGTGATCCCTCTTGAGCATGTATGCTTCTGCTACTTGTTCTACATCAGACTTTCTTCCGCAAACGGCGAAACGCTTTGACTCGGTGAGTTTCGCGGCATTCCGACTTCGATGCCCCGGTTGCCGAAATTCAGTTGCCTTTGAATTTCGGGTGATCCCTCTTGAGCATGTATGCTTCTGCTACTTGTTCTACATCAGACTTTCTTCCGCAAACGGCGAAACGCTTTGACTCGGTGAGTTTCGCGGCATTCCGACTTCGATGCCCCGGTTGCCGAAATTCAGTTGCCTTTGAATTTCGGGTGATCCCTCTTGAGCATGTATGCTTCTGCTACTTGTTCTACATCAGACTTTCTTCCGCAAACGGCGAAACGCTTTGACTCGGTGAGTTTCGCGGCATTCCGACTTCGATGCCCCGGTTGCCGAAATTCAGTTGCCTTTGAATTTCGGGTGATCCCTCTTGAGCATGTATGCTTCTGCTACTTGTTCTACATCAGACTTTCTTCCGCAAACGGCGAAACGCTTTGACTCGGTGAGTTTCGCGGCATTCCGACTTCGATGCCCCGGTTGCCGAAATTCAGTTGCCTTTGAATTTCGGGTGATCCCTCTTGAGCATGTATGCTTCTGCTACTTGTTCTACATCAGACTTCTTCCGCAAACGGCGAAACGCTTTGACTCGGTGAGTTTCGCGGCATTCCGACTTCGATGCCCCGGTTGCCGAAATTCAGTTGCCTTTGAATTTCGGGTGATCCCTCTTGAGCATGTATGCTTCTGCTACTTGTTCTACATCAGACTTTCTTCCGCAAACGGCGAAACGCTTTGACTCGGTGAGTTTCGCGGCATTCCGACTTCGATGCCCCGGTTGCCGAAATTCAGTTGCCTTTGAATTTCGGGTGATCCCTCTTGAGCATGTATGCTTCTGCTACTTGTTCTACATCAGACTTTCTTCCGCAAACGGCGAAACGCTTTGACTCGGTGAGTTTCGCGGCATTCCGACTTCGATGCCCCGGTTGCCGAAATTCAGTTGCCTTTGAATTTCGGGTGATCCCTCTTGAGCATGTATGCTTCTGCTACTTGTTCTACATCAGACTTTCTTCCGCAAACGGCGAAACGCTTTGACTCGGTGAGTTTCGCGGCATTCCGACTTCGATGCCCCGGTTGCCGAAATTCAGTTGCCTTTGAATTTCGGGTGATCCCTCTTGAGCATGTATGCTTCTGCTACTTGTTCTACATCAGACTTTCTTCCGCAAACGGCGAAACGCTTTGACTCGGTGAGTTTCGCGGCATTCCGACTTCGATGCCCCGGTTGCCGAAATTCAGTTGCCTTTGAATTTCGGGTGATCCCTCTTGAGCATGTATGCTTCTGCTACTTGTTCTACATCAGACTTCTTCCGCAAACGGCGAAACGCTTTGACTCGGTGAGTTTCGCGGCATTCCGACTTCGATGCCCCGGTTGCCGAAATTCAGTTGCCTTTGAATTTCGGGTGATCCCTCTTGAGCATGTATGCTTCTGCTACTTGTTCTACATCAGACTTTCTTCCGCAAACGGCGAAACGCTTTGACTCGGTGAGTTTCGCGGCATTCCGACTTCGATGCCCCGGTTGCCGAAATTCAGTTGCCTTTGAATTTCGGGTGATCCCTCTTGAGCATGTATGCTTCTGCTACTTGTTCTACATCAGACTTTCTTCCGCAAACGGCGAAACGCTTTGACTCGGTGAGTTTCGCGGCATTCCGACTTCGATGCCCCGGTTGCCGAAATTCAGTTGCCTTTGAATTTCGGGTGATCCCTCTTGAGCATGTATGCTTCTGCTACTTGTTCTACATCAGACTTTCTTCCGCAAACGGCGAAACGCTTTGACTCGGTGAGTTTCGCGGCATTCCGACTTCGATGCCCCGGTTGCCGAAATTCAGTTGCCTTTGAATTTCGGGTGATCCCTCTTGAGCATGTATGCTTCTGCTACTTGTTCTACATCAGACTTTCTTCCGCAAACGGCGAAACGCTTTGACTCGGTGAGTTTCGCGGCATTCCGACTTCGATGCCCCGGTTGCCGAAATTCAGTTGCCTTTGAATTTCGGGTGATCCCTCTTGAGCATGTATGCTTCTGCTACTTGTTCTACATCAGACTTTCTTCCGCAAACGGCGAAACGCTTTGACTCGGTGAGTTTCGCGGCATTCCGACTTCGATGCCCCGGTTGCCGAAATTCAGTTGCCTTTGAATTTCGGGTGATCCCTCTTGAGCATGTATGCTTCTGCTACTTGTTCTACATCAGACTTTCTTCCGCAAACGGCGAAACGCTTTGACTCGGTGAGTTTCGCGGCATTCCGACTTCGATGCCCCGGTTGCCGAAATTCAGTTGCCTTTGAATTTCGGGTGATCCCTCTTGAGCATGTATGCTTCTGCTACTTGTTCTACATCAGACTTTCTTCCGCAAACGGCGAAACGCTTTGACTCGGTGAGTTTCGCGGCATTCCGACTTCGATGCCCCGGTTGCCGAAATTCAGTTGCCTTTGAATTTCGGGTGATCCCTCTTGAGCATGTATGCTTCTGCTACTTGTTCTACATCAGACTTTCTTCCGCAAACGGCGAAACGCTTTGACTCGGTGAGTTTCGCGGCATTCCGACTTCGATGCCCCGGTTGCCGAAATTCAGTTGCCTTTGAATTTCGGGTGATCCCTCTTGAGCATGTATGCTTCTGCTACTTGTTCTACATCAGACTTTCTTCCGCAAACGGCGAAACGCTTTGACTCGGTGAGTTTCGCGGCATTCCGACTTCGATGCCCCGGTTGCCGAAATTCAGTTGCCTTTGAATTTCGGGTGATCCCTCTTGAGCATGTATGCTTCTGCTACTTGTTCTACATCAGACTTTCTTCCGCAAACGGCGAAACGCTTTGACTCGGTGAGTTTCGCGGCATTCCGACTTCGATGCCCCGGTTGCCGAAATTCAGTTGCCTTTGAATTTCGGGTGATCCCTCTTGAGCATGTATGCTTCTGCTACTTGTTCTACATCAGACTTTCTTCCGCAAACGGCGAAACGCTTTGACTCGGTGAGTTTCGCGGCATTCCGACTTCGATGCCCCGGTTGCCGAAATTCAGTTGCCTTTGAATTTCGGGTGATCCCTCTTGAGCATGTATGCTTCTGCTACTTGTTCTACATCAGACTTTCTTCCGCAAACGGCGAAACGCTTTGACTCGGTGAGTTTCGCGGCATTCCGACTTCGATGCCCCGGTTGCCGAAATTCAGTTGCCTTTGAATTTCGGGTGATCCCTCTTGAGCATGTATGCTTCTGCTACTTGTTCTACATCAGACTTTCTTCCGCAAACGGCGAAACGCTTTGACTCGGTGAGTTTCGCGGCATTCCGACTTCGATGCCCCGGTTGCCGAAATTCAGTTGCCTTTGAATTTCGGGTGATCCCTCTTGAGCATGTATGCTTCTGCTACTTGTTCTACATCAGACTTTCTTCCGCAAACGGCGAAACGCTTTGACTCGGTGAGTTTCGCGGCATTCCGACTTCGATGCCCCGGTTGCCGAAATTCAGTTGCCTTTGAATTTCGGGTGATCCCTCTTGAGCATGTATGCTTCTGCTACTTGTTCTACATCAGACTTTCTTCCGCAAACGGCGAAACGCTTTGACTCGGTGAGTTTCGCGGCATTCCGACTTCGATGCCCCGGTTGCCGAAATTCAGTTGCCTTTGAATTTCGGGTGATCCCTCTTGAGCATGTATGCTTCTGCTACTTGTTCTACATCAGACTTTCTTCCGCAAACGGCGAAACGCTTTGACTCGGTGAGTTTCGCGGCATTCCGACTTCGATGCCCCGGTTGCCGAAATTCAGTTGCCTTTGAATTTCGGGTGATCCCTCTTGAGCATGTATGCTTCTGCTACTTGTTCTACATCAGACTTTCTTCCGCAAACGGCGAAACGCTTTGACTCGGTGAGTTTCGCGGCATTCCGACTTCGATGCCCCGGTTGCCGAAATTCAGTTGCCTTTGAATTTCGGGTGATCCCTCTTGAGCATGTATGCTTCTGCTACTTGTTCTACATCAGACTTTCTTCCGCAAACGGCGAAACGCTTTGACTCGGTGAGTTTCGCGGCATTCCGACTTCGATGCCCCGGTTGCCGAAATTCAGTTGCCTTTGAATTTCGGGTGATCCCTCTTGAGCATGTATGCTTCTGCTACTTGTTCTACATCAGACTTTCTTCCGCAAACGGCGAAACGCTTTGACTCGGTGAGTTTCGCGGCATTCCGACTTCGATGCCCCGGTTGCCGAAATTCAGTTGCCTTTGAATTTCGGGTGATCCCTCTTGAGCATGTATGCTTCTGCTACTTGTTCTACATCAGACTTTCTTCCGCAAACGGCGAAACGCTTTGACTCGGTGAGTTTCGCGGCATTCCGACTTCGATGCCCCGGTTGCCGAAATTCAGTTGCCTTTGAATTTCGGGTGATCCCTCTTGAGCATGTATGCTTCTGCTACTTGTTCTACATCAGACTTTCTTCCGCAAACGGCGAAACGCTTTGACTCGGTGAGTTTCGCGGCATTCCGACTTCGATGCCCCGGTTGCCGAAATTCAGTTGCCTTTGAATTTCGGGTGATCCCTCTTGAGCATGTATGCTTCTGCTACTTGTTCTACATCAGACTTTCTTCCGCAAACGGCGAAACGCTTTGACTCGGTGAGTTTCGCGGCATTCCGACTTCGATGCCCCGGTTGCCGAAATTCAGTTGCCTTTGAATTTCGGGTGATCCCTCTTGAGCATGTATGCTTCTGCTACTTGTTCTACATCAGACTTTCTTCCGCAAACGGCGAAACGCTTTGACTCGGTGAGTTTCGCGGCATTCCGACTTCGATGCCCCGGTTGCCGAAATTCAGTTGCCTTTGAATTTCGGGTGATCCCTCTTGAGCATGTATGCTTCTGCTACTTGTTCTACATCAGACTTTCTTCCGCAAACGGCGAAACGCTTTGACTCGGTGAGTTTCGCGGCATTCCGACTTCGATGCCCCGGTTGCCGAAATTCAGTTGCCTTTGAATTTCGGGTGATCCCTCTTGAGCATGTATGCTTCTGCTACTTGTTCTACATCAGACTTTCTTCCGCAAACGGCGAAACGCTTTGACTCGGTGAGTTTCGCGGCATTCCGACTTCGATGCCCCGGTTGCCGAAATTCAGTTGCCTTTGAATTTCGGGTGATCCCTCTTGAGCATGTATGCTTCTGCTACTTGTTCTACATCAGACTTCTTCCGCAAACGGCGAAACGCTTTGACTCGGTGAGTTTCGCGGCATTCCGACTTCGATGCCCCGGTTGCCGAAATTCAGTTGCCTTTGAATTTCGGGTGATCCCTCTTGAGCATGTATGCTTCTGCTACTTGTTCTACATCAGACTTTCTTCCGCAAACGGCGAAACGCTTTGACTCGGTGAGTTTCGCGGCATTCCGACTTCGATGCCCCGGTTGCCGAAATTCAGTTGCCTTTGAATTTCGGGTGATCCCTCTTGAGCATGTATGCTTCTGCTACTTGTTCTACATCAGACTTTCTTCCGCAAACGGCGAAACGCTTTGACTCGGTGAGTTTCGCGGCATTCCGACTTCGATGCCCCGGTTGCCGAAATTCAGTTGCCTTTGAATTTCGGGTGATCCCTCTTGAGCATGTATGCTTCTGCTACTTGTTCTACATCAGACTTTCTTCCGCAAACGGCGAAACGCTTTGACTCGGTGAGTTTCGCGGCATTCCGACTTCGATGCCCCGGTTGCCGAAATTCAGTTGCCTTTGAATTTCGGGTGATCCCTCTTGAGCATGTATGCTTCTGCTACTTGTTCTACATCAGACTTTCTTCCGCAAACGGCGAAACGCTTTGACTCGGTGAGTTTCGCGGCATTCCGACTTCGATGCCCCGGTTGCCGAAATTCAGTTGCCTTTGAATTTCGGGTGATCCCTCTTGAGCATGTATGCTTCTGCTACTTGTTCTACATCAGACTTTCTTCCGCAAACGGCGAAACGCTTTGACTCGGTGAGTTTCGCGGCATTCCGACTTCGATGCCCCGGTTGCCGAAATTCAGTTGCCTTTGAATTTCGGGTGATCCCTCTTGAGCATGTATGCTTCTGCTACTTGTTCTACATCAGACTTTCTTCCGCAAACGGCGAAACGCTTTGACTCGGTGAGTTTCGCGGCATTCCGACTTCGATGCCCCGGTTGCCGAAATTCAGTTGCCTTTGAATTTCGGGTGATCCCTCTTGAGCATGTATGCTTCTGCTACTTGTTCTACATCAGACTTTCTTCCGCAAACGGCGAAACGCTTTGACTCGGTGAGTTTCGCGGCATTCCGACTTCGATGCCCCGGTTGCCGAAATTCAGTTGCCTTTGAATTTCGGGTGATCCCTCTTGAGCATGTATGCTTCTGCTACTTGTTCTACATCAGACTTTCTTCCGCAAACGGCGAAACGCTTTGACTCGGTGAGTTTCGCGGCATTCCGACTTCGATGCCCCGGTTGCCGAAATTCAGTTGCCTTTGAATTTCGGGTGATCCCTCTTGAGCATGTATGCTTCTGCTACTTGTTCTACATCAGACTTTCTTCCGCAAACGGCGAAACGCTTTGACTCGGTGAGTTTCGCGGCATTCCGACTTCGATGCCCCGGTTGCCGAAATTCAGTTGCCTTTGAATTTCGGGTGATCCCTCTTGAGCATGTATGCTTCTGCTACTTGTTCTACATCAGACTTTCTTCCGCAAACGGCGAAACGCTTTGACTCGGTGAGTTTCGCGGCATTCCGACTTCGATGCCCCGGTTGCCGAAATTCAGTTGCCTTTGAATTTCGGGTGATCCCTCTTGAGCATGTATGCTTCTGCTACTTGTTCTACATCAGACTTTCTTCCGCAAACGGCGAAACGCTTTGACTCGGTGAGTTTCGCGGCATTCCGACTTCGATGCCCCGGTTGCCGAAATTCAGTTGCCTTTGAATTTCGGGTGATCCCTCTTGAGCATGTATGCTTCTGCTACTTGTTCTACATCAGACTTTCTTCCGCAAACGGCGAAACGCTTTGACTCGGTGAGTTTCGCGGCATTCCGACTTCGATGCCCCGGTTGCCGAAATTCAGTTGCCTTTGAATTTCGGGTGATCCCTCTTGAGCATGTATGCTTCTGCTACTTGTTCTACATCAGACTTTCTTCCGCAAACGGCGAAACGCTTTGACTCGGTGAGTTTCGCGGCATTCCGACTTCGATGCCCCGGTTGCCGAAATTCAGTTGCCTTTGAATTTCGGGTGATCCCTCTTGAGCATGTATGCTTCTGCTACTTGTTCTACATCAGACTTTCTTCCGCAAACGGCGAAACGCTTTGACTCGGTGAGTTTCGCGGCATTCCGACTTCGATGCCCCGGTTGCCGAAATTCAGTTGCCTTTGAATTTCGGGTGATCCCTCTTGAGCATGTATGCTTCTGCTACTTGTTCTACATCAGACTTTCTTCCGCAAACGGCGAAACGCTTTGACTCGGTGAGTTTCGCGGCATTCCGACTTCGATGCCCCGGTTGCCGAAATTCAGTTGCCTTTGAATTTCGGGTGATCCCTCTTGAGCATGTATGCTTCTGCTACTTGTTCTACATCAGACTTTCTTCCGCAAACGGCGAAACGCTTTGACTCGGTGAGTTTCGCGGCATTCCGACTTCGATGCCCCGGTTGCCGAAATTCAGTTGCCTTTGAATTTCGGGTGATCCCTCTTGAGCATGTATGCTTCTGCTACTTGTTCTACATCAGACTTTCTTCCGCAAACGGCGAAACGCTTTGACTCGGTGAGTTTCGCGGCATTCCGACTTCGATGCCCCGGTTGCCGAAATTCAGTTGCCTTTGAATTTCGGGTGATCCCTCTTGAGCATGTATGCTTCTGCTACTTGTTCTACATCAGACTTTCTTCCGCAAACGGCGAAACGCTTTGACTCGGTGAGTTTCGCGGCATTCCGACTTCGATGCCCCGGTTGCCGAAATTCAGTTGCCTTTGAATTTCGGGTGATCCCTCTTGAGCATGTATGCTTCTGCTACTTGTTCTACATCAGACTTTCTTCCGCAAACGGCGAAACGCTTTGACTCGGTGAGTTTCGCGGCATTCCGACTTCGATGCCCCGGTTGCCGAAATTCAGTTGCCTTTGAATTTCGGGTGATCCCTCTTGAGCATGTATGCTTCTGCTACTTGTTCTACATCAGACTTTCTTCCGCAAACGGCGAAACGCTTTGACTCGGTGAGTTTCGCGGCATTCCGACTTCGATGCCCCGGTTGCCGAAATTCAGTTGCCTTTGAATTTCGGGTGATCCCTCTTGAGCATGTATGCTTCTGCTACTTGTTCTACATCAGACTTTCTTCCGCAAACGGCGAAACGCTTTGACTCGGTGAGTTTCGCGGCATTCCGACTTCGATGCCCCGGTTGCCGAAATTCAGTTGCCTTTGAATTTCGGGTGATCCCTCTTGAGCATGTATGCTTCTGCTACTTGTTCTACATCAGACTTTCTTCCGCAAACGGCGAAACGCTTTGACTCGGTGAGTTTCGCGGCATTCCGACTTCGATGCCCCGGTTGCCGAAATTCAGTTGCCTTTGAATTTCGGGTGATCCCTCTTGAGCATGTATGCTTCTGCTACTTGTTCTACATCAGACTTTCTTCCGCAAACGGCGAAACGCTTTGACTCGGTGAGTTTCGCGGCATTCCGACTTCGATGCCCCGGTTGCCGAAATTCAGTTGCCTTTGAATTTCGGGTGATCCCTCTTGAGCATGTATGCTTCTGCTACTTGTTCTACATCAGACTTTCTTCCGCAAACGGCGAAACGCTTTGACTCGGTGAGTTTCGCGGCATTCCGACTTCGATGCCCCGGTTGCCGAAATTCAGTTGCCTTTGAATTTCGGGTGATCCCTCTTGAGCATGTATGCTTCTGCTACTTGTTCTACATCAGACTTTCTTCCGCAAACGGCGAAACGCTTTGACTCGGTGAGTTTCGCGGCATTCCGACTTCGATGCCCCGGTTGCCGAAATTCAGTTGCCTTTGAATTTCGGGTGATCCCTCTTGAGCATGTATGCTTCTGCTACTTGTTCTACATCAGACTTTCTTCCGCAAACGGCGAAACGCTTTGACTCGGTGAGTTTCGCGGCATTCCGACTTCGATGCCCCGGTTGCCGAAATTCAGTTGCCTTTGAATTTCGGGTGATCCCTCTTGAGCATGTATGCTTCTGCTACTTGTTCTACATCAGACTTTCTTCCGCAAACGGCGAAACGCTTTGACTCGGTGAGTTTCGCGGCATTCCGACTTCGATGCCCCGGTTGCCGAAATTCAGTTGCCTTTGAATTTCGGGTGATCCCTCTTGAGCATGTATGCTTCTGCTACTTGTTCTACATCAGACTTTCTTCCGCAAACGGCGAAACGCTTTGACTCGGTGAGTTTCGCGGCATTCCGACTTCGATGCCCCGGTTGCCGAAATTCAGTTGCCTTTGAATTTCGGGTGATCCCTCTTGAGCATGTATGCTTCTGCTACTTGTTCTACATCAGACTTTCTTCCGCAAACGGCGAAACGCTTTGACTCGGTGAGTTTCGCGGCATTCCGACTTCGATGCCCCGGTTGCCGAAATTCAGTTGCCTTTGAATTTCGGGTGATCCCTCTTGAGCATGTATGCTTCTGCTACTTGTTCTACATCAGACTTTCTTCCGCAAACGGCGAAACGCTTTGACTCGGTGAGTTTCGCGGCATTCCGACTTCGATGCCCCGGTTGCCGAAATTCAGTTGCCTTTGAATTTCGGGTGATCCCTCTTGAGCATGTATGCTTCTGCTACTTGTTCTACATCAGACTTTCTTCCGCAAACGGCGAAACGCTTTGACTCGGTGAGTTTCGCGGCATTCCGACTTCGATGCCCCGGTTGCCGAAATTCAGTTGCCTTTGAATTTCGGGTGATCCCTCTTGAGCATGTATGCTTCTGCTACTTGTTCTACATCAGACTTTCTTCCGCAAACGGCGAAACGCTTTGACTCGGTGAGTTTCGCGGCATTCCGACTTCGATGCCCCGGTTGCCGAAATTCAGTTGCCTTTGAATTTCGGGTGATCCCTCTTGAGCATGTATGCTTCTGCTACTTGTTCTACATCAGACTTTCTTCCGCAAACGGCGAAACGCTTTGACTCGGTGAGTTTCGCGGCATTCCGACTTCGATGCCCCGGTTGCCGAAATTCAGTTGCCTTTGAATTTCGGGTGATCCCTCTTGAGCATGTATGCTTCTGCTACTTGTTCTACATCAGACTTTCTTCCGCAAACGGCGAAACGCTTTGACTCGGTGAGTTTCGCGGCATTCCGACTTCGATGCCCCGGTTGCCGAAATTCAGTTGCCTTTGAATTTCGGGTGATCCCTCTTGAGCATGTATGCTTCTGCTACTTGTTCTACATCAGACTTTCTTCCGCAAACGGCGAAACGCTTTGACTCGGTGAGTTTCGCGGCATTCCGACTTCGATGCCCCGGTTGCCGAAATTCAGTTGCCTTTGAATTTCGGGTGATCCCTCTTGAGCATGTATGCTTCTGCTACTTGTTCTACATCAGACTTTCTTCCGCAAACGGCGAAACGCTTTGACTCGGTGAGTTTCGCGGCATTCCGACTTCGATGCCCCGGTTGCCGAAATTCAGTTGCCTTTGAATTTCGGGTGATCCCTCTTGAGCATGTATGCTTCTGCTACTTGTTCTACATCAGACTTTCTTCCGCAAACGGCGAAACGCTTTGACTCGGTGAGTTTCGCGGCATTCCGACTTCGATGCCCCGGTTGCCGAAATTCAGTTGCCTTTGAATTTCGGGTGATCCCTCTTGAGCATGTATGCTTCTGCTACTTGTTCTACATCAGACTTTCTTCCGCAAACGGCGAAACGCTTTGACTCGGTGAGTTTCGCGGCATTCCGACTTCGATGCCCCGGTTGCCGAAATTCAGTTGCCTTTGAATTTCGGGTGATCCCTCTTGAGCATGTATGCTTCTGCTACTTGTTCTACATCAGACTTTCTTCCGCAAACGGCGAAACGCTTTGACTCGGTGAGTTTCGCGGCATTCCGACTTCGATGCCCCGGTTGCCGAAATTCAGTTGCCTTTGAATTTCGGGTGATCCCTCTTGAGCATGTATGCTTCTGCTACTTGTTCTACATCAGACTTTCTTCCGCAAACGGCGAAACGCTTTGACTCGGTGAGTTTCGCGGCATTCCGACTTCGATGCCCCGGTTGCCGAAATTCAGTTGCCTTTGAATTTCGGGTGATCCCTCTTGAGCATGTATGCTTCTGCTACTTGTTCTACATCAGACTTCTTCCGCAAACGGCGAAACGCTTTGACTCGGTGAGTTTCGCGGCATTCCGACTTCGATGCCCCGGTTGCCGAAATTCAGTTGCCTTTGAATTTCGGGTGATCCCTCTTGAGCATGTATGCTTCTGCTACTTGTTCTACATCAGACTTTCTTCCGCAAACGGCGAAACGCTTTGACTCGGTGAGTTTCGCGGCATTCCGACTTCGATGCCCCGGTTGCCGAAATTCAGTTGCCTTTGAATTTCGGGTGATCCCTCTTGAGCATGTATGCTTCTGCTACTTGTTCTACATCAGACTTTCTTCCGCAAACGGCGAAACGCTTTGACTCGGTGAGTTTCGCGGCATTCCGACTTCGATGCCCCGGTTGCCGAAATTCAGTTGCCTTTGAATTTCGGGTGATCCCTCTTGAGCATGTATGCTTCTGCTACTTGTTCTACATCAGACTTTCTTCCGCAAACGGCGAAACGCTTTGACTCGGTGAGTTTCGCGGCATTCCGACTTCGATGCCCCGGTTGCCGAAATTCAGTTGCCTTTGAATTTCGGGTGATCCCTCTTGAGCATGTATGCTTCTGCTACTTGTTCTACATCAGACTTTCTTCCGCAAACGGCGAAACGCTTTGACTCGGTGAGTTTCGCGGCATTCCGACTTCGATGCCCCGGTTGCCGAAATTCAGTTGCCTTTGAATTTCGGGTGATCCCTCTTGAGCATGTATGCTTCTGCTACTTGTTCTACATCAGACTTTCTTCCGCAAACGGCGAAACGCTTTGACTCGGTGAGTTTCGCGGCATTCCGACTTCGATGCCCCGGTTGCCGAAATTCAGTTGCCTTTGAATTTCGGGTGATCCCTCTTGAGCATGTATGCTTCTGCTACTTGTTCTACATCAGACTTTCTTCCGCAAACGGCGAAACGCTTTGACTCGGTGAGTTTCGCGGCATTCCGACTTCGATGCCCCGGTTGCCGAAATTCAGTTGCCTTTGAATTTCGGGTGATCCCTCTTGAGCATGTATGCTTCTGCTACTTGTTCTACATCAGACTTTCTTCCGCAAACGGCGAAACGCTTTGACTCGGTGAGTTTCGCGGCATTCCGACTTCGATGCCCCGGTTGCCGAAATTCAGTTGCCTTTGAATTTCGGGTGATCCCTCTTGAGCATGTATGCTTCTGCTACTTGTTCTACATCAGACTTTCTTCCGCAAACGGCGAAACGCTTTGACTCGGTGAGTTTCGCGGCATTCCGACTTCGATGCCCCGGTTGCCGAAATTCAGTTGCCTTTGAATTTCGGGTGATCCCTCTTGAGCATGTATGCTTCTGCTACTTGTTCTACATCAGACTTCTTCCGCAAACGGCGAAACGCTTTGACTCGGTGAGTTTCGCGGCATTCCGACTTCGATGCCCCGGTTGCCGAAATTCAGTTGCCTTTGAATTTCGGGTGATCCCTCTTGAGCATGTATGCTTCTGCTACTTGTTCTACATCAGACTTTCTTCCGCAAACGGCGAAACGCTTTGACTCGGTGAGTTTCGCGGCATTCCGACTTCGATGCCCCGGTTGCCGAAATTCAGTTGCCTTTGAATTTCGGGTGATCCCTCTTGAGCATGTATGCTTCTGCTACTTGTTCTACATCAGACTTTCTTCCGCAAACGGCGAAACGCTTTGACTCGGTGAGTTTCGCGGCATTCCGACTTCGATGCCCCGGTTGCCGAAATTCAGTTGCCTTTGAATTTCGGGTGATCCCTCTTGAGCATGTATGCTTCTGCTACTTGTTCTACATCAGACTTTCTTCCGCAAACGGCGAAACGCTTTGACTCGGTGAGTTTCGCGGCATTCCGACTTCGATGCCCCGGTTGCCGAAATTCAGTTGCCTTTGAATTTCGGGTGATCCCTCTTGAGCATGTATGCTTCTGCTACTTGTTCTACATCAGACTTTCTTCCGCAAACGGCGAAACGCTTTGACTCGGTGAGTTTCGCGGCATTCCGACTTCGATGCCCCGGTTGCCGAAATTCAGTTGCCTTTGAATTTCGGGTGATCCCTCTTGAGCATGTATGCTTCTGCTACTTGTTCTACATCAGACTTTCTTCCGCAAACGGCGAAACGCTTTGACTCGGTGAGTTTCGCGGCATTCCGACTTCGATGCCCCGGTTGCCGAAATTCAGTTGCCTTTGAATTTCGGGTGATCCCTCTTGAGCATGTATGCTTCTGCTACTTGTTCTACATCAGACTTTCTTCCGCAAACGGCGAAACGCTTTGACTCGGTGAGTTTCGCGGCATTCCGACTTCGATGCCCCGGTTGCCGAAATTCAGTTGCCTTTGAATTTCGGGTGATCCCTCTTGAGCATGTATGCTTCTGCTACTTGTTCTACATCAGACTTTCTTCCGCAAACGGCGAAACGCTTTGACTCGGTGAGTTTCGCGGCATTCCGACTTCGATGCCCCGGTTGCCGAAATTCAGTTGCCTTTGAATTTCGGGTGATCCCTCTTGAGCATGTATGCTTCTGCTACTTGTTCTACATCAGACTTCTTCCGCAAACGGCGAAACGCTTTGACTCGGTGAGTTTCGCGGCATTCCGACTTCGATGCCCCGGTTGCCGAAATTCAGTTGCCTTTGAATTTCGGGTGATCCCTCTTGAGCATGTATGCTTCTGCTACTTGTTCTACATCAGACTTTCTTCCGCAAACGGCGAAACGCTTTGACTCGGTGAGTTTCGCGGCATTCCGACTTCGATGCCCCGGTTGCCGAAATTCAGTTGCCTTTGAATTTCGGGTGATCCCTCTTGAGCATGTATGCTTCTGCTACTTGTTCTACATCAGACTTTCTTCCGCAAACGGCGAAACGCTTTGACTCGGTGAGTTTCGCGGCATTCCGACTTCGATGCCCCGGTTGCCGAAATTCAGTTGCCTTTGAATTTCGGGTGATCCCTCTTGAGCATGTATGCTTCTGCTACTTGTTCTACATCAGACTTTCTTCCGCAAACGGCGAAACGCTTTGACTCGGTGAGTTTCGCGGCATTCCGACTTCGATGCCCCGGTTGCCGAAATTCAGTTGCCTTTGAATTTCGGGTGATCCCTCTTGAGCATGTATGCTTCTGCTACTTGTTCTACATCAGACTTTCTTCCGCAAACGGCGAAACGCTTTGACTCGGTGAGTTTCGCGGCATTCCGACTTCGATGCCCCGGTTGCCGAAATTCAGTTGCCTTTGAATTTCGGGTGATCCCTCTTGAGCATGTATGCTTCTGCTACTTGTTCTACATCAGACTTTCTTCCGCAAACGGCGAAACGCTTTGACTCGGTGAGTTTCGCGGCATTCCGACTTCGATGCCCCGGTTGCCGAAATTCAGTTGCCTTTGAATTTCGGGTGATCCCTCTTGAGCATGTATGCTTCTGCTACTTGTTCTACATCAGACTTCTTCCGCAAACGGCGAAACGCTTTGACTCGGTGAGTTTCGCGGCATTCCGACTTCGATGCCCCGGTTGCCGAAATTCAGTTGCCTTTGAATTTCGGGTGATCCCTCTTGAGCATGTATGCTTCTGCTACTTGTTCTACATCAGACTTTCTTCCGCAAACGGCGAAACGCTTTGACTCGGTGAGTTTCGCGGCATTCCGACTTCGATGCCCCGGTTGCCGAAATTCAGTTGCCTTTGAATTTCGGGTGATCCCTCTTGAGCATGTATGCTTCTGCTACTTGTTCTACATCAGACTTTCTTCCGCAAACGGCGAAACGCTTTGACTCGGTGAGTTTCGCGGCATTCCGACTTCGATGCCCCGGTTGCCGAAATTCAGTTGCCTTTGAATTTCGGGTGATCCCTCTTGAGCATGTATGCTTCTGCTACTTGTTCTACATCAGACTTTCTTCCGCAAACGGCGAAACGCTTTGACTCGGTGAGTTTCGCGGCATTCCGACTTCGATGCCCCGGTTGCCGAAATTCAGTTGCCTTTGAATTTCGGGTGATCCCTCTTGAGCATGTATGCTTCTGCTACTTGTTCTACATCAGACTTTCTTCCGCAAACGGCGAAACGCTTTGACTCGGTGAGTTTCGCGGCATTCCGACTTCGATGCCCCGGTTGCCGAAATTCAGTTGCCTTTGAATTTCGGGTGATCCCTCTTGAGCATGTATGCTTCTGCTACTTGTTCTACATCAGACTTTCTTCCGCAAACGGCGAAACGCTTTGACTCGGTGAGTTTCGCGGCATTCCGACTTCGATGCCCCGGTTGCCGAAATTCAGTTGCCTTTGAATTTCGGGTGATCCCTCTTGAGCATGTATGCTTCTGCTACTTGTTCTACATCAGACTTTCTTCCGCAAACGGCGAAACGCTTTGACTCGGTGAGTTTCGCGGCATTCCGACTTCGATGCCCCGGTTGCCGAAATTCAGTTGCCTTTGAATTTCGGGTGATCCCTCTTGAGCATGTATGCTTCTGCTACTTGTTCTACATCAGACTTTCTTCCGCAAACGGCGAAACGCTTTGACTCGGTGAGTTTCGCGGCATTCCGACTTCGATGCCCCGGTTGCCGAAATTCAGTTGCCTTTGAATTTCGGGTGATCCCTCTTGAGCATGTATGCTTCTGCTACTTGTTCTACATCAGACTTTCTTCCGCAAACGGCGAAACGCTTTGACTCGGTGAGTTTCGCGGCATTCCGACTTCGATGCCCCGGTTGCCGAAATTCAGTTGCCTTTGAATTTCGGGTGATCCCTCTTGAGCATGTATGCTTCTGCTACTTGTTCTACATCAGACTTTCTTCCGCAAACGGCGAAACGCTTTGACTCGGTGAGTTTCGCGGCATTCCGACTTCGATGCCCCGGTTGCCGAAATTCAGTTGCCTTTGAATTTCGGGTGATCCCTCTTGAGCATGTATGCTTCTGCTACTTGTTCTACATCAGACTTCTTCCGCAAACGGCGAAACGCTTTGACTCGGTGAGTTTCGCGGCATTCCGACTTCGATGCCCCGGTTGCCGAAATTCAGTTGCCTTTGAATTTCGGGTGATCCCTCTTGAGCATGTATGCTTCTGCTACTTGTTCTACATCAGACTTTCTTCCGCAAACGGCGAAACGCTTTGACTCGGTGAGTTTCGCGGCATTCCGACTTCGATGCCCCGGTTGCCGAAATTCAGTTGCCTTTGAATTTCGGGTGATCCCTCTTGAGCATGTATGCTTCTGCTACTTGTTCTACATCAGACTTTCTTCCGCAAACGGCGAAACGCTTTGACTCGGTGAGTTTCGCGGCATTCCGACTTCGATGCCCCGGTTGCCGAAATTCAGTTGCCTTTGAATTTCGGGTGATCCCTCTTGAGCATGTATGCTTCTGCTACTTGTTCTACATCAGACTTTCTTCCGCAAACGGCGAAACGCTTTGACTCGGTGAGTTTCGCGGCATTCCGACTTCGATGCCCCGGTTGCCGAAATTCAGTTGCCTTTGAATTTCGGGTGATCCCTCTTGAGCATGTATGCTTCTGCTACTTGTTCTACATCAGACTTTCTTCCGCAAACGGCGAAACGCTTTGACTCGGTGAGTTTCGCGGCATTCCGACTTCGATGCCCCGGTTGCCGAAATTCAGTTGCCTTTGAATTTCGGGTGATCCCTCTTGAGCATGTATGCTTCTGCTACTTGTTCTACATCAGACTTTCTTCCGCAAACGGCGAAACGCTTTGACTCGGTGAGTTTCGCGGCATTCCGACTTCGATGCCCCGGTTGCCGAAATTCAGTTGCCTTTGAATTTCGGGTGATCCCTCTTGAGCATGTATGCTTCTGCTACTTGTTCTACATCAGACTTTCTTCCGCAAACGGCGAAACGCTTTGACTCGGTGAGTTTCGCGGCATTCCGACTTCGATGCCCCGGTTGCCGAAATTCAGTTGCCTTTGAATTTCGGGTGATCCCTCTTGAGCATGTATGCTTCTGCTACTTGTTCTACATCAGACTTTCTTCCGCAAACGGCGAAACGCTTTGACTCGGTGAGTTTCGCGGCATTCCGACTTCGATGCCCCGGTTGCCGAAATTCAGTTGCCTTTGAATTTCGGGTGATCCCTCTTGAGCATGTATGCTTCTGCTACTTGTTCTACATCAGACTTTCTTCCGCAAACGGCGAAACGCTTTGACTCGGTGAGTTTCGCGGCATTCCGACTTCGATGCCCCGGTTGCCGAAATTCAGTTGCCTTTGAATTTCGGGTGATCCCTCTTGAGCATGTATGCTTCTGCTACTTGTTCTACATCAGACTTTCTTCCGCAAACGGCGAAACGCTTTGACTCGGTGAGTTTCGCGGCATTCCGACTTCGATGCCCCGGTTGCCGAAATTCAGTTGCCTTTGAATTTCGGGTGATCCCTCTTGAGCATGTATGCTTCTGCTACTTGTTCTACATCATACTTTCTTCCGCAAACGGCGAAACGCTTTGACTCGGTGAGTTTCGCGGCATTCCGACTTCGATGCCCCGGTTGCCGAAATTCAGTTGCCTTTGAATTTCGGGTGATCCCTCTTGAGCATGTATGCTTCTGCTACTTGTTCTACATCATACTTTCTTCCGCAAACGGCGAAACGCTTTGACTCGGTGAGTTTCGCGGCATTCCGACTTCGATGCCCCGGTTGCCGAAATTCAGTTGCCTTTGAATTTCGGGTGATCCCTCTTGAGCATGTATGCTTCTGCTACTTGTTCTACATCAGACTTTCTTCCGCAAACGGCGAAACGCTTTGACTCGGTGAGTTTCGCGGCATTCCGACTTCGATGCCCCGGTTGCCGAAATTCAGTTGCCTTTGAATTTCGGGTGATCCCTCTTGAGCATGTATGCTTCTGCTACTTGTTCTACATCAGACTTTCTTCCGCAAACGGCGAAACGCTTTGACTCGGTGAGTTTCGCGGCATTCCGACTTCGATGCCCCGGTTGCCGAAATTCAGTTGCCTTTGAATTTCGGGTGATCCCTCTTGAGCATGTATGCTTCTGCTACTTGTTCTACATCATACTTTCTTCCGCAAACGGCGAAACGCTTTGACTCGGTGAGTTTCGCGGCATTCCGACTTCGATGCCCCGGTTGCCGAAATTCAGTTGCCTTTGAATTTCGGGTGATCCCTCTTGAGCATGTATGCTTCTGCTACTTGTTCTACATCATACTTTCTTCCGCAAACGGCGAAACGCTTTGACTCGGTGAGTTTCGCGGCATTCCGACTTCGATGCCCCGGTTGCCGAAATTCAGTTGCCTTTGAATTTCGGGTGATCCCTCTTGAGCATGTATGCTTCTGCTACTTGTTCTACATCATACTTTCTTCCGCAAACGGCGAAACGCTTTGACTCGGTGAGTTTCGCGGCATTCCGACTTCGATGCCCCGGTTGCCGAAATTCAGTTGCCTTTGAATTTCGGGTGATCCCTCTTGAGCATGTATGCTTCTGCTACTTGTTCTACATCATACTTTCTTCCGCAAACGGCGAAACGCTTTGACTCGGTGAGTTTCGCGGCATTCCGACTTCGATGCCCCGGTTGCCGAAATTCAGTTGCCTTTGAATTTCGGGTGATCCCTCTTGAGCATGTATGCTTCTGCTACTTGTTCTACATCATACTTTCTTCCGCAAACGGCGAAACGCTTTGACTCGGTGAGTTTCGCGGCATTCCGACTTCGATGCCCCGGTTGCCGAAATTCAGTTGCCTTTGAATTTCGGGTGATCCCTCTTGAGCATGTATGCTTCTGCTACTTGTTCTACATCATACTTTCTTCCGCAAACGGCGAAACGCTTTGACTCGGTGAGTTTCGCGGCATTCCGACTTCGATGCCCCGGTTGCCGAAATTCAGTTGCCTTTGAATTTCGGGTGATCCCTCTTGAGCATGTATGCTTCTGCTACTTGTTCTACATCATACTTTCTTCCGCAAACAGCGAAACGCTTTGACTCGGTGAGTTTCGCGGCATTCCGACTTCGATGCCCGGTTGCCGAAATTCAGTTGCCTTTGAATTTCGGGTGATCCCTCTTGAGCATGTATGCTTCTGCTACTTGTTCTACATCATACTTTCTTCCGCAAACGGCGAAACGCTTTGACTCGGTGAGTTTCGCGGCATTCCGACTTCGATGCCCCGGTTGCCGAAATTCAGTTGCCTTTGAATTTCGGGTGATCCCTCTTGAGCATGTATGATTCTGCTACTTGTTCTACATCATACTTTCTTCCGCAAACGGCGAAACGCTTTGACTCGGTGAGTTTCGCGGCATTCCGACTTCGATGCCCCGGTTGCCGAAATTCAGTTGCCTTTGCATTTCGGGTGATCCCTCTTGAGCATGTATGCTTCTGCTACTTGTTCTACATCATACTTTCTATCCGCAAAAACGGCGAAAAACGCTTTGACTCCGGTGAGTTTCGAGGCAAAATACCGACCTTTCGAACTGCCCCGGTTGCCGAAATTCGCTTACCTTTGAATTCCGGCGGTGAATCCCTCTTGAACATGACAATGCTCCTGCTACTACTGTTCTCACTACATCATAGTTTCTTCTTGCAAACGGCGAAACTCTTTGACTCGGTGAGTTATCGCTGGCCATTCCGACTCTCGACACCCCTCGGTTGCCACAAAATCAGTTGCCTTTGAACTTCGGGTGATCCCTCTTCGCAGCATGTATGCTTTCTGCTACTTGGCCTACATCATACTTTCTCTCTGCAAACGGCGAAACGCTTTGAAATCGGTGAGTTTTCTCGCTCGCATTCCGACATCTCAGATGACCCAACCCGGTTGCCCAAATTTCCATTTGCCTTTGAATTTTCGGGCTGATCCCTCTTAGAAGCATGTATGCTTCCTGCTACTCTGTTCATTCACACATCATATTTTTCTTCTGCAAACTGACGAAACGCTTTGACTCGTGAGTCTTCTCGCGCACCGAGGCATTCCGACATTCCCGATGGCACCGGCAATGCCAAAGCGCGAAATTCAGTTACCTCTTCGAAATTATCGGGTGATCCCCATCTTTACGAGCATTTCGTATCGCTTCAGCCTACTTTTTCTACATCATACTTTCTATTTCTTCCGCAAATGGCCGAAAACACGCATGAGACTCGGTGAAGTTTCTGCGGCATTCTCCGATTATCGAATTTTGCCACCCGGTATGAAGAAAAATTCAAAATTCGCCTTATGAATCCTCGGCGTGATTCCCCTCTTTGAGCATGGTATGTTATCCTCTTATAGCTACTATTGCTTTCTACATCATTACTTTTCTTCCGCCAAACGGCGAAACGCTTTTGACTCGGCTAGGTACCCTTTCACACCTGGCGGTATTTCACTTCCGACAAAAATCCGCACTTAGATGCCCTCGGTTTTTTTGATTTTTTTTATTTTTTTTTATTTTGGGCCTGAATATTCAGTTGACCAAATTTGCATTTCCGGTGATTCCTCTTGCAGCATTGTATAAGCTTCTTGCTACTTGTTCCACCATCATACCTGTACTTCTGTCCGCAAACGCGCCGACATTGCTTTTGACCTCGGTGAGTTTCACGGCATTCCGACTTCTAACTCATCTATTCCCCCGGTTCGCCGAAATTCAGTTGCCTTTGCAATTTTCCCGGCTAGGCGTTGATTCCCCTCTCCATGTAGCATGTATGCTTCTGCTAATTGTCTACATCATACTTTCTTCCCCAAACGGCGAAACGCTTTGACTCGGTGAGTTTCGAGGCATACCGACTTCGATGCCCCGGTTGCCGAAATTCATTTGCCTTTGAATTTCGGGTGATCCCTCTTGAGCATGTATGCTTTCTGCTACTTGTTCTACATCATACTTTCTTCCGCAAAACGCCGAAACGCTTTGACTCGTGGTTTTCGAGCATTCCGACTTCGATGCCCCGGTTGCCGAAATTCAGTTACCTTTGAATGTCTGTGATCCCTCTTGAGCATGTATGCTTCTGCTACTTGTTCTACATCGTACTTTCTTCCGCAAACGGCGAAACGCATTGACTCGGTGAGTATCGCGGCATTCTGACTTCGATGTCCCGGTATGCCGAAATTCAGTTACTTTTGAATTTAGGGTGATCCCTCTTGAGCATGTATGCTTCTGCCACTTGTTCTACATCATACTTTCTTCCGCAAACGGCGAAACGCTTTTACCGGTGAGTTTCGCGGCATTCCGACTTCGATGCCCCGGTTGCCGAAATTCAGTTGCCTTTTTGCATTTCGGGTGATCCCTCTTGAGCATGTATGCTTCTGCTACTGGTTCTACATCATACTTTCTTCCGCAAACGGCGAAACGCTTTGACTCGGTGAGTTTCGAGGCATTCCGACTTCGATGCCCCGGTTGCCGAAATTCAGTTGCCTTTGAATTTCGGGTGATCCCTCTTGAGCATCGTATGCTTCTGCTACTTGTTCTACATCATACTTTCTTCCGCAAAGGGCGAAAACGCTTTGACTCGGTGAGTTTCGCGGCATTCCGACTTCGATGCCCCGGTTGCCGAAATTCAGTTGCCATTTGAATTTCTGGTGATCCCTCTTGAGCATTGTATGCTTCTAGCTACTTGTTCTACATCATACCTTTCTTCCGCAAACGGCGAAACGCTTTGACTCGGTGAGTTTCACGGCATTCCGACTTCGATGCCCCGGTTGCCGAAATTCAGTTGCCTTTGAATTTCGGGTGATCCCTCTTGAGCATGTATGCTTCTGCTACTTGTTCTACATCATACTTTCTTTCTTCCGCAAACGGCGAAACGCTTTGACTCGGTGAGTTTCGAGGCATTACGACTTTCGATGCCCGGTTGCCGAAATTCAGTTGCCTTTGAATTTCGGGTGATCCCTCTTGAGCATGTATGCTTCTGCTACATGTTCTACATCCACTTTCTTCTTCCGCAAACGGCGAAACGCTTTGACTCGGTGAGTTTGAGGCATTCTCACCTTCGATGTCGCCCCGGGTTGCCGAAAATGTGCTCAGTTGCCTTTGAATCTTCGGGTGATTCCCCTCTTGAATCCCGATGTATGCTTCTGCTCTCCAACCTTGTTCTAACAGCATAATACTTTCTTTCTTACCGGCAATCACCGCGAACACGCTGTTGACGATCGGTGAGTTTCGCGGCAATTGTCCGACTTCGATGCTCCCGGTTGCCGAAATTCAGTTGCCTTTGAATCTTCGGGCTGATCCCTCTCTTCGAGCATGTAATGACTTCCCTTCCTCTAGTGCAACTTGTTACTATTTACATCACTACTTTCTTCTCCGCAAACGTGCGAAACCTTTGAACTCGGTGAGTTTCGCGGCACATTCCGACTTCGATGCCCCGGTTGCCAGAATAAATTCAGTTGCCTCTTCGCATTTCGAGGAGTGATCCACTGGAGCACATTGTTATGCTTCTCTCTTCCTGCTAACCACTTGTTCCTACAAACATACTTCCATTCTGCGCCAACTGGCCGAACACCCTTCATGAAACACACGGTGAGTTTTCTGAGGCATTCCCGACTATCGCATGCCCCGGTTTCCACGAAAAATTCAATTGCCTTTTCAA
>CM055362.1:24862879-24865567 GCA_029228515.1 Populus alba x Populus x berolinensis | reverse complement strand
CTAGGCTCACGCTGGGGCAGCGGCAGCGGCAGCGATGCCAACAGTGGGAAAAATCGGCAGCGCAGATTTTTTGACGAACATGGGCTGGACGCTGGGCTGTCCAGGCCAGGCAGGAAAAATCGTCAAGGGGATGCGCTGACGAAGCAGGGGCTGTTCAGACACAGCGGGCAGTGCTGGAATCGGCAGCGCCGACGAAATCGGCGAAGTCGGCAGAATCGGCAGCAGGTGGTGACGATGAGTCTGGATGGACGGACTGCATAGTCCAAGGCTTGACGAAAAAGACTGTTGGTCTAGACACTGGGGCAGTGGCAGCCCGTGGGACTGTGTCGCCAGATTCGTCCGCAGCGTTGGCTTATGGGTGCGGTGGGCTGATGCGAGTGGGGACTGGGGGCAGCGGACAGTGAAAGCAAGAGTTTCCCCCGAGGCTGCCGGGAAAAACAACCCGCTCGGGATGGACGGGGTGAGATGACCCGGCTGCCCTCAACGAGTCATTCAATTCTCTGCCCTATCAACATAACTCCCGATGTGTTGTTCGCTATCTTGGAAGAAGAGATCTCTTCCTCCCCGGGATGGCCGGGTGCGATTACCCGGCGGCGGCGTTCAAATCACTGCCCTATCGGCTACAACTGCTGATGGGGGGATTAGAGGCCTGCCATGGGGGTGAGGGGAGGCGAAGACCGTGAAAGCAAGAGTTTTCCCGGGGCTCCTCCGGTGGCCGCGGCATGCGGGCTGCTGGTTTTCCCGCATCCCGCCAAGAAAACGTCGTGCTTTCCACATGAAATCAATCCAGTAAAATCAGCCATATTTTTGTGAGGCTGCCAGCCGAATTTGGGGTCATTCCGGGCCGGTTCCTATTTTTGCGTATTTCCTTGATTTTTTAATGGTAGGAAAATAAAAAAAAATACTTCCGCCACCCCCGAAAAAAATTCCGGGGATTATTTCTGGAGGTGGACTGGGATTTTTTGGCCAACCTATGTGCAGGGAAAGTTTCCGTCTCAAAATAGGCCAAGAAATGAATTGTTTTTAGAGGGGGGGTGACAGCTGGGACCGAGTAGGTGTCTTACCCCTGCCAGAGCTGCAATAACACTTATAGCTCTTTAGGGGGTGGCCCCCGACTGGCCATGGGGCGCGGGGATTTTGCGAGCTGACTTGCTACGCTCGGACTAACGTGGGGGGCCTCACGTCCCCCGAAGTAAACGCCGCCAACGATGACCCGTTTTCCGGCCGGCGACGACCCGAATCCGGCCACCCGTGTTCCACTATAAAAATCACACACCGCGCGCGCGCGCCCCTGCCCGCGCCCGTCGCTTGGCGCTGGTGCGCTGGGGCCTGGGGGCATGGGGCCTGAGGGGCTTGGGGCCCTTGGGGGCCCTTGTGCTCTTGGGCGATTGGGTCGCATGCGCTATCTGCGCGCTGGCAATGATTCCCGGCCAGCCACGCTGCGCCTGCGCAACGGGGTGGCTGACGCGGGGACAGCCCCAGCAGGCTTGCTATCTATCTCCGCGGGCGGGGCTGCCGTCGGGCCCTGGCCCCCCGCGCTCGCTTTGCCTGCCCCCCGCTCTTGGGGAGAGGCATTACTAGGTAAACTCTGGTAGAAGGGGTCAGCGGCAGCGATGCCGACATGTGGGAAAAATCGGCATCGCGGATTTGTAGCCGCTGCATGCCACGTCGGGAAAATCGGCTGCGTCATATCTTGGTGAAACCTGCAGGCCCGTCGGCGGAAGAAGCGGCACCGGGGGATGCCGACAGTGGAAAAAATCGGCAGCGCGGATATTGTGCCGCTGCAGGCACGTCGAGGAAAATCGGCAGCGCGGATTTGTGAACCTGTCAGGCCCGTCGCGGAAAATCGGCTGCGATGCCGACAGTGGAGAATAATCCGGCAGCGCGGATTTGTGCCGCTGCAGGCCCGTCGCGTATATATATTATGCGGGCTCGCGGATTTGTGAAACCTTCTTGCCCGGCGTGGGAGAAAATACGGCA
Organism: Populus alba x Populus x berolinensis; assembly: GCA_029228515.1. Classification (NCBI taxonomy): domain Eukaryota; kingdom Viridiplantae; phylum Streptophyta; class Magnoliopsida; order Malpighiales; family Salicaceae; genus Populus; species Populus alba x Populus x berolinensis. Next base: position 24,863,587 of record CM055362.1, on the reverse strand, counting down.
GCGATGCCGTCTAGTGGGAAAAATCGGCAGCGTGGATTTGTGCCGCTGGAGGCCCGTTCGCGGAAAATCGGCAAGCGCAGATTTGTTGACGAACACGGGCTGGACGCTGGGCTGGCCAGGCCAGGCAGGAAAATTCGTCTAGGGGGCAGGCTCACGGCAACGGGGGCTGACGCGGGGACAGCCCCTGCTGGCTTGCTATCTTGCCCGCGGGGGGGCTGCCTTCGGGCCCTGGCCCCCCGCGCTCTTGCCTGCCCCCCGCGCGGGAGAGGCTAGGCGCTGCAGGGGCCAGCCCGACGTCGCTGGCCGCGGCATGCGCGCTGCTGGTTTTCCCGCATTCCGCCTAGAAAACGTCGTGCTTTCCACATGAAATCAATCCAGTAAAATCAGCCATATTTTTGTGAGGCTGCCAGCCGAATTTGGGGTCATTCCGGGCCGGTTCCTATTTTTGCGTATTTCCTTGATTTTTAATGGTTGGAAAATAAAAAAAAATACTTCCCGACCTCGAAAAAATCTGGGAAAATTTATAAAGGTGGATTGGATTTTTGCCAACCTATGTGCAAAATTTCAGCTCAAAATACCAAGAAATGAATTTTTTAGAGGGGGGTGACAGCTGGGACCTAGTAGTGTCTACCCCTGCCAGAGCTGCAATAACACTTATAGCTCTTTAGGGGGGTGCCCCCTGACTGGCCATGGGGCGCGCTGGCTGGC
>CM055362.1:24850379-24852879 GCA_029228515.1 Populus alba x Populus x berolinensis | reverse complement strand
GCTGGGCTGTCCAGGCCAGGCAGGAAAAATCGTCAAGGGGATGCGCTGACGAAGCAGGGGCTGTTCAGACACAGCGGGCAGTGCTGGAATCGGCAGCGCCGACGAAATCGGCGAAGTCGGCAGAATCGGCAGCCGGTGCTGACGATGAGTCCGGACGATTTATAGTCCTAGGCTTGACGAAAACGACTGGGGGCCTAGGCTCACGCTGGGGCAGTGGCAGCGATGCCAACAGTGGGAAAAATCGGCAGCGATGCCAACAGTGGGAAAAATCGGCAGCGCAGATTTTTTGACGAACATGGGCTGGACGCTGGGCTGTCCAGGCCAGGCAGGAAAAATCGTCAAGGGGATGCGCTGACGAAGCAGGGGCTGTTCAGACACAGCGGGCAGTGCTGGAATCGGCAGCGCCGACGAAATCGGCGAAGTCGGCAGAATCGGCAGCAGGTGGTGACGATGAGTCTGGATGGACGGACTGCATAGTCCAAGGCTTGACGAAAAAGACTGTTGGTCTAGACACTGGGGCAGTGGCAGCCCGTGGGACTGTGTCGCCAGATTCGTCCGCAGCGTTGGCTTATTGGTGCGGTGGGCTGATGCGAGTGGGGACTGGGGGCAGCGGACAGTGAAAGCAAGAGTTTCCCCGAGGCTGCCGGGAAAAACACCGCTCGGGATGGACGGGGTGAGATGACCCGGCTGCCCTCAACGAGTCATTCAATTCTCTGCCCTATCAACATAACTCCCGATGTGTTGTTCGCTATCTTGGAAGAAGAGATCTCTTCCTCCCCGGGATGGCCGGGTGCGATTACCCGGCGGCGGCGTTCAAATCACTGCCCTATCGGCTACAACTGCTGATGGGGGGATTAGAGGCCTGCCATGGTGGTGAGGGGAGGCGAAGACCGTGAAAGCAAGAGTTTTCCCGGGGCTCCTCCGGTGGCCGCGGCATGCGGGCTGCTGGTTTTCCCGCATTCCGCCAAGAAAACGTCGTGCTTTCCACATGAAATCAATCCAGTAAAATCAGCCATATTTTTGTGAGGCTGCCAGCCGAATTTGGGGTCATTCCGGGCCGGTTCCTATTTTTGCGTATTTCCTTGATTTTTAATGGTAGGAAAATAAAAAAAAATACTTCCCCACCCCGAAAAATTCCGGATTATTTCTGGAGGTGGACTGGATTTTTGCCAACCTATGTGCAAAATTTCAGCTCAAAATACCAAGAAATGAATTTTTTAGAGGGGGGGTGACAGCTGGGACCTAGTAGTGTCTACCCCTGCCAGAGCTGCAATAACACTTATAGCTCTTTAGGGGGGTGCCCCCCGACTGGCCATGGGGCGCGGGGGATTTGCGAGCTGCTGCTACGCTCGGACTAACGTGGGGGGCCTCACGGCCCGAAGTAACGCCGCCATCGATGACCCGTTTTCCGGCCGGCGACGACCCGATTCCGGCCACCGTCCCTATAAAAATCACACACGCGCGCGCGCGCGCCCGCGCGCGCCCGCGCTTGGCGCTGGGGCGCTGGGGCCTGGGGGCCTGGGGCCTGAGGGCCTGGGGCCCTTGGGGGCCCTTGGGCTCTTGGGCGATTGGGCGCGCGCGCGCGCGGCAATGATTCCCAGGCAGCCATGCTGCGCTGCGCAACGGGGGCTGACGCGGGGACAGCCCCTGCTGGCTTGCTATCTTACCCGCGGGGGGGCTGCCTTCGGGCCCTGGCCCCCCGCGCTCTTGCCTGCCCCCCGCGCGGGAGAGGCTACTAGGTACACGCTGGGGCAGGGGCAGCGGCAGCGATGCCGACAGTGGGAAAAATCGGCAGCGCGGATTTGTGCCGCTGCAGGCCCGTCGGGGAAATCGGCAGCGCAGATTTGTGAACCTGCAGGCCCGTCGCGGAAAATCGGCACCGATGCCGACAGTGGGAAAAATCGGCAGCGCGGATTTGTGCCGCTGCAGGCCCGTCGCGGAAAATCGGCAGCGCGGATTTGTGAACCTGCAGGCCCGTCGCGGAAAATCGGCAGCGATGCCGACAGTGAGAAAAATCGGCAGCGCGGATTTGTGCCGCTGCAGGCCCGTCGCGGAAAATCGGCAGCGCGGATTTGTGAACCTGCAGGCCCGTCGTGGAAAATCGGCAGCGATGCCGACAGTGGGAAAAATCGGCAGCGTGGATTTGTGCCGCTGGAGGCCCGTCGCGGAAAATCGGCAGCGCAGATTTGTTGACGAACACGGGCTGGACGCTGGGCTGGCCAGGCCAGGCAGGAAAATTCGTCTAGGGGGCAGGCTCACGGCAACGGGGGCTGACGCGGGGACAGCCCCTGCTGGCTTGCTATCTTGCCCGCGGGGGGGCTGCCTTCGGGCCCTGGCCCCCCGCGCTCTTGCCTGCCCCCCGCGCGGGAGAGGCTAGGCGCTGCAGGGGCCAGCCCGACGTCGCTGGCCGCGGCATGCGCGCTGCTGGTTTTCCCGCATTCCGCCTAGAAAACGTCGTGCTTTCCACATGAAATCAATCCAGTAAAATCAGCCATATTTT
>CM055362.1:24837879-24840379 GCA_029228515.1 Populus alba x Populus x berolinensis | reverse complement strand
GCAGCGATGCCAACAGTGGGAAAAATCGGCAGCGCAGATTTTTTGACGAACATGGGCTGGACGCTGGGCTGTCCAGGCCAGGCAGGAAAAATCGTCAAGGGGATGCGCTGACGAAGCAGGGGCTGTTCAGACACAGCGGGCAGTGCTGGAATCGGCAGCGCCGACGAAATCGGCGAAGTCGGCAGAATCGGCAGCCGGTGCTGACGATGAGTCCGGACGATTTATAGTCCTAGGCTTGACGAAAACGACTGGGGGCCTAGGCTCACGCTGGGGCAGTGGCAGCGATGCCAACAGTGGGAAAAATCGGCAGCGATGCCAACAGTGGGAAAAATCGGCAGCGCAGATTTTTTGACGAACATGGGCTGGACGCTGGGCTGTCCAGGCCAGGCAGGAAAAATCGTCAAGGGGATGCGCTGACGAAGCAGGGGCTGTTCAGACACAGCGGGCAGTGCTGGAATCGGCAGCGCCGACGAAATCGGCGAAGTCGGCAGAATCGGCAGCCGGTGCTGACGATGAGTCCGGACGATTTATAGTCCTAGGCTTGACGAAAACGACTGGGGGCCTAGGCTCACGCTGGGGCAGTGGCAGCGATGCCAACAGTGGGAAAAATCGGCAGCGATGCCAACAGTGGGAAAAATCGGCAGCGCAGATTTTTTGACGAACATGGGCTGGACGCTGGGCTGTCCAGGCCAGGCAGGAAAAATCGTCAAGGGGATGCGCTGACGAAGCAGGGGCTGTTCAGACACAGCGGGCAGTGCTGGAATCGGCAGCGCCGACGAAATCGGCGAAGTCGGCAGAATCGGCAGCAGGTGGTGACGATGAGTCTGGATGGACGGACTGCATAGTCCAAGGCTTGACGAAAAAGACTGTTGGTCTAGACACTGGGGCAGTGGCAGCCCGTGGGACTGTGTCGCCAGATTCGTCCGCAGCGTTGGCTTATTGGTGCGGTGGGCTGATGCGAGTGGGGACTGGGGGCAGCGGACAGTGAAAGCAAGAGTTTCCCCGAGGCTGCCGGGAAAAACACCGCTCGGGATGGACGGGGTGAGATGACCCGGCTGCCCTCAACGAGTCATTCAATTCTCTGCCCTATCAACATAACTCCCGATGTGTTGTTCGCTATCTTGGAAGAAGAGATCTCTTCCTCCCCGGGATGGCCGGGTGCGATTACCCGGCGGCGGCGTTCAAATCACTGCCCTATCGGCTACAACTGCTGATGGGGGGATTAGAGGCCTGCCATGGTGGTGAGGGGAGGCGAAGACCGTGAAAGCAAGAGTTTTCCCGGGGCTCCTCCGGTGGCCGCGGCATGCGGGCTGCTGGTTTTCCCGCATTCCGCCAAGAAAACGTCGTGCTTTCCACATGAAATCAATCCAGTAAAATCAGCCATATTTTTGTGAGGCTGCCAGCCGAATTTGGGGTCATTCCGGGCCGGTTCCTATTTTTGCGTATTTCCTTGATTTTTAATGGTAGGAAAATAAAAAAAAATACTTCCCCACCCCGAAAAATTCCGGGATTATTTCTGGAGGTGGACTGGATTTTTGCCAACCTATGTGCAAAATTTCAGCTCAAAATACCAAGAAATGAATTTTTTAGAGGGGGGGTGACAGCTGGGACCTAGTAGTGTCTACCCCTGCCAGAGCTGCAATAACACTTATAGCTCTTTAGGGGGGTGCCCCCCGACTGGCCATGGGGCGCGGGGGATTTGCGAGCTGCTGCTACGCTCGGACTAACGTGGGGGGCCTCACGGCCCGAAGTAACGCCGCCATCGATGACCCGTTTTCCGGCCGGCGACGACCCGATTCCGGCCACCGTCCCTATAAAAATCACACACGCGCGCGCGCGCCCGCCCGCGCCCGCGCTTGGCGCTGGGGCGCTGGGGCCTGGGGGCCTGGGGCCTGAGGGCCTGGGGCCCTTGGGGGCCCTTGGGCTCTTGGGCGATTGGGCGCGCGCGCGCGCGGCAATGATTCCCAGGCAGCCATGCTGCGCTGCGCAACGGGGGCTGACGCGGGGACAGCCCCTGCTGGCTTGCTATCTTACCCGCGGGGGGGCTGCCTTCGGGCCCTGGCCCCCCGCGCTCTTGCCTGCCCCCCGCGCGGGAGAGGCTACTAGGTACACGCTGGGGCAGGGGCAGCGGCAGCGATGCCGACAGTGGGAAAAATCGGCAGCGCGGATTTGTGCCGCTGCAGGCCCGTCGGGGAAAATCGGCAGCGCAGATTTGTGAACCTGCAGGCCCGTCGCGGAAAATCGGCACCGATGCCGACAGTGGGAAAAATCGGCAGCGCGGATTTGTGCCGCTGCAGGCCCGTCGCGGAAAATCGGCAGCGCGGATTTGTGAACCTGCAGGCCCGTCGCGGAAAATCGGCAGCGATGCCGACAGTGAGAAAAATCGGCAGCGCGGATTTGTGCCGCTGCAGGCCCGTCGCGGAAAATCGGCAGCGCGGATTTGTGAACCTGCAGGCCCGTCGTGGAAAATCGGCAGCGATGCCGACAGTGGGAAAAATCG
>CM055362.1:24825379-24827879 GCA_029228515.1 Populus alba x Populus x berolinensis | reverse complement strand
CGATTTATAGTCCTAGGCTTGACGAAAACGACTGGGGGCCTAGGCTCACGCTGGGGCAGTGGCAGCGATGCCAACAGTGGGAAAAATCGGCAGCGCAGATTTTTTGACGAACATGGGCTGGACGCTGGGCTGTCCAGGCCAGGCAGGAAAAATCGTCAAGGGGATGCGCTGACGAAGCAGGGGCTGTTCAGACACAGCGGGCAGTGCTGGAATCGGCAGCGCCGACGAAATCGGCGAAGTCGGCAGAATCGGCGGCCGGTGCTGACGATGAGTCCGGACGATTTATAGTCCTAGGCTTGACGAAAACGACTGGGGGCCTAGGCTCACGCTGGGGCAGTGGCAGCGATGCCAACAGTGGGAAAAATCGGCAGCGATGCCAACAGTGGGAAAAATCGGCAGCGCAGATTTTTTGACGAACATGGGCTGGACGCTGGGCTGTCCAGGCCAGGCAGGAAAAATCGTCAAGGGGATGCGCTGACGAAGCAGGGGCTGTTCAGACACAGCGGGCAGTGCTGGAATCGGCAGCGCCGACGAAATCGGCGAAGTCGGCAGAATCGGCAGCCGGTGCTGACGATGAGTCCGGACGATTTATAGTCCTAGGCTTGACGAAAACGACTGGGGGCCTAGGCTCACGCTGGGGCAGTGGCAGCGATGCCAACAGTGGGAAAAATCGGCAGCGATGCCAACAGTGGGAAAAATCGGCAGCGCAGATTTTTTGACGAACATGGGCTGGACGCTGGGCTGTCCAGGCCAGGCAGGAAAAATCGTCAAGGGGATGCGCTGACGAAGCAGGGGCTGTTCAGACACAGCGGGCAGTGCTGGAATCGGCAGCGCCGACGAAATCGGCGAAGTCGGCAGAATCGGCAGCCGGTGCTGACGATGAGTCCGGACGATTTATAGTCCTAGGCTTGACGAAAACGACTGGGGGCCTAGGCTCACGCTGGGGCAGTGGCAGCGATGCCAACAGTGGGAAAAATCGGCAGCGATGCCAACAGTGGGAAAAATCGGCAGCGCAGATTTTTTGACGAACATGGGCTGGACGCTGGGCTGTCCAGGCCAGGCAGGAAAAATCGTCAAGGGGATGCGCTGACGAAGCAGGGGCTGTTCAGACACAGCGGGCAGTGCTGGAATCGGCAGCGCCGACGAAATCGGCGAAGTCGGCAGAATCGGCAGCAGGTGGTGACGATGAGTCTGGATGGACGGACTGCATAGTCCAAGGCTTGACGAAAAAGACTGTTGGTCTAGACACTGGGGCAGTGGCAGCCCGTGGGACTGTGTCGCCAGATTCGTCCGCAGCGTTGGCTTATTGGTGCGGTGGGCTGATGCGAGTGGGGACTGGGGGCAGCGGACAGTGAAAGCAAGAGTTTCCCCGAGGCTGCCGGGAAAAACACCGCTCGGGATGGACGGGGTGAGATGACCCGGCTGCCCTCAACGAGTCATTCAATTCTCTGCCCTATCAACATAACTCCCGATGTGTTGTTCGCTATCTTGGAAGAAGAGATCTCTTCCTCCCCGGGATGGCCGGGTGCGATTACCCGGCGGCGGCGTTCAAATCACTGCCCTATCGGCTACAACTGCTGATGGGGGGATTAGAGGCCTGCCATGGTGGTGAGGGGAGGCGAAGACCGTGAAAGCAAGAGTTTTCCCGGGGCTCCTCCGGTGGCCGCGGCATGCGGGCTGCTGGTTTTCCCGCATTCCGCCAAGAAAACGTCGTGCTTTCCACATGAAATCAATCCAGTAAAATCAGCCATATTTTTGTGAGGCTGCCAGCCGAATTTGGGGTCATTCCGGGCCGGTTCCTATTTTTGCGTATTTCCTTGATTTTTAATGGTAGGAAAATAAAAAAAAATACTTCCCCACCCCGAAAAATTCCGGGATTATTTCTGGAGGTGGACTGGATTTTTGCCAACCTATGTGCAAAATTTCAGCTCAAAATACCAAGAAATGAATTTTTTAGAGGGGGGGTGACAGCTGGGACCTAGTAGTGTCTACCCCTGCCAGAGCTGCAATAACACTTATAGCTCTTTAGGGGGGTGCCCCCCGACTGGCCATGGGGCGCGGGGGATTTGCGAGCTGCTGCTACGCTCGGACTAACGTGGGGGGCCTCACGGCCCGAAGTAACGCCGCCATCGATGACCCGTTTTCCGGCCGGCGACGACCCGATTCCGGCCACCGTCCCTATAAAAATCACACACGCGCGCGCGCGCCCGCCCGCGCCCGCGCTTGGCGCTGGGGCGCTGGGGCCTGGGGGCCTGGGGCCTGAGGGCCTGGGGCCCTTGGGGGCCCTTGGGCTCTTGGGCGATTGGGCGCGCGCGCGCGCGGCAATGATTCCCAGGCAGCCATGCTGCGCTGCGCAACGGGGGCTGACGCGGGGACAGCCCCTGCTGGCTTGCTATCTTACCCGCGGGGGGGCTGCCTTCGGGCCCTGGCCCCCCGCGCTCTTGCCTGCCCCCCGCGCGGGAGAGGCTACTAGGTACACGCTGGGGCAGGGGCAGCGGCA
>CM055362.1:24812879-24815379 GCA_029228515.1 Populus alba x Populus x berolinensis | reverse complement strand
AATCGGCAGCCGGTGCTGACGATGAGTCCGGACGATTTATAGTCCTAGGCTTGACGAAAACGACTGGGGGCCTAGGCTCACGCTGGGGCAGTGGCAGCGATGCCAACAGTGGGAAAAATCGGCAGCGATGCCAACAGTGGGAAAAATCGGCAGCGCAGATTTTTTGACGAACATGGGCTGGACGCTGGGCTGTCCAGGCCAGGCAGGAAAAATCGTCAAGGGGATGCGCTGACGAAGCAGGGGCTGTTCAGACACAGCGGGCAGTGCTGGAATCGGCAGCGCCGACGAAATCGGCGAAGTCGGCAGAATCGGCAGCAGGTGGTGACGATGAGTCTGGATGGACGGACTGCATAGTCCAAGGCTTGACGAAAAAGACTGTTGGTCTAGACACTGGGGCAGTGGCAGCCCGTGGGACTGTGTCGCCAGATTCGTCCGCAGCGTTGGCTTATTGGTGCGGTGGGCTGATGCGAGTGGGGACTGGGGGCAGCGGACAGTGAAAGCAAGAGTTTCCCCGAGGCTGCCGGGAAAAACACCGCTCGGGATGGACGGGGTGAGATGACCCGGCTGCCCTCAACGAGTCATTCAATTCTCTGCCCTATCAACATAACTCCCGATGTGTTGTTCGCTATCTTGGAAGAAGAGATCTCTTCCTCCCCGGGATGGCCGGGTGCGATTACCCGGCGGCGGCGTTCAAATCACTGCCCTATCGGCTACAACTGCTGATGGGGGGATTAGAGGCCTGCCATGGTGGTGAGGGGAGGCGAAGACCGTGAAAGCAAGAGTTTTCCCGGGGCTCCTCCGGTGGCCGCGGCATGCGGGCTGCTGGTTTTCCCGCATTCCGCCAAGAAAACGTCGTGCTTTCCACATGAAATCAATCCAGTAAAATCAGCCATATTTTTGTGAGGCTGCCAGCCGAATTTGGGGTCATTCCGGGCCGGTTCCTATTTTTGCGTATTTCCTTGATTTTTAATGGTAGGAAAATAAAAAAAAATACTTCCCCACCCCGAAAAATTCCGGGATTATTTCTGGAGGTGGACTGGATTTTTGCCAACCTATGTGCAAAATTTCAGCTCAAAATACCAAGAAATGAATTTTTTAGAGGGGGGGTGACAGCTGGGACCTAGTAGTGTCTACCCCTGCCAGAGCTGCAATAACACTTATAGCTCTTTAGGGGGGTGCCCCCCGACTGGCCATGGGGCGCGGGGGATTTGCGAGCTGCTGCTACGCTCGGACTAACGTGGGGGGCCTCACGGCCCGAAGTAACGCCGCCATCGATGACCCGTTTTCCGGCCGGCGACGACCCGATTCCGGCCACCGTCCCTATAAAAATCACACACGCGCGCGCGCGCGCCGCCCGCGCCCGCGCTTGGCGCTGGGGCGCTGGGGCCTGGGGGCCTGGGGCCTGAGGGCCTGGGGCCCTTGGGGGCCCTTGGGCTCTTGGGCGATTGGGCGCGCGCGCGCGCGGCAATGATTCCCAGGCAGCCATGCTGCGCTGCGCAACGGGGGCTGACGCGGGGACAGCCCCTGCTGGCTTGCTATCTTACCCGCGGGGGGGCTGCCTTCGGGCCCTGGCCCCCCGCGCTCTTGCCTGCCCCCCGCGCGGGAGAGGCTACTAGGTACACGCTGGGGCAGGGGCAGCGGCAGCGATGCCGACAGTGGGAAAAATCGGCAGCGCGGATTTGTGCCGCTGCAGGCCCGTCGGGGAAAATCGGCAGCGCAGATTTGTGAACCTGCAGGCCCGTCGCGGAAAATCGGCACCGATGCCGACAGTGGGAAAAATCGGCAGCGCGGATTTGTGCCGCTGCAGGCCCGTCGCGGAAAATCGGCAGCGCGGATTTGTGAACCTGCAGGCCCGTCGCGGAAAATCGGCAGCGATGCCGACAGTGAGAAAAATCGGCAGCGCGGATTTGTGCCGCTGCAGGCCCGTCGCGGAAAATCGGCAGCGCGGATTTGTGAACCTGCAGGCCCGTCGTGGAAAATCGGCAGCGATGCCGACAGTGGGAAAAATCGGCAGCGTGGATTTGTGCCGCTGGAGGCCCGTCGCGGAAAATCGGCAGCGCAGATTTGTTGACGAACACGGGCTGGACGCTGGGCTGGCCAGGCCAGGCAGGAAAATTCGTCTAGGGGGCAGGCTCACGGCAACGGGGGCTGACGCGGGGACAGCCCCTGCTGGCTTGCTATCTTGCCCGCGGGGGGGCTGCCTTCGGGCCCTGGCCCCCCGCGCTCTTGCCTGCCCCCCGCGCGGGAGAGGCTAGGCGCTGCAGGGGCCAGCCCGACGTCGCTGGCCGCGGCATGCGCGCTGCTGGTTTTCCCGCATTCCGCCTAGAAAACGTCGTGCTTTCCACATGAAATCAATCCAGTAAAATCAGCCATATTTTTGTGAGGCTGCCAGCCGAATTTGGGGTCATTCCGGGCCGGTTCCTATTTTTGCGTATTTCCTTGATTTTTAATGGTTGGAAAATAAAAAAAAATACTTCCCGACCTCGAAAAAATCTGGGAA
>CM055362.1:24800379-24802879 GCA_029228515.1 Populus alba x Populus x berolinensis | reverse complement strand
GCCGACGAAATCGGCGAAGTCGGCAGAATCGGCAGCCGGTGCTGACGATGAGTCCGGACGATTTATAGTCCTAGGCTTGACGAAAACGACTGGGGGCCTAGGCTCACGCTGGGGCAGTGGCAGCGATGCCAACAGTGGGAAAAATCGGCAGCGATGCCAACAGTGGGAAAAATCGGCAGCGCAGATTTTTTGACGAACATGGGCTGGACGCTGGGCTGTCCAGGCCAGGCAGGAAAAATCGTCAAGGGGATGCGCTGACGAAGCAGGGGCTGTTCAGACACAGCGGGCAGTGCTGGAATCGGCAGCGCCGACGAAATCGGCGAAGTCGGCAGAATCGGCAGCCGGTGCTGACGATGAGTCCGGACGATTTATAGTCCTAGGCTTGACGAAAACGACTGGGGGCCTAGGCTCACGCTGGGGCAGTGGCAGCGATGCCAACAGTGGGAAAAATCGGCAGCGATGCCAACAGTGGGAAAAATCGGCAGCGCAGATTTTTTGACGAACATGGGCTGGACGCTGGGCTGTCCAGGCCAGGCAGGAAAAATCGTCAAGGGGATGCGCTGACGAAGCAGGGGCTGTTCAGACACAGCGGGCAGTGCTGGAATCGGCAGCGCCGACGAAATCGGCGAAGTCGGCAGAATCGGCAGCAGGTGGTGACGATGAGTCTGGATGGACGGACTGCATAGTCCAAGGCTTGACGAAAAAGACTGTTGGTCTAGACACTGGGGCAGTGGCAGCCCGTGGGACTGTGTCGCCAGATTCGTCCGCAGCGTTGGCTTATTGGTGCGGTGGGCTGATGCGAGTGGGGACTGGGGGCAGCGGACAGTGAAAGCAAGAGTTTCCCCGAGGCTGCCGGGAAAAACACCGCTCGGGATGGACGGGGTGAGATGACCCGGCTGCCCTCAACGAGTCATTCAATTCTCTGCCCTATCAACATAACTCCCGATGTGTTGTTCGCTATCTTGGAAGAAGAGATCTCTTCCTCCCCGGGATGGCCGGGTGCGATTACCCGGCGGCGGCGTTCAAATCACTGCCCTATCGGCTACAACTGCTGATGGGGGGATTAGAGGCCTGCCATGGTGGTGAGGGGAGGCGAAGACCGTGAAAGCAAGAGTTTTCCCGGGGCTCCTCCGGTGGCCGCGGCATGCGGGCTGCTGGTTTTCCCGCATTCCGCCAAGAAAACGTCGTGCTTTCCACATGAAATCAATCCAGTAAAATCAGCCATATTTTTGTGAGGCTGCCAGCCGAATTTGGGGTCATTCCGGGCCGGTTCCTATTTTTGCGTATTTCCTTGATTTTTAATGGTAGGAAAATAAAAAAAAATACTTCCCCACCCCGAAAAATTCCGGGATTATTTCTGGAGGTGGACTGGATTTTTGCCAACCTATGTGCAAAATTTCAGCTCAAAATACCAAGAAATGAATTTTTTAGAGGGGGGGTGACAGCTGGGACCTAGTAGTGTCTACCCCTGCCAGAGCTGCAATAACACTTATAGCTCTTTAGGGGGGTGCCCCCCGACTGGCCATGGGGCGCGGGGGATTTGCGAGCTGCTGCTACGCTCGGACTAACGTGGGGGGCCTCACGGCCCGAAGTAACGCCGCCATCGATGACCCGTTTTCCGGCCGGCGACGACCCGATTCCGGCCACCGTCCCTATAAAAATCACACACGCGCGCGCGCGCGCCCGCCCGCGCCCGCGCTTGGCGCTGGGGCGCTGGGGCCTGGGGGCCTGGGGCCTGAGGGCCTGGGGCCCTTGGGGGCCCTTGGGCTCTTGGGCGATTGGGCGCGCGCGCGCGCGGCAATGATTCCCAGGCAGCCATGCTGCGCTGCGCAACGGGGGCTGACGCGGGGACAGCCCCTGCTGGCTTGCTATCTTACCCGCGGGGGGGCTGCCTTCGGGCCCTGGCCCCCCGCGCTCTTGCCTGCCCCCCGCGCGGGAGAGGCTACTAGGTACACGCTGGGGCAGGGGCAGCGGCAGCGATGCCGACAGTGGGAAAAATCGGCAGCGCGGATTTGTGCCGCTGCAGGCCCGTCGGGGAAAATCGGCAGCGCAGATTTGTGAACCTGCAGGCCCGTCGCGGAAAATCGGCACCGATGCCGACAGTGGGAAAAATCGGCAGCGCGGATTTGTGCCGCTGCAGGCCCGTCGCGGAAAATCGGCAGCGCGGATTTGTGAACCTGCAGGCCCGTCGCGGAAAATCGGCAGCGATGCCGACAGTGAGAAAAATCGGCAGCGCGGATTTGTGCCGCTGCAGGCCCGTCGCGGAAAATCGGCAGCGCGGATTTGTGAACCTGCAGGCCCGTCGTGGAAAATCGGCAGCGATGCCGACAGTGGGAAAAATCGGCAGCGTGGATTTGTGCCGCTGGAGGCCCGTCGCGGAAAATCGGCAGCGCAGATTTGTTGACGAACACGGGCTGGACGCTGGGCTGGCCAGGCCAGGCAGGAAAATTCGTCTAGGGGGCAGGCTCACGGCAACGGGGGCTGACGCGGGGACAGCCCC
>CM055362.1:24787879-24790379 GCA_029228515.1 Populus alba x Populus x berolinensis | reverse complement strand
GGGAAAAACACCGCTCGGGATGGACGGGGTGAGATGACCCGGCTGCCCTCAACGAGTCATTCAATTCTCTGCCCTATCAACATAACTCCCGATGTGTTGTTCGCTATCTTGGAAGAAGAGATCTCTTCCTCCCCGGGATGGCCGGGTGCGATTACCCGGCGGCGGCGTTCAAATCACTGCCCTATCGGCTACAACTGCTGATGGGGGGATTAGAGGCCTGCCATGGTGGTGAGGGGAGGCGAAGACCGTGAAAGCAAGAGTTTTCCCGGGCTCCTCCGGTGGCCGCGGCATGCGGGCTGCTGGTTTTCCCGCATTCCGCCAAGAAAACGTCGTGCTTTCCACATGAAATCAATCCAGTAAAATCAGCCATATTTTTGTGAGGCTGCCAGCCGAATTTGGGGTCATTCCGGGCCGGTTCCTATTTTTGCGTATTTCCTTGATTTTTAATGGTAGGAAAATAAAAAAAAATACTTCCCCACCCCGAAAAATTCCGGGATTATTTCTGGAGGTGGACTGGATTTTTGCCAACCTATGTGCAAAATTTCAGCTCAAAATACCAAGAAATGAATTTTTTAGAGGGGGGGTGACAGCTGGGACCTAGTAGTGTCTACCCCTGCCAGAGCTGCAATAACACTTATAGCTCTTTAGGGGGGTGCCCCCCGACTGGCCATGGGGCGCGGGGGATTTGCGAGCTGCTGCTACGCTCGGACTAACGTGGGGGGCCTCACGGCCCGAAGTAACGCCGCCATCGATGACCCGTTTTCCGGCCGGCGACGACCCGATTCCGGCCACCGTCCCTATAAAAATCACACACGCGCGCGCGCGCCCGCCCGCGCCCGCGCTTGGCGCTGGGGCGCTGGGGCCTGGGGGCCTGGGGCCTGAGGGCCTGGGGCCCTTGGGGGCCCTTGGGCTCTTGGGCGATTGGGCGCGCGCGCGCGCGGCAATGATTCCCAGGCAGCCATGCTGCGCTGCGCAACGGGGGCTGACGCGGGGACAGCCCCTGCTGGCTTGCTATCTTACCCGCGGGGGGGCTGCCTTCGGGCCCTGGCCCCCCGCGCTCTTGCCTGCCCCCCGCGCGGGAGAGGCTACTAGGTACACGCTGGGGCAGGGGCAGCGGCAGCGATGCCGACAGTGGGAAAAATCGGCAGCGCGGATTTGTGCCGCTGCAGGCCCGTCGGGGAAAATCGGCAGCGCAGATTTGTGAACCTGCAGGCCCGTCGCGGAAAATCGGCACCGATGCCGACAGTGGGAAAAATCGGCAGCGCGGATTTGTGCCGCTGCAGGCCCGTCGCGGAAAATCGGCAGCGCGGATTTGTGAACCTGCAGGCCCGTCGCGGAAAATCGGCAGCGATGCCGACAGTGAGAAAAATCGGCAGCGCGGATTTGTGCCGCTGCAGGCCCGTCGCGGAAAATCGGCAGCGCGGATTTGTGAACCTGCAGGCCCGTCGTGGAAAATCGGCAGCGATGCCGACAGTGGGAAAAATCGGCAGCGTGGATTTGTGCCGCTGGAGGCCCGTCGCGGAAAATCGGCAGCGCAGATTTGTTGACGAACACGGGCTGGACGCTGGGCTGGCCAGGCCAGGCAGGAAAATTCGTCTAGGGGGCAGGCTCACGGCAACGGGGGCTGACGCGGGGACAGCCCCTGCTGGCTTGCTATCTTGCCCGCGGGGGGGCTGCCTTCGGGCCCTGGCCCCCCGCGCTCTTGCCTGCCCCCCGCGCGGGAGAGGCTAGGCGCTGCAGGGGCCAGCCCGACGTCGCTGGCCGCGGCATGCGCGCTGCTGGTTTTCCCGCATTCCGCCTAGAAAACGTCGTGCTTTCCACATGAAATCAATCCAGTAAAATCAGCCATATTTTTGTGAGGCTGCCAGCCGAATTTGGGGTCATTCCGGGCCGGTTCCTATTTTTGCGTATTTCCTTGATTTTTAATGGTTGGAAAATAAAAAAAAATACTTCCCGACCTCGAAAAAATCTGGGAAAATTTATAAAGGTGGATTGGATTTTTGCCAACCTATGTGCAAAATTTCAGCTCAAAATACCAAGAAATGAATTTTTTAGAGGGGGGGTGACAGCTGGGACCTAGTAGTGTCTACCCCTGCCAGAGCTGCAATAACACTTATAGCTCTTTAGGGGGGTGCCCCCTGACTGGCCATGGGGCGCGCTGGCTGGCGCCCATAGGCCTGCCGCGGGGGATTTGTGAGCTGCTGCTACACTCGGACTAACGTGGGGGGCCTCATGGCCCGAAGTAACGCCGCCATCGATGACCCGTTTTCCGGCCGGCGACGACCCGATTCCGGCCACCGTCCCTGTGACCCGCTCCAAGCCGTTGGGCGCGTTGGGGCTGCTTATCCGCGGCTGCGGGCGCGCACGCACTCTGATTTGCCAGCGCTCGTGCCAACCAATAGGCAGCCCCAACGCGCCCAACGGCTTGGCGCGACGTCACGATTCCTTCCACCGTCCCCGGGACCCGCTCCAAGCCGTTGGGCGCGTTGGGGCTGCTTAT
>CM055362.1:24777954-24782779 GCA_029228515.1 Populus alba x Populus x berolinensis | reverse complement strand
GGGATGCGCTGACGAAGCAGGGGCTGTTCAGACACAGCGGGCAGTGCTGGAATCGGCAGCGCCGACGAAATCGGCAAAGTCGGCAGAATCGGCAGCCGGTGCTGGCGATGAGTCTGGACTGTTTATAGTCCTAGGCGTGACGAAAAAGACTGGGGCCTAGGCACGCGCTGGGCAGCGGCAGCGATGCCCACAGCGGGAAAAATCGGCAGCGCAGATTTTTTGACGAACATGGGGCTGGACGCTGGGCTGTCCAGCGGCAGGAAAATTCGTCAAGGGGATGCGCTGACGAAGCAGGGGCTGTTCAGACACAGCGGGCAGTGCTGGAATCGGCAGCGCCGACGAAATCGGCGAAGTCGGCAGAATCGGCAGCCGGTGCTGGCGATGAGTCTGGACTGTTTATAGTCCTAGGCGTGACGAAAAAGACTGGGGGCCTAGGCACGCGCTGGGGCAGCGGCAGCGATGCCCACAGCGGGAAAATCGGCAGCGCAGATTGCTTGACGAACAATGGGCTGGACGCTGGGCAGTCCAGGCCAGGCAGGAAAATTTCGTCGAGGGGATGCGCTGACGAAGCAGGGGCTGTTCAGACACAGCGGGCAGTGCTGGAATCGGCAGCGCCGACGAAATCGGCAAAGTCGGTAGAATCGGCAGCCGGTGCTGGCGATGAGTACGGACGATTTATAGTCCTAGGTGTGACGAAAACGACTTGGGGCCTTGGCACACGACTGGGGCAGTGGGCAGCGATGCCAAAAACCCAGTGGAACAAATCGGCGGCGCAGATTGTGTATGTTTGACGAACCTGGGCTTGTCCAGGCCAGGCAGGAAAAATCGTCAGGGGATGCGCTGACGAAGCAGGGGCTGTGCTGACTCAGCGGGCAGTGCTGGAATCAGCTAGAGCCGACGAAATCGGCGAAGTCGGCAGAATCGGCAGCCGGTGCTGGCGATGAGTCTGGACTGTTTATAGTCCTAGGCGTGACGAAAAAAGACTGGGGGCCTAGGCACGCGCTTGTGGGCAGCTAGGCAGCGATGCCCACAGCGGGGAAAAAAATCGGCAGCGCAGATTTTTTGAGGAAACATGGGCTGGACGGTGGGCTGTCCAGGCCAGGCAGGAAAATTCGTCAAGGGGATTTGCGGCTGACGAAGCAGGGGCTGTTCAGACACAGCGGGCAGTGCTGTGGAATCGGCCAAGCGCCGACGAAATCGGCGAAGTCGGGCAGAATCGGCAGCCGGTGCTGGCGATGTGTCCGGACTGTTTATAGTCCTAGGCGTGACGGAAAAAGACTGGGGGCCTAGGCACGCGCTGGGGCAGCACTGGCAGCGATTGCCACAGCGGGAGGGGGAAAAATCTGGCAGCGCAGGATTTTTTGACGAACATGGGCTGGACGCTGGGCTGTTCCAGGCCAGGCAGGAAAATTCGTCAAGGGGATGCGGCAGACGAAGCAGGGGCTGTTCAGACACAGCGGGCAGTGCTGGAATCGGCTAAGCGCCGACGAAATCGGCAAAGTCGGCAGAATCGGCAGCCGGTTGAGGCGATGAGTCTGGACTGATATAGTCCTATCTTATTAATAATATTGTAATCAAATTCCGCGTGACGAAAAAGACTGGGGGCCTAGGCACGCGCTGGGGCAGCGGCAGCGATGCCACAGCGGGAAAAATCGGCAATCAGCGCAGATCTTTTTGACGAACATGGGCTGGAAGCTGGGGTGTCCAGGCCAGGCAGGAAAATTTCGTTTCAAGGGGATGCGCTGACGAAGCAAGGGGCTGTTCAGACACAGCGGGCAGTGCTGGAATCGGCAGCGCCGACGAAATAAATTTAAAAAAAAAAAAAAAAAAAAAAAAAAAAAAAAAAAAAAAAAAAAAAAAAAAAAAAAAAAAAAAAAATAAAAAAAAAAAAAAAAAAAATAAAAAAAAAAAAAAAAAAAAAAAAAAAAAAAAAAAACCGGCGAAGTCGGCGCAGAATCGGCAGCCGGTGCTGGCGATGGGTCCGGACTGTTTATAGTCATTGGCGTGACGAAAAAGACTGGGGGCCTAGGCAAGCGCTGGGGCAGCGGTCACGGGCAGCGATGCCCACAGCGGGAAAAATCTGGCATGCGCAGATTTTTTGACGAACATGGGCTGGACGCAGGGCTGTCCAGGCCAAGGCAGGAAAAATCGTCAAGGGGATGCGCTGACGAAGCTATGGGCCTGTTCAGACACAGCGGGCAGTGCTGGAATCGGCAGCGCCGACGAAAATCGGCGAAGTCGGCAGAACAGAATCGGCAGCCGGTGCTGGACGATGAGTCCGGACTGTTTATAGTCCTAGGCGTGACGGAAAAGATCTGGGGGCTAGGCACACGCTGGGGCAGGGGGCATCGGCAGCGGATGCCAACAGTGGGAACAAATCCGGCAGCGCGGATTTGTGCAGCTGGAGGCCTGTCGGGGAAAAGCGGCAGCGCAGATTTGGTGGAGAACACGGGCTGGACGGCTGGGCTGTTCCAGGCCAGGCAGGAAAATTCGTTCGAGGGGACGCGCTGACGAAACAGGGGCTGTTCCGACACAGCAGGCAGTGTTGGAATCGGCAGCGCGGACGAACGAGGGGACTGTTCAGACAAATCGGCAACGTCGGAAAAATCGGGCAGCGCGGATTTGTGCAGCTGGAGGCCCTATCAGCTGGCTGCCCGCAACGAGTCATTCAATTCTTTGCCCTATCAACATAACTCCCGATGTGTTGTTCGCTATCTTGGAAGAAGAGAAATCTCTTCCTCCCCAGGTCGGCGGGGTGCGATTACCGGCGGTGTCTGTTCAAATCAATGCCTTATCGGCTACAACTGCTGTACTGGGGGGGATTAGAGGCCTGCCATGTGGGTGAGGGGGGGCCAAGACCGTGAGAAAGCAAGAGTTTTCCCGGGACTCCTCCGCTGGCCGCGCATGCGCGCTGCCGGTTTTCCCGCATCCCGCCAAGAAAACGTCGTGCTTCTCCACGTGAAACCAATCCAGTTAAAATCAGCCATACTTTTTGTGAGGCTGCCAGCCGAATTTGGGGTCATTCCGGGCCGAGTTCCTATTTTTGCGTCATTTCCTTGATTTTCAATGGTAGGAAAATAAAAAAAAATACTTCCCGACCTCGAAAAAAATCCTGGGAAAAATTTATACAGGTGGATTGGATTTTTGCAAACCTATGTGCAAAATTTCAGCTCAAAATACCCAAGAAATTGAATTTTTTAGAGGGGGCTGGTGACCGCTGGGACCTAGTAGTGTCTTCTTACCCTGCCAGAGCTGCATATTAACACTTTTAGCTCTTTAGGGGGGTGTGGCCATGGGGCGCGATGGCTGGCGCCCATAGGCCTGCCGCGGGGGCTGCTGCCTACGCTCGGACTAACGTGGGGGGCCTCACGGCCCGAAGTAACGCCGCCATCGATGACCCGTTTTCCGGCCGGCGCCAGGACCCGCTTTCCTGACCCCCCCCCCCATCGCCCTATAAAAATCACCACGCTCGCGCGCGCAGCGCGCGCCCCGCCGCGCCCGTGCTGGGCGCTGGGGCGCTGGGGGCGCGTGGGCCTGGGGCGCTGGGGACCTGTGAAGGGGCCTGGGGCCTGAGGGCCTGGGGCCCTTGGGGGCCCTTGGGCTTTGGGGCGAATTCGGGCGGCGCTGCGCTTTTTTCTGCGCGCTGCAGTGGTTCCCCTGCCGCGCTGCGCAACGGTGGGCCTGACGCGGGGACAGCCCCTGCTGCCCTTGCTATCTTACCCGGGGGGGGCTGCCCTTCGGGCCCTGGGCCCCCTGCGCTCTTGCATGCCCCCCGCGCGGGTGAGGCTAGGCCACACGGCTGGGGCAGCGGCAGCGATAACAACAGTGGGAAGAATCGGCAGGCGTGGTAACTGCCGCTGGAGGCCCGTCGCGGAAGAAAATCGGCCCCATCCAGCGCAGATTTGTTGACGTACACGGGCTGGACGTGGGGCTGGCCAGGCCATTGGCCAGAAAATTCGTCTAGGGGGTAGGCTCACGGCAACGGGGGACTGACGCTTGGGGACATGACCCTGATGGATTGCTTATCTTGCCCGGGGGGGGCTGCCGTCGGGCCCGGGGCAGCGGCAGCGATGCCAGCGGTGGGAAATATCGGCAGCGCGGGACAAGCCCCTGCTGGCTTTACTATCTTGCCCGCGGGGGGGCTGCATTCTCGGGCCCTGTGGCCTAGCCAGGCAGCGATGCAAGGCGGTGGGAAATTATCGGCAGCGCGTACAGCCCCTGCTGGCTTGCTCTCTTGCCCGCGGGGGGGCTGCCTTCGGGCCGGTGGCAGCGGCAGCGATGCCAGCGGTGGGAAATATCGGCAGCGCGGACAGCCCCTGCTGGCTTGCTATTTTGCCCGCGGGGGGGGCTGCCTTCGGGCCCGTGGCAGCGAGGCAGCTGTAATGATGCCAGCGTTGGGAGGGAAATATCGGCAGCGCGGACAGCCCCAGCTGGCTTGCTATCTTTGCCGCGGGGGGCTGCCTTCGGGGCGTGGCAGGGGCAGCGATGCCATCGGTGGGAAATATCGGTGCAGCGCGGACAGCCCCTGCTGGCTTGCTATCTTGCCGCGCGGGGGGATCGCTTCGGGTCCGGGGGCAGCGGCAGCGATGCCAGCGGTGGGAAATATCGGCAGCGCGGACAGCCCCTGCTGGCTTGCTATCTTGCCCGCGGGGGGGCTGCCTTCGGGCCCGTGGCAGCGGCAGCGATGCCAGCGGTGGGAAATATCGGCAGCGCGGACAGCCCCTGCTGGCTTGCTATCTTGCCCGCGGGGGGCTGCCTTCGGGCCCGTGGCAGCGGCAGCGATGCCAGCGGTGGGAAATATCGGCAGCGCGGACAGCCCCTGCTG
>CM055362.1:24762954-24767954 GCA_029228515.1 Populus alba x Populus x berolinensis | reverse complement strand
ATCGGCAGCGCCGACGAAATCGGACAAAGTCGGCAAGAAATCGGCAGCCGGTGCTGGCGATGAGTCTGGAACCTGTTTATAGTCCCTAGGCGTGACGAAAAAGACTGGGGTGCCTAGGCACGCGCTGGGGCAGCGGCAGCGATGCCCACAGCGGGAAAAATCGGCAGCGCAGATTTTTTTGACGAACATGGGCTGGACGCTGGGCTGTCCAAGGCCAGGCAGGAAAATTCCTTCAAGGTGATGCGCTGACGAAGCAGGGGCTGTTCAGACACAGCGGGCAGTGCTGAAATCGGCAGCGCCGACGAAATCGGCGAAGTCGGCAGAATCGGCAGCCGGTGCTGCTGATGAGTCAGGACTGTTTATAGTCCTAGGCGTGACGAAAAAGACTGGGGGCCTAGGCACCGCGCTGGGGCAGCGGCAGCGATGCCACCAGCGGGAAAAATCGGCAGCTCAGATTTTTTGACGAACATGGGCTGGACGCTGGGCTCTTCCAGGCCAAGGCAGGAAAATTCGTCAAGGGGATGCGTCTGACGAAGCAGGGGCTGTTCAGACACAGCGGGCAGTGCTGGGAATCGGCAGCGCCCGACGAAATCGGCGAAGTCGGCAGAATCGGCAGCCTGGTGCTTGCGATGAGTCCCGGACTGTTTTATAGTTCCTAGGCGTGACGAAAACGACTTGGGGGCCTAGGCACACGCCTGGGGCATGGGGCAGCGGCAGCGATGCCAACAGTGGGAAAAATCGGCAGCTCGGATTTGTAGCAGCTGGAGGCCCGTCGGGGAAAATCGGCAGCGCAGATTTGGTTGACTGAACACGGGCTGGACGCTGGGCTGTCCCAGGCCAGGCAGGAAAATTCGTCGTAGGGCAAGGACGCGCTGACGAAACAGGGTGCTGGTTCAGACACAGCAGGCAGTGTAGGAATCGGCAGCGCGGACCGAACGAGGGCTGTTCAGAACAAATCGCCAACGTCGGAAAAATCGGACAGCGCGGATTTGTGCAGCTGGAGGCCCTATCAGCTGGCTGCCCGCAACGATTCATATCAATTCTCTGCCCTATTCAACATAACTCCCGATGTGTTGTTCGCTATCTTGGAATGCGAAAGAGATCTCTTCCTCCCCGCGTCCGGCCGTGGGTGGGGGGGGGGGGGGGTGGGGGGGGGGGGGTGTGGCGATTACCCGGCGGCGTCCGTTCAAATCACTGCCCTAATCGGTCTACAACTGCTGATGGGGGGATTAGAGGGCCTGCCGATGGTGGTGAGGGGAGGCCAAGTACCGTTAAAGCGAAGAGTTTTCCCGGGGCTCCTCCGCTGGCCGCTGCATGCGCGCTTGCCGGTTTTTCCCGCATCCCGCCAAGAAAACGTCGTGCTTTTCTCACGTGAAACCAATCCATGTAAAATCAGCCATAATTTTTTTGTGGAGGCTGCCAGCCGAATAAAAAAATTGGGGTCATTCCGGGCCGGTTTTTTCCTATTTTTTGTGCGTATTTCCTTGATTTTTCAATGGGTTTAAGGAAAATTAAAAAAAATACTTCCCGACCCTCGAAAAAAATCTTGAAAATCTTATAATAGGTGGATTGGATTTTTTGCCAACCTATGTGCAAAAATTTTCAGCTCAAAATACCAAGAAATGAATTTTTTAGAGGTGGGGTGACTAGCTGGGACCTAGTAGTGTCCTACCCCTGCCAGAGCTGCAATAACACTTATAGCTCTTTAGGGGGGTTGGCCATGGGGCGGCTGCTTGGCTGGCGCCCATAGGCCTGCCCGCGGGGGCTGCTGCTACGCTCGGACTTAACCGTGGGGGGCCTCACGGCCCGAAGTAAACGCCGCCATCGATGACCCGTTTTGCCGGCCGGCGACGACCCTATTCCGACCACCGCCCTATAAAAATCACACGCGCGCGCAGCTGCTGGCGCCCCAAGCGTTCCGCGCCCGCGGCCCGCGCTGGGCGCTGGTGGCGCTGGGGCCTGGGGCCGCTGGGGCCTGGGGGCCTGGGCGCTGCGGGCCTGGGGGCCCTTGGGGCGCTGAGGGCCTGGGGCCCTTGGGGGCCCTTGTGCTCTTGGGCGATTGGGCGCAAGGCGCAAGGGCGCGCGGCAGTGGTTCCCCTGCCGTGCTGCTGCTGCAACGGGGGCTGACGCGTGACAGCCCCTGCTGCCTTGCTATCTTACCGCCGCGGGGGGGCTGCCTTTCGGGCCCCCTGGCCCCCTGCGCTCTTGCCTGCCCCCCGCGCGGGTGAGGCTAGGCACACGCTGGGGCAGCGGCAGCGATAACAACAGTGGGAAAAATCGGCAGCGCGGTAAATGCCGCTGGAGGCCCGTCGCGGAAAATCGGCAGCGCAGATTTGTTGACGCACACGGGCTGGACGCTGGGCTGGCCAGGCCTGGCAGGAAAATTCGTCTAGGGGGTAGGCTCACGGCAACGGGGGCTGACGCGGGGACACCCCTGCTGGCTTGCTATCTTGCCCGCGGGGGGGCTGCCGTCGGGCCCGGGGCAGCGGCAGCGATGCCAGCGGTGGGAAATATCGGCAGCGCGGACAGCCCCTGCTGGCTTGCTATCTTGCCCGCGGGGGCTGCCTTCGGGCCCGGGGCAGCGGCAGCGATGCCAGCGGTGGGAAATATCGGCAGCGCGGACAGCCCCTGCTGGCTTGCTATCTTGCCCGCGGGGGTGCTGCCGTCGGGCCAGCTGGGGCAGCGGCAGCGATGCCCAGCGGGAGGAAATAATCCGGCACGCGCGTGACAGCCCCTGCTGGCTTGCTATCTTTGGGCCCGCGGGGGGGCTTTTGCCTTTCGGGCCCGTGCAGCGGCAGCGATGCCATCGGTGGGTAAATATTCGGCAAGCCGCGGACAGCCCCTGCTGCTTGCTATCTTGCCCCGCGGGGGGCTGCCTTCGGGCTCCCCCGGTGGCAGCGGCAGCGATGCCAATCGGTGGGAAATAATCGGCAGCGCGGGACAGCCCCTGCATGTGCTTCTAATCTTGCACCGCGGGGGGCTGTCCTTCGTGCCCTGTGCAGCGGCAGCGATGCCAGCGGGGGGAAATAATCGGCAGCGCGGACAGCCCCTGCTGGCTTGCTATCTTGCCCGCGGTGGGGCTTGCCTTCGCGGCCCGGGGCAGCGGGCAGCGATGCCAGCGGTGGGAAATATCGGCAGCGCGGACAGCCCCTGCTGGCTTGCTATCTTGCCCTCGGGGGGGCTGCCTTCGGGCCCGTGGCAGCGGCATCGATGCCAGCGGTGGGAAATATCGGCAGCGCGGACAGCCCCTGCTGGCTTGCTATCTTGCCCGCGGGGGGGCTGCCTTCGGTCCCGTGGCAGCGGCAGCGATGCCAAGCGGGTGTGAGAATATCGGCAGACGGGGACAGCCCCTGCTGGCTTGCTATCTTGCCCCGAGGGGGGCTGCCTTCGGGCCCGTGGCAGCGGCAGCGATGCCAGCGGTGGTAAATATCGGCAGCGCGTGACAGCCCCTTGCTGGCTTGCTTATCTTGCCCGCGGGGGGGCTGCCTTTCGGTCCCGGGGCAGCGGCAGCGATGGCCAGCGGTTTGAAATTATCGGCAGCGCGGACAGCCTCTGCTGGCTTGCTATCTTGCCCGCGGTGGGCTGCCTTCGGGCCCGGGGCAGCGGCAGCGATGCCAGCGGTGGGAAATATCGGCAGCGCGGACAGCCCCTGCTGGCTTGCTATCTTGCCCGCGGGGGGGCTGCCTTCGGGCCCGTGGCAGCGGCAGCGATGCCAGCGGTGGGAAATATCGGCAGCGCGGACAGCCCCTGCTGGCTTGCTTTCTTGCCCGCGGGGGGGCTGCCTTCGGGCCCGGGGCAGCGGCAGCGATGCCAGCGGTGGGAAATATCGGCAGCGCGGACAGCCCCTGCTGGCTTGCTATCTTGCCCGCGGGGGGCTGCCTTCGGGCCCGTGGCAGCGGCAGCGATGCCAGCGGTGGGAAATATCGGCAGCGCGGACAGCCCCTGCTGGCTTGCTATCTTGCCCGCGGGGGGGCTGCCTTCGGGCCCGGGGCAGCGGCAGCGATGCCAGCGGTGGGAAATATCGGCAGCGCGGACAGCCCCTGCTGGCTTGCTATCTTGCCCGCGGGGGGGCTGCCTTCGGGCCCGTGGCAGCGGCAGCGATGCCAGCGGTGGGAAATATCGGCAGCGCGGACAGCCCCTGCTGGCTTGCTATCTTGCCCGCGGGGGGGCTGCCTTCGGGCCCGGGGCAGCGGCAGCGATGCCAGCGGTGGGAAATATCGGCAGCGCGGACAGCCCCTGCTGGCTTGCTATCTTGCCCGCGGGGGGGCTGCCTTCGGGCCCGTGGCAGCGGCAGCGATGCCAGCGGTGGGAAATATCGGCAGCGCGGACAGCCCCTGCTGGCTTGCTATCTTGCCCGCGGGGGGGCTGCCTTCGGGCCCGTGGCAGCGGCAGCGATGCCGGTGGGAAATATCGGCAGCGCGGACAGCCCCTGCTGGCTTGCTATCTTGCCCGCGGGGGGGCTGCCTTCGGGCCCGTGGCAGCGGCAGCGATGCCAGCGGTGGGAAATATCGGCAGCGCGGACAGCCCCTGCTGGCTTGCTATCTTGCCCGCGGGGGGGCTGCCTTCGGGCCCGTGGCAGCGGCAGCGATGCCAGCGGTGGGAAATATCGGCAGCGCGGACAGCCCCTGCTGGCTTGCTATCTTGCCCGCGGGGGGCTGCCTTCGGGCCCGTGGCAGCGGCAGCGATGCCAGCGGTGGGAAATATCGGCAGCGCGGACAGCCCCTGCTGGCTTGCTATCTTGCCCGCGGGGGGCTGCCTTCGGGCCCGGGGCAGCGGCAGCGATGCCAGCAGTGGGAAAAATCGGCAGCGCGGACAGCCCCTGCTGGCTTGCTGTCTTGCCCGCGGGGGGGCTGCCTTCGGGCCCGTGGCAGCGGCAGCGATGCCAGCGGTGGGAAAAATCGGCAGCGCGGACAGCCCCTGCTGGCTTGCTATCTTGCCCGCGGGGGGCTGCCTTCGGGCCCGGGGCAGCGGCAGCGATGCCAGCAGTGGGAAAAATCGGC
>CM055362.1:24747954-24752954 GCA_029228515.1 Populus alba x Populus x berolinensis | reverse complement strand
CACGGGCTGGACGCTGGGCTGTCCAGGCCAGGGCAGGAAAATTCGTCGAGGGGGACGCGCTGACGAAACAGGGGCTGTTCAGACACAGCAGGCAGTGTTGGAATCGGCAGCGCGGACGAACGAGGGGCTGTTCAGTCAAATCGGCAACGTCGGATAAAATCGGCAGCGCGGATTTGATGCAGCTGGAGGCCCATTTTCCCCAAGGGGGGGGGGCTGGCTGCCCGCAACGAGTCATTCAATTCTCTGCCCTATCAACCTAACTCCCGATGTGTTGTTCGCTATCTTGGAAGAAGTGATCTCTTCCTCCCCGCGTGCGGCCGGGTGCGATTACCCGGCGGCGTCCGTTCAAATCACTGCCCTTATGCGGCTTACAACTGCTGATGGGGGGTGATTAGTAGGCCTGCACATGGTGGTTGAGGGGAGGCCAAGACCGTGAACGCAAGAGTTTTCCCGGGCTCCTCCGCTGTCCGCGGCATGCGCGCTGCCGGTTTTCCCGCATCCCGCCAAGAAAACGTCGTGCTTTCCACGTGAAACAATCCAGTAAAATCAGCCAATATTTTTGTGAGGCTGCAGCCGAATTTGGGGTCATTCCGGGCCGGTTCCTATTTTTGCGTATTTCCTTGATTTTCAATGGTAGGAAAATAAAAAAAAATACTTCCCGACCTCGAAAAAATCTGGGAAAATTTATAAAGGTGGATTGGATTTTTGCCAACCTATGTGCAAAATTTCAGCTCAAAATACCAAGAAATGAATTTTTTAGAGGGGGGGTGACAGCTGGGACCTAGTAGTGTCTCCCCCTGCCAGAGCTGCAATAACACTTATAGCTCTTTAGGGGGTGGCCATGGGGCGCGCTGGCTGGCGCCCCATAGGCCTGCCGCGGGGGCTTCTGCTAGCTCGACTAACGTGGGGGGCCTCACGGCCCGAAGTAACGCCGCCATCGATGACCCGTTTTCCGGCCGGCGACGACCCGATTCCGACCACCGCCCTATAAAAATCACACGCGCGCAGCGCGCGCGCGCCCGCCCGCCCGCGCCCGCGCTGGGGCGCTGGGGCGCTGGGGCCTGGGTGCGCTGGGGCCTGGGGGCCTGGGGCCTGAGGGCCTGGGGCCCTTGGGGGCCCTTGGGCTCTTGGGCGATTGGGCGCGCTGCGCGCGCGGCAGTGGTTCCCCTGCCGCGCTGCGCAACGGGGGCTGACGCGGGGACAGCCCCTGCTGCCTTGCTATCTTACCCGCGGGGGGGCTGCCTTCGGGCCCGGCCCCCTGCGCTCTTGCCTGCCCCCGCGCGGGTGAGGCTAGGCACACGCTGGGGCAGCGGCAGCGATAACAACAGTGGGAAAAATCGGCAGCGCGGTAAATGCCGCTGGAGGCCCGTCGCGGAAAATCGGCAGCGCAGATTTGTTGACGAACACGGGCTGGACGCTGGGCTGGCCAGGCCTGGCAGGAAAATTCGGCTAGGGGGTAGGCTCACGGCAACGGGGGCTGACGCGGGGACAGCCCCTGCTGGCTTGCTATCTTGCCCGCGGGGGGGCTGCCGTCGGGCCCGGGGCAGCGGCAGCGATGCCAGCGGTGGGAAATATCGGCAGCGCGGACAGCCCCTGCTGGCTTGCTATCTTGCCCGCGGGGGGGCTGCCTTCGGGCCCGGGGCAGCGGCAGCGATGCCAGCGGTGGGAAATATCGGCAGCGCGGACAGCCCCCGCTGGCTTGCTATCTTGCCCGCGGGGGGGGTTGCCTTCGGGCCCGGGCAGCGGCAGCGATGCCAGCGGTGGGAAATATCGGCAGCGCGGACAGCCCCTGCTGGCTTGCTATCTTGCCCGCGGGGGGGCTGCCTTCGGGCCCGAGGCAGCGGCAGCGATGCCAGCGGTGGGAAATATCGGCAGCGCGGACAGCCCCTGCTGGCTTGCTATCTTGCCCGCGGGGGGGCTGCCATCGGGCCCGGGGCAGCGGCAGCGATGCCAGCGGTGGGAAATATCGGCAGCGCGGTCAGCCCCTGCTGGCTTGCTATCTTGCCCGCGGGGGGGCTGCCTTCGGGCCCGGGGCAGCGCAGCGATGCCATCGGTGGGAAATATCGGCAGCGCGGACAGCCCCTGCTGGCTTGCTATCTTGCCCGCGGGGGGCTGCCTTCGGGCCCATGCAGCGGCAGCGATGCCAGCGGTGGGAAATATCGGCAGCGCGGACAGCCCCTGCTGGCTTGCTATCTTGCCCGCGGGGGGGCTGCCTTCGGGCCCGTGGCAGCGGCAGCGATGCCAGCGGTGGGAAATATCGGCAGCGCGGACAGCCCCTGCTGGCTTGCTATCTTGCCCGCGGGGGGGCTGCCTTCGGGCCCGTGGCAGCGGCAGCGATGCCATCGGTGGGAAATATCGGCAGCGCGGACAGCCCCTGCTGGCTTGCTATCTTGCCCGCGGGGGGCTGCCTTCGGGCCCGTGGCAGCGGCAGCGATGCCAGCGGTGGGAAATATCGGCAGCGCGGACAGCCCCTGCTGGCTTGCTATCTTGCCCGCGGGGGGCTGCCTTCGGGCCCGTGGCAGCGGCAGCGATGCCAGCGGTGGGAAATATCGGCAGCGCGGACAGCCCCTGCTGGCTTGCTATCTTGCCCGCGGGGGGCTGCCTTCGGGCCCGTGGCAGCGGCAGCGATGCCAGCGGTGGGAAATATCGGCAGCGCGGACAGCCCCTGCTGGCTTGCTATCTTGCCCGCGGGGGGCTGCCTTCGGGCCCGGGGCAGCGGCAGCGATGCCAGCGGTGGGAAATATCGGCAGCGCGGACAGCCCCTGCTGGCTTGCTATCTTGCCCGCGGGGGCTGCCTTCGGGCCCGTGGCAGCGGCAGCGATGCCAGCGGTGGGAAATATTCGGCAGCGCGGACAGCCCCTGCTGGCTTGCTAATCTTGCCCGCGGGGGGGCTGCCTTCGGGCCCGGGGCAGCGGCAGCGATGCCAGCGGTGGGAAATATCGGCAGCGCGGACAGCCCCTGCTGGCTTGCTATCTTGCCCGCGGGGGGGCTGCCTTCCGCGCCCTTGGCAGCGGCAGCGATGCCAGCGGTGGGAAATATCGGCAGCGCGGACAGCCCCTGCTGGCTTGCTATCTTGCCCGCGGGGGGGCTGCCTTCGGGCCCGGGGCAAAGCTGCGCTCTTGCCTGCCCCCCGCGCGGGAGAGGCTAGGCGCTGTCTGGGGCCAGCCCGACGTCGCTGGCCGCGCATGCGCGCTGCCGGTTTTCTCGCATCCCGCCAAGAAAACGTCGTGCGTTCCACATGAAACCAATCCAGTAAAATCAGCCATATTTTTGTGAGGCTGCCAGCCAAATTTGGGGTCATTCCGGGCCGGTCCTATTTTTGCGTATTTCCTTGATTTTTAATGGTAGGAAAAATAAAATAAAATACTTCCCGACCTCGAAAAAATCTGGGAAAATTTATAAAGTTGGATTGGATTTTTGCCAGCCTATGTGCAAAATTTCAGCTCAAAATACCAAGAAATGAATTTTTTAGAGGGGGGGTGACAGCTGGGACCTAGTAGTGTCTACCCCTGCCAGAGCTGCAATAACACTTATAGCTCTTTAGGGGGTGCCCCCTGACTGGCCATGGGGCGCGCTGGCTGGCGCCCATAGGCCTGCCGGGGGGGTTTTGTGGGCTGCTGCTATACTCGGACTAACGTGGGGGGCCTCATGGCCCGAAGTAACGCCGCCATCGATGACCCGTTTTCCGGCCGGCGACGACCATTCCGGCCACCGTCCCTGTGACCCGCTCCAAGCCGTTGGGCGCGTTGGGGCTGCTTATCCGCGGCTGCGGGCGCGCACGCACTCTGATTTGCCAGCGCTCGTGCCAACCAATAGGCAGCCCCAACGCGCCCAACGGCTTGGCGCGACGTCACGATTCCGGCCACCGTCCCCGGGACCCGCTCCAAGCCGTTGGGCGCGTTGGGGCTGCTTATCCGCGGCGTGGGCGTGGGGCCTTAACAAGCCGCGCTCGTTCCAAGGTGCTGGCAGCCGACGCGCGCCTCTCAGCTTGCCGCGACGTCCCGGTGGCGGTGGCCGGAATCCCTTCCCGTCACCCGCTCCAAGCCGTTGGGCGCGTTGGGGCTGCTTATCCGCGGTCTCGGGCGTGGGGCCTTAACAGGATTCCCCTCGTGCCAAGGTGCTGGCAGCCCCAACGCGCCCAACGGCTTGGCGCTACGTAACGGCGACGTCCCGATTCCGGCCACCGCTGCCGTGACCCGCTCCAAGCCGGTGGGTGCGTTGGGGCTGCTTATCCGCGGTCTCGGGTGTGGGGGCCTTAACAGGATTCCCCTCGTGCCAAGGTGCTGGCAGCCCCAACGCGCCCAACGGCTTGGCGTGACGCCACGGCAGCGGTGGCCGCTGCCTGTGCTCGCAAGCTGGAGGCCTGGCCGACGTGTCTGGTGCGGACCGCCGAGCTTGGGGATTGCGAGGAGAGCTGTACCGCGTGGGCGTGCTGCATTCAGTTGCGGCGCTCCTGCCAAGGTGCTGGCTCTCCTCGCCATCCCCAAGCTCCTGCGCGATGTGCCCGCTGCCGAGGCCTGGCCTCCGTCTTCCGAGCTGAGGCAGATGGCCCCCCCAATGATTGACCCCGTTGCTCCCCCCCGCGGCCTGTCCCTTCGAGATCCGCCGCGTCCCCCCGGCTTGTTGCGTGTCCCTTCGAGATCCCCCGCGTCCCCCGCGGCTTGTTGCTTGTCCCTTCGAGATCCTTCGCGTCCCCCAGCGGCGTGTTGCTTGTCCCTTCGAGATCCTTTCGCGTCCAGCGGTGCGGGCACGATCTCTCCCGGGTGTTTCCACTTGCCCTCGTGGCCTTGGTTCGCTCGTCGGGATTGTTGTCGCGTGTACGCAGAGTTCGCATGAGCGGTAATTGGGCTGTCCGTGTCGGCAGGCTCCGTGCTTGTGCACCGAACTGTCGGCCTGCTGCCCCCATCACTCTCGGCCCAAGGCCCTGGGTGCCTTGCGGCGAGGCGGGGTTCCTGTGCTGCGTAACCCACTTCGGTGGAATTTGAATGTGAAGCTGTCCC
>CM055362.1:24725596-24728096 GCA_029228515.1 Populus alba x Populus x berolinensis | reverse complement strand
AGAAAACCGGCAGCGCGCATGCGCGGCCAGCGACGTCGGGCTGGCCCCAGCAGCGCCTAGCCTCTCCCGCGCGGGGGGCAGGCAAGAGCGCAGGGGCCCCGGGCCCGAAGGCAGCCCCCCCCCCGGCAAGACAGCAAGCCAGCGGGGGCTGTCCGCGCTGCCGATTTTTCCCACTGCTGGCATCGCTGCCGCTGCCCCGGGCCCGAAGGCAGCCCCCCCGCGGGCACGACAGCAAGCCAGCGGGGGCTGTCCGCGCTGCCGATTTTTCCCACTGCTGGCATCGCTGCCGCTGCCCCGGGCCCGAAGGCAGCCCCCCCGCGGGCACGACAGCAAGCCAGCGGGGGCTGTCCGCGCTGCCGATTTTTCCCACTGCTGGCATCGCTGCCGCTGCCCCGGGCCCGAAGGCAGCCCCCCCGCGGGCACGACAGCAAGCCAGCGGGGGCTGTCCGCGCTGCCGATTTTTCCCACTGCTGGCATCGCTGCCGCTGCCCCGGGCCCGAAGGCAGCCCCCCCGCGGGCACGACAGCAAGCCAGCGGGGGCTGTCCGCGCTGCCGGATTTTCCCACTGCTGGCATCGCTGCCGCTGCCCCGGGCCCGAAGGCAGCCCCCCCGCGGGCACGACAGCAAGCCAGCGGGGGCTGTCCGCGCTGCCGATTTTTCCCACTGCTGGCATCGCTGCCGCTGCCCCGGGCCCGAAGGCAGCCCCCCCGCGGGCACGACAGCAAGCCAGCGGGGGCTGTCCGCGCTGCCGATTTTTCCCACTGCTGGCATCGCTGCCGCTGCCCCGGGCCCGAAGGCAGCCCCCCCGCGGGCACGACAGCAAGCCAGCGGGGGCTGTCCGCGCTGCCGATTTTTCCCTGCTGGCATCGCTGCCGCTGCCCCGGGCCGAAGGCAGCCCCCCCGCGGGCACGACAGCAAGCCAGCGGGGCTGTCCGCGCTGCCGATTTTTCCCACTGCTGGCATCGCTGCCGCTGCCCCGGGCCCGAAGGCAGCCCCCCCGCGGGCACGACAGCAAGCCAGCGGGGGCTGTCCGCGCTGCCGATTTTTCCCACTGCTGGCATCGCTGCCGCTGCCCCGGGCCCGAAGGCAGCCCCCCCGCGGGCACGACAGCAAGCCAGCGGGGGCTGTCCGCGCTGCCGATTTTTCCCACTGCTGGCATCGCTGCCGCTGCCCCGGGCCCGAAGGCAGCCCCCCCGCGGGCACGACAGCAAGCCAGCGGGGGCTGTCCGCGCTGCCGATTTTTCCCACTGCTGGCATCGCTGCCGCTGCCCCGGGCCCGAAGGCAGCCCCCCCGCGGGCACGACAGCAAGCCAGCGGGGGCTGTCCGCGCTGCCGATTTTTCCCACTGCTGGCATCGCTGCCGCTGCCCCGGGCCCGAAGGCAGCCCCCCCGCGGGCACGACAGCAAGCCAGCGGGGGCTGTCCGCGCTGCCGATTTTTCCCACTGCTGGCATCGCTGCCGCTGCCCCGGGCCCGAAGGCAGCCCCCCCGCGGGCACGACAGCAAGCCAGAGGGGGCTGTCCGCGCTGCCGATTTTTCCCACTGCTGGCATCGCTGCCGCAGAGTGTGCGTAGCCTCTCCCGCGCGGGGGCAGGCAAGAGCGCAGGGGGGCAAGGCCCGAAGGCAGCCCCCCCGCGGGTAAGATAGCCAGCCAGCAGGGGCTGTCCCCGCGTCAGCCCCCGTTGCGCAGCGCGGCATGGAAATCATTGCCGCGCGCGCGCGCGCGCCCAATCGCCCAAGAGCCCAAGGGCCCCAAGGGCCCCAGGCCCTCAGGCCCCAGCGCCCCAGCGCCAAGCGCAGACGCGGGCGCGGGCGCGGGCGGGCGCGCGCGTGTGATTTTTATAGGGCGGTGGTCGGAATCGGGTCGTCGCCGGCCGGAAAACGGGTCATCGATGGCGGCGTTACTTCGGGCCGTGAGGCCCCCCACGTGTGTAGCAGCAGCTCGCAAATCCCCCGCGGCAGGCCTATGGGCGCCAGCCAGCGCGCCCCATGGCCAGTCGGGGGGCACCCCCCTAAAGAGCTATAAGTGTTATTGCAGCTCTGGCAGGGGCAGACACTACTAGGTCCCAGCTGTCACCCCCCTCTAAAAAATTCATTTCTTGGTATTTTGAGCTGAAATTTTGCACATAGGTTTGGCAAAAATCCAATCCACCTTTATAAATTTTCCCAGATTTTTTCGAGGTCGGGAAGTATTTTTTTTTATTTTCCTACCATTAAAAATCAAGGAAATACGCAAAAATAGGAACCGGCCCGGAATGACCCCAAATTCGGCTGGCAGCCTCACAAAAATATGGCTGATTTTACTGGATTGATTTCACGTGGAAAGCATGACGTTTTCTTGGCGGGATGCGGGAAAACCGGCAGCGCGCATGCCGCGGCCACCGGAGGAGCCCCGGGAAAACTCTTGCTTTCACGGTCTTGGCCTCCCCTCACCACCATGGCCGGCCTCTAATCCCCCCCATCAGCAGTTGTGGCCGATAGGGCAGTGATTTGAACGACGC
>CM055362.1:24700596-24705596 GCA_029228515.1 Populus alba x Populus x berolinensis | reverse complement strand
TGGCCGGAATCGTGACGTCGCGCCAAGCCGTTGGGCGCGTTGGGGCTGCCTATTGGTTGGCACGAGCGCTGGCAAATCAGAGTGCGTGCGCGCCCGCAGCCGCGGATAAGCAGCCCCAACGCGCCCAACGGCTTGGAGCGGGTCACAGGGACGGTGGCCGGAATCGTGACGTCGCGCCAAGCCGTTGGGCGCGTTGGGGCTGCCTATTGGTTGGCACGAGCGCTGGCAAATCAGAGTGCGTGCGCGCCCGCAGCCGCGGATAAGCAGCCCCAACGCGCCCAACGGCTTGGAGCGGGTCACAGGGACGGTGGCCGGAATCGTGACGTCGCGCCAAGCCGTTGGGCGCGTTGGGGCTGCCTATTGGTTGGCACGAGCGCTGGCAAATCAGAGTGCGTGCGCGCCCGCAGCCGCGGATAAGCAGCCCCAACGCGCCCAACGGCTTGGAGCGGGTCACAGGGACGGTGGCCGGAATCGTGACGTCGCGCCAAGCCGTTGGGCGCGTTGGGGCTGCCTATTGGTTGGCACGAGCGCTGGCAAATCAGAGTGCGTGCGCGCCCGCAGCCGCGGATAAGCAGCCCCAACGCGCCCAACGGCTTGGAGCGGGTCACAGGGACGGTGGCCGGAATCGGGTCGTCGCCGGCGGAAAACGGGTCATCGATGGCGGCGTTACTTCGGGCCATGAGGCCCCCCACGTTAGTCCGAGCATAGCAGCAGCCCACAAATCCCCCGCGGCAGGCCTATGGGCGCCAGCCAGCGCGCCCCATGGCCAGCCAGGGGGCACCCCCCTAAAGAGCTATAAGTGTTATTGCAGCTCTGGCAGGGGTAGACACTACTAGGTCCCAGCTGTCACCCCCCTCTAAAAAATTCATTTCTTGGTATTTTGAGCTGAAATTTTGCACATATGTTGGAAAAAATCCAATCCAACTTTATAAATTTTCCCAGATTTTTTCGAGGTCGGGAAGTATTTTTTTTTATTTTCCTACCATTAAAAATCAAGGAAATACGCAAAAATAGGAACCGGCCCGGAATGACCCCAAATTCGGCTGGCAGCCTCACAAAAATATGGCTGATTTTACTGGATTGGTTTCATGTGGAAAGCACGACGTTTTCTTGGCGGGATGCGAGAAAACCGGCAGCGCGCATGCGCGGCCAGCGACGTCGGGCTGGCCCCAGCAGCGCCTAGCCTCTCCCGCGCGGGGGGCAGGGCACTAAGCAAGAGCGCAGGGGCCCCGGGCCCGAAGGCAGCCCCCGCTAGGGCAAGACAGCAAGCCAGCGGCGGGCTGTCCGCGCTGGCGATTTTTCCCACTGCTGGCATCGCTGCCGCTGCCCCTGGGCCCGAAGGCAGCCCCCCCGCGGGCACGACAGCAAGCCAGCGGGGGCTGTCCGCGCTGCCCGATTTTTCCCACTGCTGGGCAATCGCTGCCGCTGCCCGGGGCCCGAAGGCAGCCCCCCCGCGGGGCACGACAAGAAGCCAGCGGGGGCTGTACGCGCTGCCGATTTTTCCCACTGCTGGCATCGCTGCCGCTTGCCCCGGGCCCGAAGGCAGCCCCCCCGCGGGCACTCGACAAGCAAGCCAGCGGGGGCTGTCCGCGCTGCCGATTTTTCCCACTGCTGGCATCGCTTGCCGCTGCCACGGGCCCCGAAGGCAGCCCCCCCGCTTGGGCACGACAGCAAGCCAGCGGGGGACTGTCCGCGCTGCGGATTTTTCCCACTGCTGGCATCGCTGCCGCTGCCCCGGGCCCGAAGGCAGCCCCCCCGCGGGCACGACAGCAAGCCAGCGGGGGCTGTCCGCGCTGCCGGATTTTTCCCACTGCTGGCATCGCTGCCGCTGCCCCGGGCCGAAGGCAGCCCCCCCGCGGGCACGCCAGCAACGGCAGCGGGGGCTGTCCGCGCTGCCGATTTTTCCCACTGCTGGCATCGCTGCCGCTGCCCCCGGGCACGAAGGCAGCCCCCCCGCGGGCACGACAGCAAGCCAGCGGGGGCTGTCCGCGCTGCCGATTTTTCCCACTGCTGGCATCGCTGCCGCTGCCCCGGGCCGAAGGCAGCCCCCCCGCGGGCACGACAGCAAGCCAGCGGGGGCTGTCCGCGCTTGCGATTTTTCCCACTGCTGGCATCGCTGCCGCCGTGTGTGCGTAGGCTCTCCCGCTCGGGGAGGCAGGCAAGAGCGCACGGGGGGCAAGGCCCGTAATGCAGCCCCCCGCGGGTAAGATAGCCAGCCAGCAGGGGCTGTCCCCGCGTCAGCCCCCGTTTGCGCAGCGCGGCATGGAAAATCATTGCCGGCGCTGCAGTGCGCGCGCCCAATCGCCCAAGAGCCCAAGGGCCCCCAAGGGGCCCAGGGCCCTCAGGCCCCAGCCGCCCCAGCGCCTAGCGCAGACGCGTGGGCGCGGGGCCCGCGGGCGGGCGCGCGCGAGTTCTTGTGATTTTTATAGGGCGGTGGTCGGAAATCGGGTCGTCGCCGGCCCGGAAACCGGGTCATCGATGGCGGCGTTTACTTCGGGCCGTGGAGGCCCCCCCACGTGTGTAGCAGCAGCTTCGCAAATCCCCCGCGGCAGGCCTATGGGCGCCAGCCCAGCGCGCCCCATTGGCCAGTCGGGGGGCACCCCCCTCTAAAGAGCTATAAGTGTTATTGCAGCTCTGGCAGGGGCAGACACTACTAGGGTGCAGCTGTCACCCCCCCTCTAAAAAATTTCATATCTTGGTATTTTGAGCAGAAATTTTGCACATAGGTTGGCAAAAATCCAATCCACCTTTATAAATTTTCCCAGATTTTTTTCTGAGGTCGGGAAGTATTTTTTTTTGATTTCCTACCCTTAAAAATCAAGGAAATACGCAAAAAATAGGAACCGGCCCGGATAATGACCCAAATTCGGCTGGCCAAGCCTCACAAAAATATGGCTGATTTTACTGGAATTGATTTCACGTGGAAAGCTTGCCGTTTTATGGCGGGGATGCGGGAAAACCGGCAGCGCGCATGCCGCGGCCCACCGGAAGGCGCCCCGGGGAAAAAACTCTTGCTTTCACGGTCTTGGCCTCCCCTCACCACCATGGCCGGCCCTCTAATCCCCCCCATCAGCAGTTGTGGCCGATAGGGCAGTGATTTGAACGACGCCGCCGGGTAATCGCACCCGGGCCGACGCGGGGTGGAAGAGCTCTCTTCTTCCAGGATACGCGAACAAACACCATCGGGAGTTATGTTGATAGGGCAGAGAATTGAAGGAACTCATTCGCGGGCAGCCAGCTGATAGGGCCTCCTAGCTGCACAAATCCGCGCTGCCGATTTTTCCGACGTTGCCGATTTGTCCTGAACAGGCCCCTCGTTCGTCCGCGCTGCCGATTCCAACACTGCCTGCTGTGTCTGAACAGCCCTTGTTTCGTCCAGCGCGTCCCCTTGACGAATTTTTCCAGCCTGGCCTCGACAGCCCAGCGTTCCAGGCCGTGTTCGTCAACAACTCTGCGCTGCCGATTTTCCCCGACGGGCCTCCAGCTGCGGATCTCCGCAGCTGCCGATTTTTCCCACTGTTGGCATCGCTGGCCGCTGCCTAGGCCCCCAGTCTTTTTCGTCACCGCCCTAGGACTATAAACAGTCCGGACTCATCGCCAGCACCGGCTTGCCGATTTCTGCCGACTTACTCTCAAATTTCGTCGGCGCTGCCGATTTCCAAACAATGCCCCGGCAGTGGTCTGAACAGCCCCTGCTTCGTCAGCGCATCCCCTTGACGATTTTTCCTGCCTGGCCTGGACAGCCCAGCGTCCAGCCCCTGTTCGTCAAAAAATCTGCGCTGCGTATTTTTCCCACTGTTTGGCATAGCTGCCACTGCCCCAGTGTGTGTCTAGGCCCCCAGTCGTTTTCGTCAAGGCCTGGGACTATAAATCGTCCGGACTCAGCGCCAGCACCGGCTGCCTGATTCTGCCGGACCTTCTCCGATTTCGTCGGCGCTGCCGATTCCAACATTGCCTGCTGTTAGGTTTGAACAAGCCCCTGTTTCGTCAGCGCGTCCCCTTGACGAATTTTCCTGCCTGGCCTAGAACGCCCAGCGTCCAGCCCGTGTTCGTCAACAAAATCTGCGCTGCCGAATTTTCCCCGACGGCGCCTCCAGCTTGCGGATCTCCGCGTGCTGCCGATTTTTCCCACTGTTGGGCATCGCTGCCCCTGCCTAGGCCCCCAGTCTTTTTCGTCACGCCTAGGACTATAAAACAGTCCAGACTCATCGCCGCAGCACGGCTGCCGATTCTGACCGACTTCTCCGATTTCCGTCGGGCGCTGCCGATTCCAGCAATGCCTGCTGTGTCTGAACAGCCCCTGCTTCGTCAGCGCATCCCCTTGACGATTTTTCCTGCCTGGACTGGACAGTCCCAGCGTCCTAGCCCAATATGTTCGTCAAAAAATCTTGCGCTGCCGATTTTTCCCCCACTGTTGGCCATTAAGATGCCACTGGCCCAGTTGTGTGTCTAGGCCCCCAGTCGTTTCCGTCAAGCCTGGGACTATAAAATCGTCCCGGGACTCATCGCAGCACCGGCTGCCGATTCTGCCGAACTTCTCCGATTGGGTCGGCGGCTGCCGATTCCAACACTGCCTGCTGTGTCTGGAACAGCCCTGTTTCGTCAGCGCGTCCCCTTGACGAATTTTCTTGCCTGGCCTAGACAGCCCCAGCGTCCCGCCCGTGTTCGTCAACAAATCTGCGCTGCCGATTTTCCCCGACGGGCCTCCAGCTGCGGATCTCCGCGCTGCCGATTTTTCCCACTGTTGGCATCGCTGCCCTGCCTAGGCCCCCAGTCTTTTTTCGTCACGCCTAGGACTATAAACAGTCCAGACTCATCGCCAGCACCGGCTGGCCGATTCTGCCGATTTCGTCGGCGCTGCCGATTCCAGCACTGCTGCTGTCGTCCGAACTGCCCTGTTTCGTCGGCGCATCCCCTCGACGAATTTTCCTGCCTGGCCCCTAGACAGCCCAGCGTCTCAGCCCGTGTTGTGCAAGCAATCTGCGCCTCCCGATCTTCCC
>CM055362.1:24666843-24700496 GCA_029228515.1 Populus alba x Populus x berolinensis | reverse complement strand
CAAAGGCAAACTGAATTTCGGGCAACCGGGACATCGAAGTCGGAATGCCTCGAAACTCACCGAGTCAAAGCGTTTCGCCGTTTGCGGAAGAAAGTATGATGTAGAACAAGTAGCAGAAGCATACATGCTCAAGAGGGATCACCCGAAATTCAAAGGCAACTGAATTTCGGCAACCGGGACATCGAAGTCGGAATGCCGCGAAACTCACCGAGTCAAAGCGTTTCGCCGTTTGCGGAAGAAAGTATGATGTAGAACAAGTAGCAGAAGCATACATGCTCAAGAGGGATCACCCGAAATTCAAAGGCAACTGAATTTCGGCAACCGGGGCATCGAAGTCGGAATGCCGCGAAACTCACCGAGTCAAAGCGTTTCGCCGTTTGCGGAAGAAGTATGATGTAGAACAAGTAGCA
The DNA here is from genome assembly GCA_029228515.1 of Populus alba x Populus x berolinensis. Lineage (NCBI taxonomy): Eukaryota > Viridiplantae > Streptophyta > Magnoliopsida > Malpighiales > Salicaceae > Populus > Populus alba x Populus x berolinensis. The sequence continues at coordinate 24,700,086 of CM055362.1, read as the reverse complement.
GAAGCATACATGCTCAAGAGGGATCACCGAAATTCAAAGGCAACTGAATTTCGGCAACCGGGCATCGAAGTCGGAATGCCGCGAAACTCACCGAGTCAAAGCGTTTCGCCGTTTGCGGAAGAAAGTATGATGTAGAACAAGTAGCAGAAGCATACATGCTCAAGAGGGATCACCGAAATTCAAAGGCAACTGAATTTCGGCAACCGGGGCATCGAAGTCGGAATGCCGCGAAACTCACCGAGTCAAAGCGTTTCGCCGTTTGCGGAAGAAAGTATGATGTAGAACAAGTAGCAGAAGCATACATGCTCAAGAGGGATCACCCGAAATTCAAAGGCAACTGAATTTCGGCAACCGGGGCATCGAAGTCGGAATGCCGCGAAACTCACCGAGTCAAAGCGTTTCGCCGTTTGCGGAAGAAAGTATGATGTAGAACAAGTAGCAGAAGCATACATGCTCAAGAGGGATCACCCGAAATTCAAAGGCAACTGAATTTCGGCAACCGGGCATCGAAGTCGGAATGCCGCGAAACTCACCGAGTCAAAGCGTTTCGCCGTTTGCGGAAGAAAGTATGATGTAGAACAAGTAGCAGAAGCATACATGCTCAAGAGGGATCACCCGAAATTCAAAGGCAACTGAATTTCGGCAAACGGGGCATCGAAGTCGGAATGCCGCGAAACTCACCGAGTCAAAGCGTTTCGCCGTTTGCGGAAGAAAGTATGATGTAGAACAAGTAGCAGAAGCATACATGCTCAAGAGGGATCACCCGAAATTCAAAGGCAACTGAATTTCGGCAACGGGGCATCGAAGTCGGAATGCCGCGAAACTCACCGAGTCAAAGCGTTTCGCCGTTTGCGGAAGAAAGTATGATGTAGAACAAGTAGCAGAAGCATACATGCTCAAGAGGGATCACCCGAAATTCAAAGGCAACTGAATTTCGGCAACCGGGGCATCGAAGTCGGAATGCCGCGAAACTCACCGAGTCAAAGCGTTTCGCCGTTTGCGGAAGAAAGTATGATGTAGAACAAGTAGCAGAAGCATACATGCTCAAGAGGGATCACCCGAAATTCAAAGGCAACTGAATTTCGGCAACCGGGCATCGAAGTCGGAATGCCGCGAAACTCACCGAGTCAAAGCGTTTCGCCGTTTGCGGAAGAAAGTATGATGTAGAACAAGTAGCAGAAGCATACATGCTCAAGAGGGATCACCGAAATTCAAAGGCAACTGAATTTCGGCAACCGGGGCATCGAAGTCGGAATGCCGCGAAACTCACCGAGTCAAAGCGTTTCGCCGTTTGCGGAAGAAAGTCTGATGTAGAACAAGTAGCAGAAGCATACATGCTCAAGAGGGATCACCCGAAATTCAAAGGCAACTGAATTTCGGCAACCGGGGCATCGAAGTCGGAATGCCGCGAAACTCACCGAGTCAAAGCGTTTCGCCGTTTGCGGAAGAAGTATGATGTAGAACAAGTAGCAGAAGCATACATGCTCAAGAGGGATCACCCGAAATTCAAAGGCAACTGAATTTCGGCAAACGGCGGCATCGAAGTCGGAATGCCGCGAAACTCACCGAGTCAAAGCGTTTCGCCGTTTGCGGAAGAAAGTATGATGTAGAACAAGTAGCAGAAGCATACATGCTCAAGAGGGATCACCCGAAATTCAAAGGCAACTGAATTTCGGCAACCGGGCATCGAAGTCGGAATGCCGCGAAACTCACCGAGTCAAAGCGTTTCGCCGTTTGCGGAAGAAAGTATGATGTAGAACAAGTAGCAGAAGCATACATGCTCAAGAGGGATCACCCGAAATTCAAAGGCAACTGAATTTCGGCAACCGGGCATCGAAGTCGGAATGCCGCGAAACTCACCGAGTCAAAGCGTTTCGCCGTTTGCGGAAGAAAGTATGATGTAGAACAAGTAGCAGAAGCATACATGCTCAAGAGGGATCACCCGAAATTCAAAGGCAACTGAATTTCGGCAACCGGGGCATCGAAGTCGGAATGCCGCGAAACTCACCGAGTCAAAGCGTTTCGCCGTTTGCGGAAGAGAAGTATGATGTAGAACAAGTAGCAGAAGCATACATGCTCAAGAGGGATCACCCGAAATTCAAAGGCAACTGAATTTCGGCAACCGGGGCATCGAAGTCGGAATGCCGCGAAACTCACCGAGTCAAAGCGTTTCGCCGTTTGCGGAAGAAAGTATGATGTAGAACAAGTAGCAGAAGCATACATGCTCAAGAGGGATCACCCGAAATTCAAAGGCAACTGAATTTCGGCAACCGGGCATCGAAGTCGGAATGCCGCGAAACTCACCGAGTCAAAGCGTTTCGCCGTTTGCGGAAGAAGTATGATGTAGAACAAGTAGCAGAAGCATACATGCTCAAGAGGGATCACCCGAAATTCAAAGGCAACTGAATTTCGGCAACCGGGGCATCGAAGTCGGAATGCCGCGAAACTCACCGAGTCAAAGCGTTTCGCCGTTTGCGGAAGAAAGTCTGATGTAGAACAAGTAGCAGAAGCATACATGCTCAAGAGGGATCACCCGAAATTCAAAGGCAACTGAATTTCGGCAACCGGGGCATCGAAGTCGGAATGCCGCGAAACTCACCGAGTCAAAGCGTTTCGCCGTTTGCGGAAGAAGTATGATGTAGAACAAGTAGCAGAAGCATACATGCTCAAGAGGGATCACCCGAAATTCAAAGGCAACTGAATTTCGGCAACCGGGGCATCGAAGTCGGAATGCCGCGAAACTCACCGAGTCAAAGCGTTTCGCCGTTTGCGGAAGAAAGTATGATGTAGAACAAGTAGCAGAAGCATACATGCTCAAGAGGGATCACCCGAAATTCAAAGGCAACTGAATTTCGGCAACCGGGGCATCGAAGTCGGAATGCCGCGAAACTCACCGAGTCAAAGCGTTTCGCCGTTTGCGGAAGAAAGTATGATGTAGAACAAGTAGCAGAAGCATACATGCTCAAGAGGGATCACCCGAAATTCAAAGGCAACTGAATTTCGGCAACCGGGGCATCGAAGTCGGAATGCCGCGAAACTCACCGAGTCAAAGCGTTTCGCCGTTTGCGGAAGAAAGTATGATGTAGAACAAGTAGCAGAAGCATACATGCTCAAGAGGGATCACCGAAATTCAAAGGCAACTGAATTTCGGCAACCGGGGCATCGAAGTCGGAATGCCGCGAAACTCACCGAGTCAAAGCGTTTCGCCGTTTGCGGAAGAAGTGTGATGTAGAACAAGTAGCAGAAGCATACATGCTCAAGAGGGATCACCCGAAATTCAAAGGCAACTGAATTTCGGCAACCGGGGCATCGAAGTCGGAATGCCGCGAAACTCACCGAGTCAAAGCGTTTCGCCGTTTGCGGAAGAAAGTATGATGTAGAACAAGTAGCAGAAGCATACATGCTCAAGAGGGATCACCCGAAATTCAAAGGCAACTGAATTTCGGCAACCGGGCATCGAAGTCGGAATGCCGCGAAACTCACCGAGTCAAAGCGTTTCGCCGTTTGCGGAAGAAAGTATGATGTAGAACAAGTAGCAGAAGCATACATGCTCAAGAGGGATCACCCGAAATTCAAAGGCAACTGAATTTCGGCAACCGGGGCATCGAAGTCGGAATGCCTCGAAACTCACCGAGTCAAAGCGTTTCGCCATTTGCGGAAGAAAGTATGATGTAGAACAAGTAGCAGAAGCATACATGCTCAAGAGGGATCACCCGAAATTCAAAGGCAACTGAATTTCGGCAACCGGGGCATCGAAGTTGGAATGCCGCGAAACTCACCGAGTCAAAGTGTTTCGCCGTTTGCGGAAGAAAGTGTGATGTAGAACAAGTAGCAGAAGCATACATGCTCAAGAGGGATCACCCGAAATTCAAAGGCAACTGAATTTCGGCAACCGGGGCATCGAAGTCGGAATGCCGCGAAACTCACCGAGTCAAAGCGTTTCGCCGTTTGCGGAAGAAGTATGATGTAGAACAAGTAGCAGAAGCATACATGCTCAAGAGGGATCACCCGAAATGCAAAGGCAACTGAATTTCGGCAACCGGGGCATCGAAGTCGGAATGCCGCGAAACTCACCGAGTCAAAGCGTTTCGCCGTTTGCGGAAGAAAGTATGATGTAGAACAAGTAGCAGAAGCATACATGCTCAAGAGGGATCACCCGAAATTCAAAGGCAACTGAATTTCGGCAACCGGGGCATCGAAGTGGGAATGCCGCGAAACTCACCGAGTCAAAGCGTTTCGCCGTTTGCGGAAGAAAGTATGATGTAGAACAAGTAGCAGAAGCATACATGCTCAAGAGGGATCACCCGAAATTCAAAGGCAACTGAATTTCGGCAACCGGGGCATCGAAGTCGGAATGCCGCGAAACTCACCGAGTCAAAGCGTTTCGCCGTTTGCGGAAGAAAGTATGATGTAGAACAAGTAGCAGAAGCATACATGCTCAAGAGGGATCACCCGAAATTCAAAGGCAACTGAATTTCGGCAACCGGGGCATCGAAGTCGGAATGCCGCGAAACTCACCGAGTCAAAGCGTTTCGCCGTTTGCGGAAGAAAGTTGATGTAGAACAAGTAGCAGAAGCATACATGCTCAAGAGGGATCACCCGAAATTCAAAGGCAACTGAATTTCGGCAACCGGGGCATCGAAGTCGGAATGCCGCGAAACTCACCGAGTCAAAGCGTTTCGCCGTTTGCGGAAGAAAGTCTGATGTAGAACAAGTAGCAGAAGCATACATGCTCAAGAGGGATCACCCGAAATTCAAAGGCAACTGAATTTCGGCAACCGGGGCATCGAAGTCGGAATGCCGCGAAACTCACCGAGTCAAAGCGTTTCGCCGTTTGCGGAAGAAAGTATGATGTAGAACAAGTAGCAGAAGCATACATGCTCAAGAGGGATCACCCGAAATTCAAAGGCAACTGAATTTCGGCAACCGGGGCATCGAAGTCGGAATGCCGCGAAACTCACCGAGTCAAAGCGTTTCGCCGTTTGCGGAAGAAAGTATGATGTAGAACAAGTAGCAGAAGCATACATGCTCAAGAGGGATCACCCGAAATTCAAAGGCAACTGAATTTCGGCAACCGGGGCATCGAAGTCGGAATGCCGCGAAACTCACCGAGTCAAAGCGTTTCGCCGTTTGCGGAAGAAAGTATGATGTAGAACAAGTAGCAGAAGCATACATGCTCAAGAGGGATCACCCGAAATTCAAAGGCAACTGAATTTCGGCAACCGGGCATCGAAGTCGGAATGCCGCGAAACTCACCGAGTCAAAGCGTTTCGCGTTTGCGGAAGAAAGTCTGATGTAGAACAAGTAGCAGAAGCATACATGCTCAAGAGGGATCACCCGAAATTCAAAGGCAACTGAATTTCGGCAACCGGGGCATCGAAGTCGGAATGCCGCGAAACTCACCGAGTCAAAGCGTTTCGCCGTTTGCGGAAGAAAGTATGATGTAGAACAAGTAGCAGAAGCATACATGCTCAAGAGGGATCACCCGAAATTCAAAGGCAACTGAATTTCGGCAACCGGGGCATCGAAGTCGGAATGCCGCGAAACTCACCGAGTCAAAGCGTTTCGCCGTTTGCGGAAGAAGTATGATGTAGAACAAGTAGCAGAAGCATACATGCTCAAGAGGGATCACCCGAAATTCAAAGGCAACTGAATTTCGGCAACCGGGGCATCGAAGTCGGAATGCCGCGAAACTCACCGAGTCAAAGCGTTTCGCCGTTTGCGGAAGAAAGTCTGATGTAGAACAAGTAGCAGAAGCATACATGCTCAAGAGGGATCACCCGAAATTCAAAGGCAACTGAATTTCGGCAACCGGGGCATCGAAGTCGGAATGCCGCGAAACTCACCGAGTCAAAGCGTTTCGCCGTTTGCGGAAGAAGTATGATGTAGAACAAGTAGCAGAAGCATACATGCTCAAGAGGGATCACCCGAAATTCAAAGGCAACTGAATTTCGGCAACCGGGGCATCGAAGTCGGAATGCCGCGAAACTCACCGAGTCAAAGCGTTTCGCCGTTTGCGGAAGAAAGTATGATGTAGAACAAGTAGCAGAAGCATACATGCTCAAGAGGGATCACCCGAAATTCAAAGGCAACTGAATTTCGGCAACCGGGGCATCGAAGTCGGAATGCCGCGAAACTCACCGAGTCAAAGCGTTTCGCCGTTTGCGGAAGAAAGTATGATGTAGAACAAGTAGCAGAAGCATACATGCTCAAGAGGGATCACCCGAAATTCAAAGGCAACTGAATTTCGGCAACCGGGGCATCGAAGTCGGAATGCCGCGAAACTCACCGAGTCAAAGCGTTTCGCCGTTTGCGGAAGAAAGTTGATGTAGAACAAGTAGCAGAAGCATACATGCTCAAGAGGGATCACCCGAAATTCAAAGGCAACTGAATTTCGGCAACCGGGGCATCGAAGTCGGAATGCCGCGAAACTCACCGAGTCAAAGCGTTTCGCCGTTTGCGGAAGAAAGTATGATGTAGAACAAGTAGCAGAAGCATACATGCTCAAGAGGGATCACCCGAAATTCAAAGGCAACTGAATTTCGGCAAACGGGGCATCGAAGTCGGAATGCGCGAAACTCACCGAGTCAAAGCGTTTCGCCGTTTGCGGAAGAAAGTATGATGTAGAACAAGTAGCAGAAGCATACATGCTCAAGAGGGATCACCCGAAATTCAAAGGCAACTGAATTTCGGCAACCGGGCATCGAAGTCGGAATGCCGCGAAACTCACCGAGTCAAAGCGTTTCGCCGTTTGCGGAAGAAAGTATGATGTAGAACAAGTAGCAGAAGCATACATGCTCAAGAGGGATCACCCGAAATTCAAAGGCAACTGAATTTCGGCAACCGGGGCATCGAAGTCGGAATGCCGCGAAACTCACCGAGTCAAAGCGTTTCGCCGTTTGCGGAAGAAAGTATGATGTAGAACAAGTAGCAGAAGCATACATGCTCAAGAGGGATCACCCGAAATTCAAAGGCAACTGAATTTCGGCAACCGGGGCATCGAAGTCGGAATGCCGCGAAACTCACCGAGTCAAAGCGTTTCGCCGTTTGCGGAAGAAAGTATGATGTAGAACAAGTAGCAGAAGCATACATGCTCAAGAGGGATCACCCGAAATTCAAAGGCAACTGAATTTCGGCAACCGGGGCATCGAAGTCGGAATGCCGCGAAACTCACCGAGTCAAAGCGTTTCGCCGTTTGCGGAAGAAAGTATGATGTAGAACAAGTAGCAGAAGCATACATGCTCAAGAGGGATCACCCGAAATTCAAAGGCAACTGAATTTCGGCAACCGGGGCATCGAAGTCGGAATGCCGCGAAACTCACCGAGTCAAAGCGTTTCGCCGTTTGCGGAAGAAAGTATGATGTAGAACAAGTAGCAGAAGCATACATGCTCAAGAGGGATCACCCGAAATTCAAAGGCAACTGAATTTCGGCAACCGGGGCATCGAAGTCGGAATGCCGCGAAACTCACCGAGTCAAAGCGTTTCGCCGTTTGCGGAAGAAAGTATGATGTAGAACAAGTAGCAGAAGCATACATGCTCAAGAGGGATCACCCGAAATTCAAAGGCAACTGAATTTCGGCAACCGGGGCATCGAAGTCGGAATGCCGCGAAACTCACCGAGTCAAAGCGTTTCGCCGTTTGCGGAAGAAAGTATGATGTAGAACAAGTAGCAGAAGCATACATGCTCAAGAGGGATCACCCGAAATTCAAAGGCAACTGAATTTCGGCAACCGGGGCATCGAAGTCGGAATGCCGCGAAACTCACCGAGTCAAAGCGTTTCGCCGTTTGCGGAAGAAAGTATGATGTAGAACAAGTAGCAGAAGCATACATGCTCAAGAGGGATCACCCGAAATTCAAAGGCAACTGAATTTCGGCAACCGGGGCATCGAAGTCGGAATGCCGCGAAACTCACCGAGTCAAAGCGTTTCGCCGTTTGCGGAAGAAGTATGATGTAGAACAAGTAGCAGAAGCATACATGCTCAAGAGGGATCACCCGAAATTCAAAGGCAACTGAATTTCGGCAACCGGGCATCGAAGTCGGAATGCCGCGAAACTCACCGAGTCAAAGCGTTTCGCCGTTTGCGGAAGAAAGTATGATGTAGAACAAGTAGCAGAAGCATACATGCTCAAGAGGGATCACCCGAAATTCAAAGGCAACTGAATTTCGGCAACCGGGGCATCGAAGTCGGAATGCCGCGAAACTCACCGAGTCAAAGCGTTTCGCCGTTTGCGGAAGAAAGTCTGATGTAGAACAAGTAGCAGAAGCATACATGCTCAAGAGGGATCACCCGAAATTCAAAGGCAACTGAATTTCGGCAACCGGGGCATCGAAGTCGGAATGCCGCGAAACTCACCGAGTCAAAGCGTTTCGCCGTTTGCGGAAGAAGTATGATGTAGAACAAGTAGCAGAAGCATACATGCTCAAGAGGGATCACCCGAAATTCAAAGGCAACTGAATTTCGGCAACCGGGGCATCGAAGTCGGAATGCCGCGAAACTCACCGAGTCAAAGCGTTTCGCCGTTTGCGGAAGAAAGTATGATGTAGAACAAGTAGCAGAAGCATACATGCTCAAGAGGGATCACCCGAAATTCAAAGGCAACTGAATTTCGGCAACCGGGGCATCGAAGTCGGAATGCCGCGAAACTCACCGAGTCAAAGCGTTTCGCCGTTTGCGGAAGAAAAGTATGATGTAGAACAAGTAGCAGAAGCATACATGCTCAAGAGGGATCACCCGAAATTCAAAGGCAACTGAATTTCGGCAACCGGGGCATCGAAGTCGGAATGCCGCGAAACTCACCGAGTCAAAGCGTTTCGCCGTTTGCGGAAGAAAGTATGATGTAGAACAAGTAGCAGAAGCATACATGCTCAAGAGGGATCACCCGAAATTCAAAGGCAACTGAATTTCGGCAACCGGGGCATCGAAGTCGGAATGCCGCGAAACTCACCGAGTCAAAGCGTTTCGCCGTTTGCGGAAGAAAGTATGATGTAGAACAAGTAGCAGAAGCATACATGCTCAAGAGGGATCACCCGAAATTCAAAGGCAACTGAATTTCGGCAACCGGGGCATCGAAGTCGGAATGCCGCGAAACTCACCGAGTCAAAGCGTTTCGCCGTTTGCGGAAGAAAGTATGATGTAGAACAAGTAGCAGAAGCATACATGCTCAAGAGGGATCACCCGAAATTCAAAGGCAACTGAATTTCGGCAACGGGGCATCGAAGTCGGAATGCCGCGAAACTCACCGAGTCAAAGCGTTTCGCCGTTTGCGGAAGAAAGTATGATGTAGAACAAGTAGCAGAAGCATACATGCTCAAGAGGGATCACCCGAAATTCAAAGGCAACTGAATTTCGGCAACCGGGGCATCGAAGTCGGAATGCCGCGAAACTCACCGAGTCAAAGCGTTTCGCCGTTTGCGGAAGAAAGTATGATGTAGAACAAGTAGCAGAAGCATACATGCTCAAGAGGGATCACCCGAAATTCAAAGGCAACTGAATTTCGGCAACCGGGGCATCGAAGTCGGAATGCCGCGAAACTCACCGAGTCAAAGCGTTTCGCCGTTTGCGGAAGAAAGTATGATGTAGAACAAGTAGCAGAAGCATACATGCTCAAGAGGGATCACCCGAAATTCAAAGGCAACTGAATTTCGGCAACCGGGGCATCGAAGTCGGAATGCCGCGAAACTCACCGAGTCAAAGCGTTTCGCCGTTTGCGGAAGAAAGTCTGATGTAGAACAAGTAGCAGAAGCATACATGCTCAAGAGGGATCACCCGAAATTCAAAGGCAACTGAATTTCGGCAACCGGGGCATCGAAGTCGGAATGCCGCGAAACTCACCGAGTCAAAGCGTTTCGCCGTTTGCGGAAGAAAGTATGATGTAGAACAAGTAGCAGAAGCATACATGCTCAAGAGGGATCACCCGAAATTCAAAGGCAACTGAATTTCGGCAACCGGGGCATCGAAGTCGGAATGCCGCGAAACTCACCGAGTCAAAGCGTTTCGCCGTTTGCGGAAGAAAGTATGATGTAGAACAAGTAGCAGAAGCATACATGCTCAAGAGGGATCACCCGAAATTCAAAGGCAACTGAATTTCGGCAACCGGGGCATCGAAGTCGGAATGCCGCGAAACTCACCGAGTCAAAGCGTTTCGCCGTTTGCGGAAGAAAGTATGATGTAGAACAAGTAGCAGAAGCATACATGCTCAAGAGGGATCACCCGAAATTCAAAGGCAACTGAATTTCGGCAACCGGGGCATCGAAGTCGGAATGCCGCGAAACTCACCGAGTCAAAGCGTTTCGCCGTTTGCGGAAGAAAGTATGATGTAGAACAAGTAGCAGAAGCATACATGCTCAAGAGGGATCACCCGAAATTCAAAGGCAACTGAATTTCGGCAACCGGGGCATCGAAGTCGGAATGCCGCGAAACTCACCGAGTCAAAGCGTTTCGCCGTTTGCGGAAGAAAGTATGATGTAGAACAAGTAGCAGAAGCATACATGCTCAAGAGGGATCACCCGAAATTCAAAGGCAACTGAATTTCGGCAACCGGGGCATCGAAGTCGGAATGCCGCGAAACTCACCGAGTCAAAGCGTTTCGCCGTTTGCGGAAGAAGTATGATGTAGAACAAGTAGCAGAAGCATACATGCTCAAGAGGGATCACCCGAAATTCAAAGGCAACTGAATTTCGGCAACCGGGGCATCGAAGTCGGAATGCCGCGAAACTCACCGAGTCAAAGCGTTTCGCCGTTTGCGGAAGAAAGTATGATGTAGAACAAGTAGCAGAAGCATACATGCTCAAGAGGGATCACCCGAAATTCAAAGGCAACTGAATTTCGGCAACCGGGGCATCGAAGTCGGAATGCCGCGAAACTCACCGAGTCAAAGCGTTTCGCCGTTTGCGGAAGAAGTATGATGTAGAACAAGTAGCAGAAGCATACATGCTCAAGAGGGATCACCCGAAATTCAAAGGCAACTGAATTTCGGCAACCGGGCATCGAAGTCGGAATGCCGCGAAACTCACCGAGTCAAAGCGTTTCGCCGTTTGCGGAAGAAAGTCTGATGTAGAACAAGTAGCAGAAGCATACATGCTCAAGAGGGATCACCCGAAATTCAAAGGCAACTGAATTTCGGCAACCGGGGCATCGAAGTCGGAATGCCGCGAAACTCACCGAGTCAAAGCGTTTCGCCGTTTGCGGAAGAAAGTATGATGTAGAACAAGTAGCAGAAGCATACATGCTCAAGAGGGATCACCCGAAATTCAAAGGCAACTGAATTTCGGCAACCGGGGCATCGAAGTCGGAATGCCGCGAAACTCACCGAGTCAAAGCGTTTCGCCGTTTGCGGAAGAAAGTATGATGTAGAACAAGTAGCAGAAGCATACATGCTCAAGAGGGATCACCCGAAATTCAAAGGCAACTGAATTTCGGCAACCGGGGCATCGAAGTCGGAATGCCGCGAAACTCACCGAGTCAAAGCGTTTCGCCGTTTGCGGAAGAAAGTATGATGTAGAACAAGTAGCAGAAGCATACATGCTCAAGAGGGATCACCCGAAATTCAAAGGCAACTGAATTTCGGCAACCGGGGCATCGAAGTCGGAATGCCGCGAAACTCACCGAGTCAAAGCGTTTCGCCGTTTGCGGAAGAAAGTCTGATGTAGAACAAGTAGCAGAAGCATACATGCTCAAGAGGGATCACCCGAAATTCAAAGGCAACTGAATTTCGGCAACCGGGGCATCGAAGTCGGAATGCCGCGAAACTCACCGAGTCAAAGCGTTTCGCCGTTTGCGGAAGAAAGTCTGATGTAGAACAAGTAGCAGAAGCATACATGCTCAAGAGGGATCACCCGAAATTCAAAGGCAACTGAATTTCGGCAACCGGGGCATCGAAGTCGGAATGCCGCGAAACTCACCGAGTCAAAGCGTTTCGCCGTTTGCGGAAGAAAGTCTGATGTAGAACAAGTAGCAGAAGCATACATGCTCAAGAGGGATCACCCGAAATTCAAAGGCAACTGAATTTCGGCAACCGGGGCATCGAAGTCGGAATGCCGCGAAACTCACCGAGTCAAAGCGTTTCGCCGTTTGCGGAAGAAAGTATGATGTAGAACAAGTAGCAGAAGCATACATGCTCAAGAGGGATCACCCGAAATTCAAAGGCAACTGAATTTCGGCAACCGGGGCATCGAAGTCGGAATGCCGCGAAACTCACCGAGTCAAAGCGTTTCGCCGTTTGCGGAAGAAAGTCTGATGTAGAACAAGTAGCAGAAGCATACATGCTCAAGAGGGATCACCCGAAATTCAAAGGCAACTGAATTTCGGCAACCGGGCATCGAAGTCGGAATGCCGCGAAACTCACCGAGTCAAAGCGTTTCGCCGTTTGCGGAAGAAAGTCTGATGTAGAACAAGTAGCAGAAGCATACATGCTCAAGAGGGATCACCCGAAATTCAAAGGCAACTGAATTTCGGCAACCGGGGCATCGAAGTCGGAATGCCGCGAAACTCACCGAGTCAAAGCGTTTCGCCGTTTGCGGAAGAAAGTCTGATGTAGAACAAGTAGCAGAAGCATACATGCTCAAGAGGGATCACCCGAAATTCAAAGGCAACTGAATTTCGGCAACCGGGGCATCGAAGTCGGAATGCCGCGAAACTCACCGAGTCAAAGCGTTTCGCCGTTTGCGGAAGAAAGTATGATGTAGAACAAGTAGCAGAAGCATACATGCTCAAGAGGGATCACCCGAAATTCAAAGGCAACTGAATTTCGGCAACCGGGGCATCGAAGTCGGAATGCCGCGAAACTCACCGAGTCAAAGCGTTTCGCCGTTTGCGGAAGAAAGTCTGATGTAGAACAAGTAGCAGAAGCATACATGCTCAAGAGGGATCACCCGAAATTCAAAGGCAACTGAATTTCGGCAACCGGGGCATCGAAGTCGGAATGCCGCGAAACTCACCGAGTCAAAGCGTTTCGCCGTTTGCGGAAGAAAGTCTGATGTAGAACAAGTAGCAGAAGCATACATGCTCAAGAGGGATCACCCGAAATTCAAAGGCAACTGAATTTCGGCAACCGGGGCATCGAAGTCGGAATGCCGCGAAACTCACCGAGTCAAAGCGTTTCGCCGTTTGCGGAAGAAAGTATGATGTAGAACAAGTAGCAGAAGCATACATGCTCAAGAGGGATCACCCGAAATTCAAAGGCAACTGAATTTCGGCAACCGGGGCATCGAAGTCGGAATGCCGCGAAACTCACCGAGTCAAAGCGTTTCGCCGTTTGCGGAAGAAAGTCTGATGTAGAACAAGTAGCAGAAGCATACATGCTCAAGAGGGATCACCCGAAATTCAAAGGCAACTGAATTTCGGCAACCGGGGCATCGAAGTCGGAATGCCGCGAAACTCACCGAGTCAAAGCGTTTCGCCGTTTGCGGAAGAAGTCTGATGTAGAACAAGTAGCAGAAGCATACATGCTCAAGAGGGATCACCCGAAATTCAAAGGCAACTGAATTTCGGCAACCGGGGCATCGAAGTCGGAATGCCGCGAAACTCACCGAGTCAAAGCGTTTCGCCGTTTGCGGAAGAAAGTCTGATGTAGAACAAGTAGCAGAAGCATACATGCTCAAGAGGGATCACCCGAAATTCAAAGGCAACTGAATTTCGGCAACCGGGGCATCGAAGTCGGAATGCCGCGAAACTCACCGAGTCAAAGCGTTTCGCCGTTTGCGGAAGAAAGTCTGATGTAGAACAAGTAGCAGAAGCATACATGCTCAAGAGGGATCACCCGAAATTCAAAGGCAACTGAATTTCGGCAACCGGGGCATCGAAGTCGGAATGCCGCGAAACTCACCGAGTCAAAGCGTTTCGCCGTTTGCGGAAAGAAGTCTGATGTAGAACAAGTAGCAGAAGCATACATGCTCAAGAGGGATCACCCGAAATTCAAAGGCAACTGAATTTCGGCAACCGGGGCATCGAAGTCGGAATGCCGCGAAACTCACCGAGTCAAAGCGTTTCGCCGTTTGCGGAAGAAAGTCTGATGTAGAACAAGTAGCAGAAGCATACATGCTCAAGAGGGATCACCCGAAATTCAAAGGCAACTGAATTTCGGCAACCGGGGCATCGAAGTCGGAATGCCGCGAAACTCACCGAGTCAAAGCGTTTCGCCGTTTGCGGAAGAAAGTCTGATGTAGAACAAGTAGCAGAAGCATACATGCTCAAGAGGGATCACCCGAAATTCAAAGGCAACTGAATTTCGGCAACCGGGGCATCGAAGTCGGAATGCCGCGAAACTCACCGAGTCAAAGCGTTTCGCCGTTTGCGGAAGAAAGTCTGATGTAGAACAAGTAGCAGAAGCATACATGCTCAAGAGGGATCACCCGAAATTCAAAGGCAACTGAATTTCGGCAACCGGGGCATCGAAGTCGGAATGCCGCGAAACTCACCGAGTCAAAGCGTTTCGCCGTTTGCGGAAGAAAGTATGATGTAGAACAAGTAGCAGAAGCATACATGCTCAAGAGGGATCACCCGAAATTCAAAGGCAACTGAATTTCGGCAACCGGGGCATCGAAGTCGGAATGCCGCGAAACTCACCGAGTCAAAGCGTTTCGCCGTTTGCGGAAGAAAGTCTGATGTAGAACAAGTAGCAGAAGCATACATGCTCAAGAGGGATCACCCGAAATTCAAAGGCAACTGAATTTCGGCAACCGGGGCATCGAAGTCGGAATGCCGCGAAACTCACCGAGTCAAAGCGTTTCGCCGTTTGCGGAAGAAAGTATGATGTAGAACAAGTAGCAGAAGCATACATGCTCAAGAGGGATCACCCGAAATTCAAAGGCAACTGAATTTCGGCAACCGGGGCATCGAAGTCGGAATGCCGCGAAACTCACCGAGTCAAAGCGTTTCGCCGTTTGCGGAAGAAAGTCTGATGTAGAACAAGTAGCAGAAGCATACATGCTCAAGAGGGATCACCCGAAATTCAAAGGCAACTGAATTTCGGCAACCGGGGCATCGAAGTCGGAATGCCGCGAAACTCACCGAGTCAAAGCGTTTCGCCGTTTGCGGAAGAAAGTCTGATGTAGAACAAGTAGCAGAAGCATACATGCTCAAGAGGGATCACCCGAAATTCAAAGGCAACTGAATTTCGGCAACCGGGCATCGAAGTCGGAATGCCGCGAAACTCACCGAGTCAAAGCGTTTCGCCGTTTGCGGAAGAAAGTCTGATGTAGAACAAGTAGCAGAAGCATACATGCTCAAGAGGGATCACCCGAAATTCAAAGGCAACTGAATTTCGGCAACCGGGGCATCGAAGTCGGAATGCCGCGAAACTCACCGAGTCAAAGCGTTTCGCCGTTTGCGGAAGAAAGTCTGATGTAGAACAAGTAGCAGAAGCATACATGCTCAAGAGGGATCACCCGAAATTCAAAGGCAACTGAATTTCGGCAACCGGGGCATCGAAGTCGGAATGCCGCGAAACTCACCGAGTCAAAGCGTTTCGCCGTTTGCGGAAGAAAGTATGATGTAGAACAAGTAGCAGAAGCATACATGCTCAAGAGGGATCACCCGAAATTCAAAGGCAACTGAATTTCGGCAACCGGGGCATCGAAGTCGGAATGCCGCGAAACTCACCGAGTCAAAGCGTTTCGCCGTTTGCGGAAGAAAGTCTGATGTAGAACAAGTAGCAGAAGCATACATGCTCAAGAGGGATCACCCGAAATTCAAAGGCAACTGAATTTCGGCAACCGGGGCATCGAAGTCGGAATGCCGCGAAACTCACCGAGTCAAAGCGTTTCGCCGTTTGCGGAAGAAGTCTGATGTAGAACAAGTAGCAGAAGCATACATGCTCAAGAGGGATCACCCGAAATTCAAAGGCAACTGAATTTCGGCAACCGGGGCATCGAAGTCGGAATGCCGCGAAACTCACCGAGTCAAAGCGTTTCGCCGTTTGCGGAAGAAGTATGATGTAGAACAAGTAGCAGAAGCATACATGCTCAAGAGGGATCACCCGAAATTCAAAGGCAACTGAATTTCGGCAACCGGGGCATCGAAGTCGGAATGCCGCGAAACTCACCGAGTCAAAGCGTTTCGCCGTTTGCGGAAGAAAGTCTGATGTAGAACAAGTAGCAGAAGCATACATGCTCAAGAGGGATCACCCGAAATTCAAAGGCAACTGAATTTCGGCAACCGGGCATCGAAGTCGGAATGCCGCGAAACTCACCGAGTCAAAGCGTTTCGCCGTTTGCGGAAGAAAGTCTGATGTAGAACAAGTAGCAGAAGCATACATGCTCAAGAGGGATCACCCGAAATTCAAAGGCAACTGAATTTCGGCAACCGGGGCATCGAAGTCGGAATGCCGCGAAACTCACCGAGTCAAAGCGTTTCGCCGTTTGCGGAAGAAAGTCTGATGTAGAACAAGTAGCAGAAGCATACATGCTCAAGAGGGATCACCCGAAATTCAAAGGCAACTGAATTTCGGCAACCGGGGCATCGAAGTCGGAATGCCGCGAAACTCACCGAGTCAAAGCGTTTCGCCGTTTGCGGAAGAAAGTATGATGTAGAACAAGTAGCAGAAGCATACATGCTCAAGAGGGATCACCCGAAATTCAAAGGCAACTGAATTTCGGCAACCGGGGCATCGAAGTCGGAATGCCGCGAAACTCACCGAGTCAAAGCGTTTCGCCGTTTGCGGAAGAAAGTCTGATGTAGAACAAGTAGCAGAAGCATACATGCTCAAGAGGGATCACCCGAAATTCAAAGGCAACTGAATTTCGGCAACCGGGGCATCGAAGTCGGAATGCCGCGAAACTCACCGAGTCAAAGCGTTTCGCCGTTTGCGGAAGAAAGTCTGATGTAGAACAAGTAGCAGAAGCATACATGCTCAAGAGGGATCACCCGAAATTCAAAGGCAACTGAATTTCGGCAACCGGGGCATCGAAGTCGGAATGCCGCGAAACTCACCGAGTCAAAGCGTTTCGCCGTTTGCGGAAGAAAGTCTGATGTAGAACAAGTAGCAGAAGCATACATGCTCAAGAGGGATCACCCGAAATTCAAAGGCAACTGAATTTCGGCAACCGGGGCATCGAAGTCGGAATGCCGCGAAACTCACCGAGTCAAAGCGTTTCGCCGTTTGCGGAAGAAAGTCTGATGTAGAACAAGTAGCAGAAGCATACATGCTCAAGAGGGATCACCCGAAATTCAAAGGCAACTGAATTTCGGCAACCGGGGCATCGAAGTCGGAATGCCGCGAAACTCACCGAGTCAAAGCGTTTCGCCGTTTGCGGAAGAAAGTATGATGTAGAACAAGTAGCAGAAGCATACATGCTCAAGAGGGATCACCCGAAATTCAAAGGCAACTGAATTTCGGCAACCGGGGCATCGAAGTCGGAATGCCGCGAAACTCACCGAGTCAAAGCGTTTCGCCGTTTGCGGAAGAAAGTCTGATGTAGAACAAGTAGCAGAAGCATACATGCTCAAGAGGGATCACCCGAAATTCAAAGGCAACTGAATTTCGGCAACCGGGGCATCGAAGTCGGAATGCCGCGAAACTCACCGAGTCAAAGCGTTTCGCCGTTTGCGGAAGAAAGTCTGATGTAGAACAAGTAGCAGAAGCATACATGCTCAAGAGGGATCACCCGAAATTCAAAGGCAACTGAATTTCGGCAACCGGGGCATCGAAGTCGGAATGCCGCGAAACTCACCGAGTCAAAGCGTTTCGCCGTTTGCGGAAGAAAGTCTGATGTAGAACAAGTAGCAGAAGCATACATGCTCAAGAGGGATCACCCGAAATTCAAAGGCAACTGAATTTCGGCAACCGGGGCATCGAAGTCGGAATGCCGCGAAACTCACCGAGTCAAAGCGTTTCGCCGTTTGCGGAAGAAAGTCTGATGTAGAACAAGTAGCAGAAGCATACATGCTCAAGAGGGATCACCCGAAATTCAAAGGCAACTGAATTTCGGCAACCGGGGCATCGAAGTCGGAATGCCGCGAAACTCACCGAGTCAAAGCGTTTCGCCGTTTGCGGAAGAAAGTCTGATGTAGAACAAGTAGCAGAAGCATACATGCTCAAGAGGGATCACCCGAAATTCAAAGGCAACTGAATTTCGGCAACCGGGGCATCGAAGTCGGAATGCCGCGAAACTCACCGAGTCAAAGCGTTTCGCCGTTTGCGGAAGAAAGTCTGATGTAGAACAAGTAGCAGAAGCATACATGCTCAAGAGGGATCACCCGAAATTCAAAGGCAACTGAATTTCGGCAACCGGGGCATCGAAGTCGGAATGCCGCGAAACTCACCGAGTCAAAGCGTTTCGCCGTTTGCGGAAGAAAGTCTGATGTAGAACAAGTAGCAGAAGCATACATGCTCAAGAGGGATCACCCGAAATTCAAAGGCAACTGAATTTCGGCAACCGGGGCATCGAAGTCGGAATGCCGCGAAACTCACCGAGTCAAAGCGTTTCGCCGTTTGCGGAAGAAAGTCTGATGTAGAACAAGTAGCAGAAGCATACATGCTCAAGAGGGATCACCCGAAATTCAAAGGCAACTGAATTTCGGCAACCGGGGCATCGAAGTCGGAATGCCGCGAAACTCACCGAGTCAAAGCGTTTCGCCGTTTGCGGAAGAAAGTCTGATGTAGAACAAGTAGCAGAAGCATACATGCTCAAGAGGGATCACCCGAAATTCAAAGGCAACTGAATTTCGGCAACCGGGGCATCGAAGTCGGAATGCCGCGAAACTCACCGAGTCAAAGCGTTTCGCCGTTTGCGGAAGAAAGTCTGATGTAGAACAAGTAGCAGAAGCATACATGCTCAAGAGGGATCACCCGAAATTCAAAGGCAACTGAATTTCGGCAACCGGGGCATCGAAGTCGGAATGCCGCGAAACTCACCGAGTCAAAGCGTTTCGCCGTTTGCGGAAGAAAGTATGATGTAGAACAAGTAGCAGAAGCATACATGCTCAAGAGGGATCACCCGAAATTCAAAGGCAACTGAATTTCGGCAACCGGGGCATCGAAGTCGGAATGCCGCGAAACTCACCGAGTCAAAGCGTTTCGCCGTTTGCGGAAGAAAGTCTGATGTAGAACAAGTAGCAGAAGCATACATGCTCAAGAGGGATCACCCGAAATTCAAAGGCAACTGAATTTCGGCAACCGGGGCATCGAAGTCGGAATGCCGCGAAACTCACCGAGTCAAAGCGTTTCGCCGTTTGCGGAAGAAAGTCTGATGTAGAACAAGTAGCAGAAGCATACATGCTCAAGAGGGATCACCCGAAATTCAAAGGCAACTGAATTTCGGCAACCGGGGCATCGAAGTCGGAATGCCGCGAAACTCACCGAGTCAAAGCGTTTCGCCGTTTGCGGAAGAAAGTCTGATGTAGAACAAGTAGCAGAAGCATACATGCTCAAGAGGGATCACCCGAAATTCAAAGGCAACTGAATTTCGGCAACCGGGGCATCGAAGTCGGAATGCCGCGAAACTCACCGAGTCAAAGCGTTTCGCCGTTTGCGGAAGAAAGTATGATGTAGAACAAGTAGCAGAAGCATACATGCTCAAGAGGGATCACCCGAAATTCAAAGGCAACTGAATTTCGGCAACCGGGGCATCGAAGTCGGAATGCCGCGAAACTCACCGAGTCAAAGCGTTTCGCCGTTTGCGGAAGAAAGTCTGATGTAGAACAAGTAGCAGAAGCATACATGCTCAAGAGGGATCACCCGAAATTCAAAGGCAACTGAATTTCGGCAACCGGGGCATCGAAGTCGGAATGCCGCGAAACTCACCGAGTCAAAGCGTTTCGCCGTTTGCGGAAGAAAGTATGATGTAGAACAAGTAGCAGAAGCATACATGCTCAAGAGGGATCACCCGAAATTCAAAGGCAACTGAATTTCGGCAACCGGGGCATCGAAGTCGGAATGCCGCGAAACTCACCGAGTCAAAGCGTTTCGCCGTTTGCGGAAGAAGTATGATGTAGAACAAGTAGCAGAAGCATACATGCTCAAGAGGGATCACCCGAAATTCAAAGGCAACTGAATTTCGGCAACCGGGGCATCGAAGTCGGAATGCCGCGAAACTCACCGAGTCAAAGCGTTTCGCCGTTTGCGGAAGAAAGTATGATGTAGAACAAGTAGCAGAAGCATACATGCTCAAGAGGGATCACCCGAAATTCAAAGGCAACTGAATTTCGGCAACCGGGGCATCGAAGTCGGAATGCCGCGAAACTCACCGAGTCAAAGCGTTTCGCCGTTTGCGGAAGAAAGTATGATGTAGAACAAGTAGCAGAAGCATACATGCTCAAGAGGGATCACCCGAAATTCAAAGGCAACTGAATTTCGGCAACCGGGGCATCGAAGTCGGAATGCCGCGAAACTCACCGAGTCAAAGCGTTTCGCCGTTTGCGGAAGAAAGTATGATGTAGAACAAGTAGCAGAAGCATACATGCTCAAGAGGGATCACCCGAAATTCAAAGGCAACTGAATTTCGGCAACCGGGGCATCGAAGTCGGAATGCCGCGAAACTCACCGAGTCAAAGCGTTTCGCCGTTTGCGGAAGAAAGTATGATGTAGAACAAGTAGCAGAAGCATACATGCTCAAGAGGGATCACCCGAAATTCAAAGGCAACTGAATTTCGGCAACCGGGGCATCGAAGTCGGAATGCCGCGAAACTCACCGAGTCAAAGCGTTTCGCCGTTTGCGGAAGAAAGTATGATGTAGAACAAGTAGCAGAAGCATACATGCTCAAGAGGGATCACCCGAAATTCAAAGGCAACTGAATTTCGGCAACCGGGGCATCGAAGTCGGAATGCCGCGAAACTCACCGAGTCAAAGCGTTTCGCCGTTTGCGGAAGAAAGTATGATGTAGAACAAGTAGCAGAAGCATACATGCTCAAGAGGGATCACCCGAAATTCAAAGGCAACTGAATTTCGGCAACCGGGGCATCGAAGTCGGAATGCCGCGAAACTCACCGAGTCAAAGCGTTTCGCCGTTTGCGGAAGAAAGTCTGATGTAGAACAAGTAGCAGAAGCATACATGCTCAAGAGGGATCACCCGAAATTCAAAGGCAACTGAATTTCGGCAACCGGGGCATCGAAGTCGGAATGCCGCGAAACTCACCGAGTCAAAGCGTTTCGCCGTTTGCGGAAGAAAGTATGATGTAGAACAAGTAGCAGAAGCATACATGCTCAAGAGGGATCACCCGAAATTCAAAGGCAACTGAATTTCGGCAACCGGGCATCGAAGTCGGAATGCCGCGAAACTCACCGAGTCAAAGCGTTTCGCCGTTTGCGGAAGAAAGTATGATGTAGAACAAGTAGCAGAAGCATACATGCTCAAGAGGGATCACCCGAAATTCAAAGGCAACTGAATTTCGGCAACCGGGGCATCGAAGTCGGAATGCCGCGAAACTCACCGAGTCAAAGCGTTTCGCCGTTTGCGGAAGAAAGTATGATGTAGAACAAGTAGCAGAAGCATACATGCTCAAGAGGGATCACCCGAAATTCAAAGGCAACTGAATTTCGGCAACCGGGCATCGAAGTCGGAATGCCGCGAAACTCACCGAGTCAAAGCGTTTCGCCGTTTGCGGAAGAAAGTATGATGTAGAACAAGTAGCAGAAGCATACATGCTCAAGAGGGATCACCCGAAATTCAAAGGCAACTGAATTTCGGCAACCGGGCATCGAAGTCGGAATGCCGCGAAACTCACCGAGTCAAAGCGTTTCGCCGTTTGCGGAAGAAAGTATGATGTAGAACAAGTAGCAGAAGCATACATGCTCAAGAGGGATCACCCGAAATTCAAAGGCAACTGAATTTCGGCAACCGGGGCATCGAAGTCGGAATGCCGCGAAACTCACCGAGTCAAAGCGTTTCGCCGTTTGCGGAAGAAAGTATGATGTAGAACAAGTAGCAGAAGCATACATGCTCAAGAGGGATCACCCGAAATTCAAAGGCAACTGAATTTCGGCAACCGGGGCATCGAAGTCGGAATGCCGCGAAACTCACCGAGTCAAAGCGTTTCGCCGTTTGCGGAAGAAAGTATGATGTAGAACAAGTAGCAGAAGCATACATGCTCAAGAGGGATCACCCGAAATTCAAAGGCAACTGAATTTCGGCAACCGGGGCATCGAAGTCGGAATGCCGCGAAACTCACCGAGTCAAAGCGTTTCGCCGTTTGCGGAAGAAAGTATGATGTAGAACAAGTAGCAGAAGCATACATGCTCAAGAGGGATCACCCGAAATTCAAAGGCAACTGAATTTCGGCAACCGGGGCATCGAAGTCGGAATGCCGCGAAACTCACCGAGTCAAAGCGTTTCGCCGTTTGCGGAAGAAAGTATGATGTAGAACAAGTAGCAGAAGCATACATGCTCAAGAGGGATCACCCGAAATTCAAAGGCAACTGAATTTCGGCAACCGGGGCATCGAAGTCGGAATGCCGCGAAACTCACCGAGTCAAAGCGTTTCGCCGTTTGCGGAAGAAAGTATGATGTAGAACAAGTAGCAGAAGCATACATGCTCAAGAGGGATCACCCGAAATTCAAAGGCAACTGAATTTCGGCAACCGGGGCATCGAAGTCGGAATGCCGCGAAACTCACCGAGTCAAAGCGTTTCGCCGTTTGCGGAAGAAAGTATGATGTAGAACAAGTAGCAGAAGCATACATGCTCAAGAGGGATCACCCGAAATTCAAAGGCAACTGAATTTCGGCAACGGGGCATCGAAGTCGGAATGCCGCGAAACTCACCGAGTCAAAGCGTTTCGCCGTTTGCGGAAGAAAGTATGATGTAGAACAAGTAGCAGAAGCATACATGCTCAAGAGGGATCACCCGAAATTCAAAGGCAACTGAATTTCGGCAACCGGGGCATCGAAGTCGGAATGCCGCGAAACTCACCGAGTCAAAGCGTTTCGCCGTTTGCGGAAGAAAGTATGATGTAGAACAAGTAGCAGAAGCATACATGCTCAAGAGGGATCACCCGAAATTCAAAGGCAACTGAATTTCGGCAACCGGGGCATCGAAGTCGGAATGCCGCGAAACTCACCGAGTCAAAGCGTTTCGCCGTTTGCGGAAGAAAGTATGATGTAGAACAAGTAGCAGAAGCATACATGCTCAAGAGGGATCACCCGAAATTCAAAGGCAACTGAATTTCGGCAACCGGGGCATCGAAGTCGGAATGCCGCGAAACTCACCGAGTCAAAGCGTTTCGCCGTTTGCGGAAGAAAGTATGATGTAGAACAAGTAGCAGAAGCATACATGCTCAAGAGGGATCACCCGAAATTCAAAGGCAACTGAATTTCGGCAACCGGGGCATCGAAGTCGGAATGCCGCGAAACTCACCGAGTCAAAGCGTTTCGCCGTTTGCGGAAGAAAGTATGATGTAGAACAAGTAGCAGAAGCATACATGCTCAAGAGGGATCACCCGAAATTCAAAGGCAACTGAATTTCGGCAACCGGGGCATCGAAGTCGGAATGCCGCGAAACTCACCGAGTCAAAGCGTTTCGCCGTTTGCGGAAGAAAGTATGATGTAGAACAAGTAGCAGAAGCATACATGCTCAAGAGGGATCACCCGAAATTCAAAGGCAACTGAATTTCGGCAACCGGGGCATCGAAGTCGGAATGCCGCGAAACTCACCGAGTCAAAGCGTTTCGCCGTTTGCGGAAGAAAGTATGATGTAGAACAAGTAGCAGAAGCATACATGCTCAAGAGGGATCACCCGAAATTCAAAGGCAACTGAATTTCGGCAACCGGGGCATCGAAGTCGGAATGCCGCGAAACTCACCGAGTCAAAGCGTTTCGCCGTTTGCGGAAGAAAGTATGATGTAGAACAAGTAGCAGAAGCATACATGCTCAAGAGGGATCACCCGAAATTCAAAGGCAACTGAATTTCGGCAACCGGGGCATCGAAGTCGGAATGCCGCGAAACTCACCGAGTCAAAGCGTTTCGCCGTTTGCGGAAGAAAGTATGATGTAGAACAAGTAAGCAGAAGCATACATGCTCAAGAGAGGATCACCCGAAATTCAAAGGAGGCAAATAAATATCGGCAACAGGGCATCGTGGTCGTAATGCCCGCGAAATCTCACCGAGTGAAAGCGTTTCGCTTTTTTGGGGAAGAAAGTTGGATGTCGAAACAAGTAGCAGAAGCATACATGCTCAAGAGGGATCACCCGAAAAATACAAAGGCAACTGAATTTCACGGCAACCCAGGCATCGAAGTCGGAATGCTCGCGAAACTCACCGAGTCAAAGCTTTATCTTGTTGTCGGAAGGAAGTGGTGATGGTAAGAACAAGTAGCAGAAGCATACATGCTCAAGAGGGATCACCCGAAATTCAAAGGCAACTGAATTTCGGCAACAGGGGCATCGAGGTCGGAATGCCGCGAAACTCACCGAGTGAAACCGTTTCGCTTTTTGGGGATGGAAGTGTGATATAGAACAAGTAGCAGAAGCATACATGCTCAAGAGGGATCGCCCGAAATTCAAAGGCAACTGAATTTCGGCAACCGGGGCATCGAAGTCGTGAAAGCCGCGAGAACACACCGAGGTCAAAGCGTTTTCGTTGTATTGCGGAAGGAAGTGTGATGTAGAACAAGTAGGCAGAAGCATAACATGCTCAAGTGATTTATCAGACCCGAAATTCAAAGGCAACTGAATTTCGGCAACCAGGGCATCGAAGTCGGAATGCCGCGAAACTCACCGGATCAAACAACCCTTTCGTGTTTGCGGAAGGAAGTGTGATGGAGAACAAGTAGCAGAAGCATACATGCGCAAGAGGGAATCACCCGAAATTCAAAGGCAACTGAATTTCGGAAACCAGGGCAATCGAAGTCCGAAATGCCGCGAAACTCACCGAGTCAAAGCGTTTCGTTGTTTGCGGAAGGAAGTGTGATGTGAGAACAAGTAGCAGAAGCCGTACTTGCTCAAGAGGGATCAACCCTGAAATTCAAATGCAACTGAATTTCGGCAACATGGGCATCGCTGTCGGAAATAAGCCGCGAAACTCACTCGAGTGAAACCCGTTTTCCTTTTGGGGAAAGGAAGTGGTGATATAGAAACAAGTAGCAGAAGCATACATGCTCAAGAGGGATCACGCCGAAATTCAAAGGCAGCTGAATTTCGGCAACCAGGTGGCAGCGAAGTCGAATGATGCAGCGAAACTCACCGAGTCAAAGCGTTTCGTTGTTTGCAGGAAGGAAGTGTGATGTAGAAAACAAGTAGCAGAAGCATACATGCTCAAGAGGGATCACCCGAAATTCAAAGGCCAAACTGAATATTTCGGCAACCAGGGCATCGAAGTCGGAATGCCGCGAAAGCTCACCGAGTCAAACCGGTATGTGGTTGTTTTGCTGAAGGAAGTGTGATGTAGAACAGAGTAGCAGAAGCATACATGCTCAAGAGGGATTAACCCGAAATTCAAAGCCAACTGAATTTCGGAACACCAGGGGCATCGAAGTCGGAATGCCGGGCGAAAACTCACCGAGTCAAAGCGTTTCGTTGTTTGCGGAAGGAAGTGTGATGTAGAACAAGTAGCAGAAGCATACATGCTCAAGAGGGATCACCCAGAATTCAAGAAGGCAACTGAATTCACAGCAACCGGGGGGCATCTAAGTTAGGAATGCCAGCGAAAATCTCACCCGATTCATAGCATTTCGCCGTTTGCGGAAGGAATTTGTGATGTAAGAACAAGTAACAGAAGCAAACAAGCTCACAAGAGGGATCACCCGAAATTCAAAGGCAACCAAATTTCGGCAACCGTGGGCATCGAAAGAGTCCTTAAGGCCGCGAAACTCACCGAGTCAAAAGCGTTTCGTTGTTAGCGAAGGAAGATGGGTTTGATGTATAACAAGTAGCAGAAGCATACATGCTCAAAGAGGGATCACCCAAATTTCAAAGGCAGACTGAATTTCGGCAACACCGGGCATCCGAATTCGGAATGCCCCGAAACTCAACTGACTCAAATGGTTTCGCCGTTTGCGGAAAGAAGTGTGATGTAGAACAAGTAGGCAGAAGTATACATGCTGCAAGAGGGAATCCACCGCCAAAATACAAAGGCAACTGAATTTTCGGGCAAACCGGCGGCCATCGAAAGGTCCGAATGCCGCGAAACTCACCGAGTCAAAGCGTTTCGCTGTTTGCGGAAGGAAGAGTGATGTAGAACAAGTAGCAAAAGCGTACATGCTTAAGAGAGTATCACCCGAAATTCAAAGGCAACTGAATTTTGGCCATACAGGTCATACGAAGTCCGAATGCCGCGAAACCTCACCGAGAGAAAGCGTTTTGCTTTTGGGGAAGGAGTAGTGATGTATGAAAAAGTAGCAGAAGCAAACATGCTCAAGAGAGATCACCTGAAAATCAAAGGCAACTGAATTTCGGCAACCAGGGCATCGAAGTCGGAATGCCCCGAAACATCACCGTGAGTCAAAGCGTTTCGTTGTTTGCGGAAGGAAGTGTGATGTAGAACAAGTAGCAGAAGCATACATTCTCAAGAGGGATCACGCCGAAATTCAAAGGCAACTAGCAACTTCCAGCAAACCGGGGCAATCGAAGTTGGGGAATGCCCGCGAACCTCACCCGAGTCATGAAGCATTTCGCCGTTTTGCGGAAGGAAGTGTGATTTAGACCAAGTAGCAGAAGCATTCATGCTCAACGAGGGATCAAACCGAAATTCAACGGCAACGGAATATCGGCAAACGGGGCAAATCGAATTCGAAATGACGCGAAAACTCACCAAGTCAAAAGCGTTTTCGCCGTTTGCGGAAGGAAGTGTGATGTAGAACAAGTAGCAGAAGCATACATGCTCAAGACGGATCACACCGAAAATCAAGTGCAACTTGAATTTCGGCAACCGGCGAGCAATCGATGTCGGAATCTCGCGAAATTCCACCGATCCAAAGCGTTTCGTGTTTGCGGAAGGAAGTGTGATGTAGAACAATTATCTAGAAGCCATACATGCTCAAGAGGTGATCACCCGAAATTCAAAGGCAACTGAATTTCGGCAACCGGGGGCCAATCGATGTCGGAATGCCGCGAAAGTCACCGAGTTCAAAGCGTTTTCGCCGTTTGCGGAAGGAAGTGTGAATGTAAAACAA
Organism: Populus alba x Populus x berolinensis; assembly: GCA_029228515.1. Taxonomy (NCBI): domain Eukaryota; kingdom Viridiplantae; phylum Streptophyta; class Magnoliopsida; order Malpighiales; family Salicaceae; genus Populus; species Populus alba x Populus x berolinensis. The sequence continues at coordinate 24,673,046 of CM055362.1, read as the reverse complement.
GTAGCAGATGCATACATGCTCAAGACCGGATCACGGCCGAAATTCAAAGCCAACCTGAATTTCGGCAACCGGGGCATCGAAGTTGAATTGCCCGCCAAAATCACCGAGTCAAAGCATTTCGCCGTTTGCGGAAGATGTGTGATGTAAGACCAAGTAGCAGAAGCATAAACGTCTCAAGAGGGATCAACCGAAATTCAAAGGCAACGGAATTTCGGCCAACACGGGGCATCAAATTTGAAATGCCGCGAAACTCACCGAGTCAAAGCGTTTCGCCGTTTGCGGAAGGAAGTGTGAAGTAGAACCAGTAGCTAGAAGCATACATGCTCAAGAGGGATCACCCGAAATTCAAAGCCAACTGAATTTCGACAACTGGTGCATCGAATACGGAATGGCCACGAAACTTCACGGAGTCAAAGCGTTTGGGCCATTTGCGGAAGAAAGTCTGATGTAGAACAAGTAGCATAAGCATAAATGCTCATGAGGGATCACCCGAAATTCAAACCAACTGAATATCGGCAACCGGGGCAATCCAAGTCGGAATGGCCGTGAAAAACTCACCGAGTCAAAGCGTTTCGCCGTTTGCGGAAGGAAGTGTGATGTAAAACAAGTAGCAGAAGCAGACATGCTCAAAGACGGATCACCCGAAATTCAAACAGCAACTGAATTAGGCATCCGTGGCATCAAAGTCGGAATGCCGCAAAACTCACCGAGTCAAAGCGTTTCGCCGTTTGCAGAAAGGAAGTTGTGATGTAGAACAAGTAGCAGAAGCCATACATGCTCAAGAGGGATCACCCGAAATTCAAAGGGCAACTGAATTTCGGCAACCGGGGCATACGAAGTCGGAATGCCGAGAAACTCACCGAGTTAAAGCGTTTCGTTTTTGCGTAAGGAAGTGTGGAATGTAGAACAAGTAGCAGAAGCATACATTCACAAGGGGAATCACCCGAAATTCAGAAACGCAACTAAATTTCGGCACCGGGGCATCGAAGTCGGAATGACGCGAAACTCACCGAGTCGAAGCGTTTCGTTCTATTTGCTAATGGAAGTGCGATGTAGAACAAGCACCAGAAGCAAACATGCTCAAGAGGGATCACCCAATATTCAAAGGCAACCGAATTTCTTTTCGGCAACCGGGGCAACGCAGTCGGAATGCCGCGAAACTCACCGCCTCATAGGCGTTTTCGATGTTTGCGGAAGAAAGTGTGATGTAGAACAAGTAGCACAAGCGTACATGCTCAAGAGGGATCACCCGAAATTCAAAGGCAACTGAAACTTCAGCAACAGGGGCATCGAAGTCTGAAAGCCGCGAAACTCACCGAGTGAAAGCGTTTCGCTTTTGGGGAAGGAAGTGTGATGTGACGAACAAGTAGCTGAAGCATACATGCTCAAGAGGAGATCGAACCCCCCGAAATTCAAAGGCAACTGAATTTTTGGCAACCAGTGCATCGAAGTCGGAAAAGCCGCGAAACTCACCGAGTCAAAGCCGTTTCGTTGTTTTGCGAAGGAAGTGTGATGTAGAACAGAGTTACAGAAGCATACATGCTCAAGAGGGATCACCAGAAATTCCAAAGGCAAACTGAATTTCGGAAACCGGGGCAAAACGAAGTCCGGAATGGCCGCGAAACTCCCCGAGTCAAAGCGTTTCGCCGTTTGCGGATGGGAAGTGTGATGTAGAACAAGTAGCAGAAGCATACAAGCACAATAGGGATCACCCCGCAATACAAAGGGAACTGAATTTCACCGGCAACCGCGGCATCGAAGTCGGAAATGCCGCGAAACTCCCCGAGTCAAAGCGTTTCGGCCTTTTGGCGGAAGGAAGTGTGATGTTAAGAACAAGTAGCATGAAGCATACATGCTCAAGAGGGATCACCCGAAATTCAAAGGCAACTGAATTTCGTCAACCGGGCACTCGAAGTCGGAATTCCGCGAAACTCACCGAGTCAAAGCGTTTCGTTGTTTGCGTAAGGAAGTATGGCGTAGAACAAGTAGCAGAAGCTATACATGCCTCAAGAGGGATCACCCGAAATTCAAAGGCAACTGAAATTCGGCAACAGGGGCAATCGCGGTCTGAATGCCGCGAACCTCACCGAGTGAAAGCGTTTTCGCGTTTTGGGGAAGGAAGTTGTGATGTAGAACAAGTAGCAGAAGCATACATGCACAAAGAGGGAATCACCCCGAAATTCAATGGCATCTGAATTTGGGCAACCGGGGCATCGAAGTCGGAATGCCGTGAAACTCACCGAGTCAAAGCGTTTCGCCGTTTGCGTAAGGAAAGTGTGATGTTAAACTAGTAGCAGAAGCATACCGATGCTCAAGAGGGATCCCCCCAAATTCAAAGGCAACTGAATTTTGGCAACCGGGGCATCGAAGTCGGAATGCCGCGAAACTCACCATGTCAAAGCGTTTCGCCTGTTTGCGGAAGGAAGTGGTTGATGTAGAACAAGTAGCATAAGCATACATGCTCAAGAGGGATCACACACGAAATTCAAAGGCAACTGGAATTACAGCAATCAGCGCATCGAAGTCGGAATGCCACGAAACTAACCGAGTCCAAAGCCGATCGTCCATTTGCAGAAGAAAGTCTGATGTAGAACAAAGTAGCAGAAGCATACATGCTCAAGAGGGATCACCTGAAATTCAAAGGCAACTACTGAATTTCGTCAACCGGGGCATCGAAGTCGGAATGCCGCAAAAACCTCACCGAGTCAAAGCTTTTCGTTGTTTGCGGAAGAAAGTATGAAGTAGAACCAGTAGCAGAAGCATACAATGCTCAACAGGGATCACCCGAAATTCCAAAGTAACTGAATTACGGCCAACCGGGGCATCGAAGTGCAGAATGCCGCGAAAACTCACCGAGTCAAAGCGTTTCGATGTTTGCGGAAGGAAGTGGGATGTAGAACAAGTAGCAGAAGCATAGATGCTCAAGAGGGATAACCCGAAAATTCAAAGGCAACAGAATTTCGGCAACGCGGGGCATCAAAGTCGGAATGGCCACGAAACTCACCGAGTCAAAGCGTTACGTTGTTTGCGGAAAGGTAATTGTGATGTAGAACAAGTAGCAAAAGCATACATGCTCAAGAGGAATCAGCCGAAATTCAAAGGCAACTGAAAACGGCAACCGTGCCATCGAAGGTCCGAATGCCGCGAAAGTCACCAGAGTCAAAGCGTTTCGCCGTTTGCGGAAGTAAGTGTGAATGTAGAACAAGTAGCAGAAGCATACATTCTCAAGACGGATCACCCAAAAATTTAAAGGCAACTGAATTTCGGCAACCGGGCATCGAAGTCGGAATGCCGCGAAACTCACCGAGTCAAAGCGTTTCGCCGTTTGCGGAAGAAAGTATGATGTAGAACAAGTAGCAGAAGCATACATGCTCAAGAGGGATCACCCGAAATTCAAAGGCAACTGAATTTCGGCAACCGGGCATCGAAGTCGGAATGCCGCGAAACTCACCGAGTCAAAGCGTTTCGCCGTTTGCGGAAGAAAGTATGATGTAGAACAAGTAGCAGAAGCATACATGCTCAAGAGGGATCACCCGAAATTCAAAGGCAACTGAATTTCGGCAACCGGGCATCGAAGTCGGAATGCCGCGAAACTCACCGAGTCAAAGCGTTTCGCCGTTTGCGGAAGAAAGTATGATGTAGAACAAGTAGCAGAAGCATACATGCTCAAGAGGGATCACCCGAAATTCAAAGGCAACTGAATTTCGGCAACCGGGGCATCGAAGTCGGAATGCCGCGAAACTCACCGAGTCAAAGCGTTTCGCCGTTTGCGGAAGAAAGTATGATGTAGAACAAGTAGCAGAAGCATACATGCTCAAGAGGATCACCCGAAATTCAAAGGCAACTGAATTTCGGCAACCGGGGCATCGAAGTCGGAATGCCGCGAAACTCACCGAGTCAAAGCGTTTCGCCGTTTGCGGAAGAAGTATGATGTAGAACAAGTAGCAGAAGCATACATGCTCAAGAGGGATCACCCGAAATTCAAAGGCAACTGAATTTCGGCAACCGGGCATCGAAGTCGGAATGCCGCGAAACTCACCGAGTCAAAGCGTTTCGCCGTTTGCGGAAGAAAGTATGATGTAGAACAAGTAGCAGAAGCATACATGCTCAAGAGGGATCACCCGAAATTCAAAGGCAACTGAATTTCGGCAACCGGGGCATCGAAGTCGGAATGCCGCGAAACTCACCGAGTCAAAGCGTTTCGCCGTTTGCGGAAGAAGTTGATGTAGAAACAAGTAGCAGAAGCATACATGCTCAAGAGGGATCACCCGAAATTCAAAGGCAACTGAATTTTGGCAACCAGGACATCGAAGTCGGAATGCCTCGAAACTCACCTAGTCAAAGCGTTTCGCCGTTTGCGGAAGAAAGTATGATGTAGAACAAGTAGCAGAAGCATACAGGCTCAAGAGGGATGACTCGAAATTCAAAGGCAACTGAATTTCGGCAACCGGGGCATCGAAGTCGGAATGCCTCGAAACTCACCGAGTCAAAGCGTTTCGCCGTTTGCGGTAGAAAGTATGATTTAGAACAAGTAGCAGAAGCATACATGCTCAAGAGGGATCACCTGAAATTCAAAGGCAACTGAATTTCGGCAACCGACGCATCGAAGTCGGAATGCCTCGAATCTCACCGAGTCAAAGCCTTTTGCCGTTTGCGGAAGAAAGTATGATGTAGAAAAAGTAGCAGAAGCATACATGCTCAAGAGGGATCAGCCGAAATTCAAAGGCAACTGAATTTCGTCAACCAACGCATCGAAGTCGGAATGCCGCGAAACTCACCGAGTCAAAGCGTTCGCCGTTTGCGGAAGAAAGTATGATGTAGAACAAGTAGCAGAAGCATACATGCTCAAGAGGGATCACCCGAAATGCAAAGGCAACTGAATTTCGGCAACCGGGGCATCGAAGGCGGAATGCCGCGAAACTCACCGAGTCAAAGCGTTTCGCCGTTTGCGGAAGAAAGTATGATGTAGAACAAGTAGCAGAAGCATACATGCTCAAGAGGGATCACCCGAAATTCAAAGGCAACTGAATTTCGGCAACCGGGCATCGAAGTCGGAATGCCGCGAAACTCACCGAGTCAAAGCGTTTCGCCGTTTGCGGAAGAAAGTATGATGTAGAACAAGTAGCAGAAGCATACATGCTCAAGAGGGATCACCCGAAATTCAAAGGCAACTGAATTTCGGCAACCGGGGCATCGAAGTCGGAATGCCGCGAAACTCACCGAGTCAAAGCGTTTCGCCGTTTGCGGAAGAAGTCTGATGTAGAACAAGTAGCAGAAGCATACATGCTCAAGAGGGATCACCCGAAATTCAAAGGCAACTGAATTTCGGCAACCGGGGCATCGAAGTCGGAATGCCGCGAAACTCACCGAGTCAAAGCGTTTCGCCGTTTGCGGAAGAAAGTATGATGTAGAACAAGTAGCAGAAGCATACATGCTCAAGAGGGATCACCCGAAATTCAAAGGCAACTGAATTTCGGCAACCGGGGCATCGAAGTCGGAATGCCGCGAAACTCACCGAGTCAAAGCGTTTCGCCGTTTGCGGAAGAAAGTATGATGTAGAACAAGTAGCAGAAGCATACATGCTCAAGAGGGATCACCCGAAATTCAAAGGCAACTGAATTTCGGCAACCGGGCATCGAAGTCGGAATGCCGCGAAACTCACCGAGTCAAAGCGTTTCGCCGTTTGCGGAAGAAAGTATGATGTAGAACAAGTAGCAGAAGCATACATGCTCAAGAGGGATCACCCGAAATTCAAAGGCAACTGAATTTCGGCAACCGGGCATCGAAGTCGGAATGCCGCGAAACTCACCGAGTCAAAGCGTTTCGCCGTTTGCGGAAAAAGTATGATGTAGAACAAGTAGCAGAAGCATACATGCTCAAGAGGGATCACCCGAAATTCAAAGGCAACTGAATTTCGGCAACCGGGGCATCGAAGTCGGAATGCCGCGAAACTCACCGAGTCAAAGCGTTTCGCCGTTTGCGGAAGAAAGTATGATGTAGAACAAGTAGCAGAAGCATACATGCTCAAGAGGGATCACCCGAAATTCAAAGGCAACTGAATTTCGGCAACCGGGGCATCGAAGTCGGAATGCCGCGAAACTCACCGAGTCAAAGCGTTTCGCCGTTTGCGGAAGAAAGTATGATGTAGAACAAGTAGCAGAAGCATACATGCTCAAGAGGGATCACCCGAAATTCAAAGGCAA
>CM055362.1:24665711-24666743 GCA_029228515.1 Populus alba x Populus x berolinensis | reverse complement strand
CCCAAGGCCCCCCAAGGGCCCAGGCCCTCAGGCCCCATGCCCCAAGCCCCAGACCACAGCGCACCAGCGCCAATAGCGCGGCGCTGGCGGGACGGTCGCGCTGCAGCGCGGTTGTGTGATTTTTATAGGGACGGTGGCCGGAATCGGGTCGTCGCCGGCCGGAAAACGGGTCATCGATGGCGGCGTTACTTCGGGCCGTGAGGCCCCACACGTTAGTCCAGCGTAGCAGCAGCTCGCAAATCCCCCGCGCAGCCCATGGCCAGTCGGGGGGCACCCCCCTAAAGAGCTATAAGTGTTATTGCAGCTCTGGCAGGGGTAGACACTACTAGGTCCCAGCTGTCACCCCCCCTCTAAAAAATTCATTTCTTGGTATTTTGAGCTGAAATTTTGCACATAGGTTGGGCAAAAATCCAGTCCACCTCCAGAAATAATCCCGAAATTTTCGGGGTGGGGAAGTATTTTTTTTATTTTCCTACCATTAAAAATCAAGGAAATACGCAAAAATAGGAACCGGCCCGGAATGACCCCAAAATTCGGCTGGCAGCCTCACAAAAATATGGCTGATTTTACTGGATTGATTTCATGTGGAAAGCACGACGTTTTCTTGGCGGAATGCGGAAAACCAGCAGCCCGCATGCCGCGGCCACCGGAGGAGCCCGGGAAAACTCTTGCTTTTCACGGTCTTCGCCTCCCCTCACCACCATGGCAGGCCTCTAATCCCCCCATCAGCAGTTGTAGCCGATAGGGCATGATTTGAACGCCGCCGCCGGGTAATCGCACCCGGCCATCCCGGGGAGGAAGAGATCTCTTCTTCCAAGATAGCGAACAACACATCGGGAGTTATGTTGATAGGGCAGAGAATTGAATGACTCGTTGAGGGCAGCCGGGTCATCTCACCCCGTCCATCCGAGCGGTGTTTTTCCCGGCAGCCTCGGGGAAACTCTTGCTTTCACTGTCCGCTGCCCCCAGTCCCCACTCGCATCAGCCCACCGCACCAAATAAGCCAACGCTGCGGACGAATCTGGCGACACA
>CM055362.1:24653211-24655711 GCA_029228515.1 Populus alba x Populus x berolinensis | reverse complement strand
GCTGAAATTTTGCACATAGGTTGGCAAAAATCCAATCCACCTTTATAAATTTTCCCAGATTTTTTCGAGGTCGGGAAGTATTTTTTTTATTTTCCAACCATTAAAAATCAAGGAAATACGCAAAAATAGGAACCGGCCCGGAATGACCCCAAATTCGGCTGGCAGCCTCACAAAAATATGGCTGATTTTACTGGATTGATTTCATGTGGAAAGCACGACGTTTTCTAGGCGGAATGCGGGAAAACCAGCAGCGCGCATGCCGCGGCCAGCGACGTCGGGCTGGCCCCTGCAGCGCCTAGCCTCTCCCGCGCGGGGGGCAGGCAAGAGCGCGGGGGGCCAGGGCCCGAAGGCAGCCCCCCCGCGGGCAAGATAGCAAGCCAGCAGGGGCTGTCCCCGCGTCAGCCCCCGTTGCCGTGAGCCTGCCCCCTAGACGAATTTTCCTGCCTGGCCTGGCCAGCCCAGCGTCCAGCCCGTGTTCGTCAACAAATCTGCGCTGCCGATTTTCCGCGACGGGCCTCCAGCGGCACAAATCCACGCTGCCGATTTTTCCCACTGTCGGCATCGCTGCCGATTTTCCACGACGGGCCTGCAGGTTCACAAATCCGCGCTGCCGATTTTCCGCGACGGGCCTGCAGCGGCACAAATCCGCGCTGCCGATTTTTCTCACTGTCGGCATCGCTGCCGATTTTCCGCGACGGGCCTGCAGGTTCACAAATCCGCGCTGCCGATTTTCCGCGACGGGCCTGCAGCGGCACAAATCCGCGCTGCCGATTTTTCCCACTGTCGGCATCGGTGCCGATTTTCCGCGACGGGCCTGCAGGTTCACAAATCTGCGCTGCCGATTTTCCCCGACGGGCCTGCAGCGGCACAAATCCGCGCTGCCGATTTTTCCCACTGTCGGCATCGCTGCCGCTGCCCCTGCCCCAGCGTGTACCTAGTAGCCTCTCCCGCGCGGGGGGCAGGCAAGAGCGCGGGGGGCCAGGGCCCGAAGGCAGCCCCCCCGCGGGTAAGATAGCAAGCCAGCAGGGGCTGTCCCCGCGTCAGCCCCCGTTGCGCAGCGCAGCATGGCTGCCTGGGAATCATTGCCGCGCGCGCGCGCGCCCAATCGCCCAAGAGCCCAAGGGCCCCCAAGGGCCCCAGGCCCTCAGGCCCCAGGCCCCCAGGCCCCAGCGCCCCAGCGCCAAGCGCGGGCGCGGGCGGGCGCGCGCGCGCGTGTGTGATTTTTATAGGGACGGTGGCCGGAATCGGGTCGTCGCCGGCCGGAAAACGGGTCATCGATGGCGGCGTTACTTCGGGCCGTGAGGCCCCCCACGTTAGTCCGAGCGTAGCAGCAGCTCGCAAATCCCCCGCGCCCCATGGCCAGTCGGGGGGCACCCCCCTAAAGAGCTATAAGTGTTATTGCAGCTCTGGCAGGGGTAGACACTACTAGGTCCCAGCTGTCACCCCCCCTCTAAAAAATTCATTTCTTGGTATTTTGAGCTGAAATTTTGCACATAGGTTGGCAAAAATCCAGTCCACCTCCAGAAATAATCCCGGAATTTTTCGGGGTGGGGAAGTATTTTTTTTTATTTTCCTACCATTAAAAATCAAGGAAATACGCAAAAATAGGAACCGGCCCGGAATGACCCCAAATTCGGCTGGCAGCCTCACAAAAATATGGCTGATTTTACTGGATTGATTTCATGTGGAAAGCACGACGTTTTCTTGGCGGAATGCGGGAAAACCAGCAGCCCGCATGCCGCGGCCACCGGAGGAGCCCCGGGAAAACTCTTGCTTTCACGGTCTTCGCCTCCCCTCACCACCATGGCAGGCCTCTAATCCCCCCATCAGCAGTTGTAGCCGATAGGGCAGTGATTTGAACGCCGCCGCCGGGTAATCGCACCCGGCCATCCCGGGGAGGAAGAGATCTCTTCTTCCAAGATAGCGAACAACACATCGGGAGTTATGTTGATAGGGCAGAGAATTGAATGACTCGTTGAGGGCAGCCGGGTCATCTCACCCCGTCCATCCCGAGCGGTGTTTTTCCCGGCAGCCTCGGGGAAACTCTTGCTTTCACTGTCCGCTGCCCCCAGTCCCCACTCGCATCAGCCCACCGCACCAATAAGCCAACGCTGCGGACGAATCTGGCGACACAGTCCCACGGGCTGCCACTGCCCCAGTGTCTAGACCAACAGTCTTTTTCGTCAAGCCTTGGACTATGCAGTCCGTCCATCCAGACTCATCGTCACCACCTGCTGCCGATTCTGCCGACTTCGCCGATTTCGTCGGCGCTGCCGATTCCAGCACTGCCCGCTGTGTCTGAACAGCCCCTGCTTCGTCAGCGCATCCCCTTGACGATTTTTCCTGCCTGGCCTGGACAGCCCAGCGTCCAGCCCATGTTCGTCAAAAAATCTGCGCTGCCGATTTTTCCCACTGTTGGCATCGCTGCCGATTTTTCCCACTGTTGGCATCGCTGCCACTGCCCCAGCGTGAGCCTAGGCCCCCAGTCGTTTTCGTCAAG
>CM055362.1:24640711-24643211 GCA_029228515.1 Populus alba x Populus x berolinensis | reverse complement strand
AAAAAATTCATTTCTTGGTATTTTGAGCTGAAATTTTGCACATAGGTTGGCAAAAATCCAATCCACCTTTATAAATTTTCCCAGATTTTTTCGAGGTCGGGAAGTATTTTTTTTTATTTTCCAACCATTAAAAATCAAGGAAATACGCAAAAATAGGAACCGGCCCGGAATGACCCCAAATTCGGCTGGCAGCCTCACAAAAATATGGCTGATTTTACTGGATTGATTTCATGTGGAAAGCACGACGTTTTCTAGGCGGAATGCGGGAAAACCAGCAGCGCGCATGCCGCGGCCAGCGACGTCGGGCTGGCCCCTGCAGCGCCTAGCCTCTCCCGCGCGGGGGGCAGGCAAGAGCGCGGGGGGCCAGGGCCCGAAGGCAGCCCCCCCGCGGGCAAGATAGCAAGCCAGCAGGGGCTGTCCCCGCGTCAGCCCCCGTTGCCGTGAGCCTGCCCCCTAGACGAATTTTCCTGCCTGGCCTGGCCAGCCCAGCGTCCAGCCCGTGTTCGTCAACAAATCTGCGCTGCCGATTTTCCGCGACGGGCCTCCAGCGGCACAAATCCACGCTGCCGATTTTTCCCACTGTCGGCATCGCTGCCGATTTTCCACGACGGGCCTGCAGGTTCACAAATCCGCGCTGCCGATTTTCCGCGACGGGCCTGCAGCGGCACAAATCCGCGCTGCCGATTTTTCTCACTGTCGGCATCGCTGCCGATTTTCCGCGACGGGCCTGCAGGTTCACAAATCCGCGCTGCCGATTTTCCGCGACGGGCCTGCAGCGGCACAAATCCGCGCTGCCGATTTTTCCCACTGTCGGCATCGGTGCCGATTTTCCGCGACGGGCCTGCAGGTTCACAAATCTGCGCTGCCGATTTTCCCGACGGGCCTGCAGCGGCACAAATCCGCGCTGCCGATTTTTCCCACTGTCGGCATCGCTGCCGCTGCCCCTGCCCCAGCGTGTACCTAGTAGCCTCTCCCGCGCGGGGGGCAGGCAAGAGCGCGGGGGGCCAGGGCCCGAAGGCAGCCCCCCCGCGGGTAAGATAGCAAGCCAGCAGGGGCTGTCCCCGCGTCAGCCCCCGTTGCGCAGCGCAGCATGGCTGCCTGGGAATCATTGCCGCGCGCGCGCGCGCCCCAATCGCCCAAGAGCCCAAGGGCCCCCAAGGGCCCCAGGCCCTCAGGCCCCAGGCCCCCAGGCCCCAGCGCCCCAGCGCCAAGCGCGGGCGCGGGCGGGCGCGCGCGCGCGTGTGTGATTTTTATAGGGACGGTGGCCGGAATCGGGTCGTCGCCGGCCGGAAAACGGGTCATCGATGGCGGCGTTACTTCGGGCCGTGAGGCCCCCCACGTTAGTCCGAGCGTAGCAGCAGCTCGCAAATCCCCCGCGCCCCATGGCCAGTCGGGGGGCACCCCCCTAAAGAGCTATAAGTGTTATTGCAGCTCTGGCAGGGGTAGACACTACTAGGTCCCAGCTGTCACCCCCCCTCTAAAAAATTCATTTCTTGGTATTTTGAGCTGAAATTTTGCACATAGGTTGGCAAAAATCCAGTCCACCTCCAGAAATAATCCCGGAATTTTTCGGGGTGGGGAAGTATTTTTTTTTATTTTCCTACCATTAAAAATCAAGGAAATACGCAAAAATAGGAACCGGCCCGGAATGACCCCAAATTCGGCTGGCAGCCTCACAAAAATATGGCTGATTTTACTGGATTGATTTCATGTGGAAAGCACGACGTTTTCTTGGCGGAATGCGGGAAAACCAGCAGCCCGCATGCCGCGGCCACCGGAGGAGCCCCGGGAAAACTCTTGCTTTCACGGTCTTCGCCTCCCCTCACCACCATGGCAGGCCTCTAATCCCCCCATCAGCAGTTGTAGCCGATAGGGCAGTGATTTGAACGCCGCCGCCGGGTAATCGCACCCGGCCATCCCGGGGAGGAAGAGATCTCTTCTTCCAAGATAGCGAACAACACATCGGGAGTTATGTTGATAGGGCAGAGAATTGAATGACTCGTTGAGGGCAGCCGGGTCATCTCACCCCGTCCATCCCGAGCGGTGTTTTTCCCGGCAGCCTCGGGGAAACTCTTGCTTTCACTGTCCGCTGCCCCCAGTCCCCACTCGCATCAGCCCACCGCACCAATAAGCCAACGCTGCGGACGAATCTGGCGACACAGTCCCACGGGCTGCCACTGCCCCAGTGTCTAGACCAACAGTCTTTTTCGTCAAGCCTTGGACTATGCAGTCCGTCCATCCAGACTCATCGTCACCACCTGCTGCCGATTCTGCCGACTTCGCCGATTTCGTCGGCGCTGCCGATTCCAGCACTGCCCGCTGTGTCTGAACAGCCCCTGCTTCGTCAGCGCATCCCCTTGACGATTTTTCCTGCCTGGCCTGGACAGCCCAGCGTCCAGCCCATGTTCGTCAAAAAATCTGCGCTGCCGATTTTTCCCACTGTTGGCATCGCTGCCGATTTTTCCCACTGTTGGCATCGCTGCCACTGCCCCAGCGTGAG
>CM055362.1:24616263-24623763 GCA_029228515.1 Populus alba x Populus x berolinensis | reverse complement strand
GATTAACGGGCCTGTCGGCCAAAGGCTATAGACTCGTTGATTTACATCAGTTTGTAGCGAGCGTGCGGCCCAGAACATCTAAGGGCATCACAGACCTGTTATTGCCTCAAAACTTCCTTGGCCTGGTAAGGCCCTAGTCCCTACTAAGAAGCTGGCCGCGGAGGGTCCCCTTCCGTCATAGCTAGTTAGCAGGCTGAGGTCTCGTTTCGTTTAACGGAATTAACCAGACAAATCGCTCCACCAACTAAGAAACGGCCATGCAACACCACCCATAGAATCAAGAAAGAGCTCCTCAGCATGTCAATCCTTACTATGTCTGGACCTGGTAATGTTTCCCCGTTTGGAGTTCAAATTAAGCCGCATGCTCCACTCCTGGTTGGTTGCCCTTCCCGTCAATTCCTTTAAGTTTCTGCCTTGCGACCATACTCCCCCAGAACCCAATAAACTTTGATTTTTCTTAAGGTGCTGGCGGAGTCCTAAGCAAGCAACATCTAACCCGCCAATCCCTGGTCGGCATCGTTTATGGTTGAGACCTAGGACGGTATCTGATCGTCTTCGTGCACACAACTTTTCGTTCTTGATTTATTGAAAACATCCTTGGCAAATGCTTTCGCAGTTGTTCTCGTCTTTCATATATCCAAGAAATTTACCTCTGACTATGAAATACGAATGCCCCCGACTGTCCCTGTTAATCATTACTCCGATACCGAAGGCCAACACAATTGGATCGAAATCCTATGATGTTATCCCATGCTAATTGTATCCAGAGCGTAGGCTTGCTTTGAGCACTCTAATTTCTTCAACAGTAACAGCACCGGAGGCACACGACCCGGCCAGGAGTTAAGGCCAGGAGCGCATCGACGGTAGAAGGGACGAGGCGACCGGTGCACACCTGAGGCGGAACGGTCCGACCGACCCCAATAAAATACCCAAAGTCAAACTACGAGCTTTTTAACTGCAACAACTTAAATATACGCTATTGGATCTGGAATTAACGCGGCTGCTGGCACCAGACTTGCCCTCCAATGGGATCCTCCGTTAAGGGTTTTAGATTGTACTCATTCCAATATACCAGACTCGATGAAAGCCCTGGTATTGTTATTTTATTGTCACTACCTCCCCGTGTCTGGAATTGGGAGTAATTTGCTGCGCCTGCTGGCTTCCTTGGATGTGGTAGCCGTTTCTCAGGCTCCCTCTCCGGAATCGAACCCCTAATTCTCCGTCACCCGTCACCACCATGGTAGGCCCTTTATCCTACCATCGAAAGTTGATAAGGGCAGAATTTTGATTGATTGCGTCGCCCCAGCACGATGGCCGTGCGTTCCGTCGAGTTATCATGAATCATCAGAGCAACGGGCAGAGCCCGCGTCGACCTTTTATCTAATAAATGCGTTCCCTTCCAGAAGTTCGGGGTTTGTTGCTCGTATTAGCTCTAGAATTACTACGGTTTATTCGAGTAGCAAATACAATCAAACAAACTATAACTGATTTTATGAGGCCATTCGCAGTTTCACAGTATGAATTAGTTCTAACTTACACATGCATGGCTTAATCTTTGAGACAAGCTTATGACTACTGAGAGGATCAACCAGGTTTAGCATTCCTTGGCGACACCACGACCCGCACGATCCCCGACGCCGATGAGGACGAGAGGGGCCCGAGACGGGCAAGGAAGTCGTTCTTATCGAGCTACGAGCGGCTCGAAAGGGACGCGGTCGCAGTGGGGCGGAGGCCCCCGCGCCGTGGGGCATAGCGTTCCGCATCCGAAGCCACGAGCGACCTGCGCGTGGGCCAGTTCGGCGGGATTACGCTCGACTGGAACACATGGGGTATATATATATCGTTTCATTATGGTCAAGGGCTGCCGCCTGCTAGGTTAGCCCCGCGCCCCCGGGGAGGCGCGCGGCGGAGAGGGACAGCTTCACATTCAAATTCCACCGAAGTGGGTACGCAGCACAGGAACCCCGCCTCGCCGCAAGGCACCCCAGGGCCTTGGGCTGAGGAGTGATGGGTTGGCAGCAGGACGACAGTTCGGTGCACAAGGCACGGAGACTGCCGACACGGACAGCCCAATTACCGCTCATGCGACTCTGCGTACACGAGACAACAATCCCGACGAGCGGTACCACGGCCACGAGGGCAAGGTGGAAACACCCGAGAGAGATCTGTGCCCGCACCGCTGGACGCGAAAAAGGATCTCGAATGGACTATGCAACACGCCGTGACTGGGGGTACGCGAAGGATCTCGATAGGGACAAGCAAACAAGCCGCGGTGGACGCGGGGGGATCTCGAAGGGTCACGCAACAAGCCGCGGGGGACGCGGCGGATCTCGAAGGAAAAAGGACAGGCCGCGGGGGGGAGCAAACAGGGACAATCATGCGGGGGGGCCATCTGCCTCAGCTCGGAAGACGGAGGCCAGCGCCTCGGCAGCGGGCACATCGCGCAGGAGCTTGGGGAAGATGGCGCGAGAGCCAGCACCTTGGCACGAGCGCAGGCAAATTGAATGCGGCACGCCTACGCGATGGTACAGCTCTCCTCGCAATCCCCAAAGCTCGGCGGTCCGCACCAGACACGTCGGCCAGGCCTCCAGCTTGCGTGCACAAGGCAGAGGCCACCGCTGCCGTGACGTCCGCGCAAAGCCGTTGGGCGCGTTGGGGCTTGCCAGCACCTTGGCACCGAGGGACATTCCTGTTAAGGCCCCACACCAGATTGACCGCGGATAAGCAGCCCCAACGCGCCCAACGGCGTGGAAGCGGGTCACGACAAGCGGGTGGCGGAAGGAATCAGGACGTCGCCGTTACGTTAGCGCCAAGCCGTTTTGGGCGCGTTGGGGCAGCCTAGCACCTTGGCACGTGAGGGAATCCTGTTAAGGCCCCTCCGCCCGAGACCGCGGAATATAAGCAGCCCCAACGCGCCCAACGGCTTGGAGCGGTAGTGACGGGCATGGGGATTTTTTTTTTTTTTTTTTTCGGCCACCGCCACCGGGACGTCGCGGCAAGCAGAGAGGCGAGCCAGTCAGCTGCCTGCACCTTGGAACGAGAGCGGCTTGTTAAGGCCCCCACGGCCCACGCCGCGGATAAGCAGCCCCAATCGCGACCTACGGCTTGGATGCGGGTCCCGGGGGCGGTGGCCGGAAATCGTGACGTCGCGCCTAGACGTTTTGGCGCGTTAGGGGGTGACTACTTGGTTTGGCACGATGCGCGGGCGAAATCAGAGTGCGTGCGCGCCCCGCAGCCGCGGATAAGCAGCCCCCACGCGCCCAACGAGTTGGAGCGTGTCACAGGGACGGTGGCCGGAATCGTGACGATCGCGCCAAGCCGTTGGGCGCGTTGGGGCTGCCTATTGGTTGGCACGAGCTGCTGGCAAATCAGTCGTGCGTGCGCTGGCCGCAGCCGCGGATAAGCAGCCCCAACGCGCCCAACGGCTTGGAGCGGGTCACAGGGTCGGTGGGCCGGAATCATGACGTCGCGCCAAGACGTTTGGGCGCGTTGGGGCTGCCTATTGGTTGGCCACGAGCTGCTGGGGCAAATCAGGAGTGCGTGCAGCGCCGCAGCAGCCGCGGATAAGCAGCCCCAACGCGTCCCAAACGGCTTGGAGCGGGGTCACAAGGGACGGTGGCCGGAATCGGGTCGTCGCCGGCCGGGAAAAACGGGTCATCGATGGCGGGGTTACTTCGGGCCGTGAGGCCCCCCACGTTAGTTCCGAGCATAGCAGCAGCCCACAAATCCCCATGCGGCCAAGGCCTATGGGCGCCAGCCTGCGGCGCCCCATGGCCAGCCAGGGGGCACCCCCCTAAAGATGCTTTAAGTGGTATTGCAGCTCTGGCAGGGGTAGACACTACTAGGTCCCAGCTGTCACCCCCCCTTAAAAATTCATTTCTTGGTATTTTGAGCTGAAATTTTGCACATATGTTGGCAAAAATCCAATCCAACTTTATAAATTTTCCCAGATTTTTTTCGAGGTCGGGAAGTATTTTCTATTATTTTCCTACCATTAAAAATCAAGGAAATACGCAAAAAAAATAGGAAGGCCGGCCCGGAATGACCCCAAATTCGGCTGGCAGCCTCACAAAAATGATGGCTGAATTTACTGGATTTGGTTTCATGTGGAAAGCACGACGTTTTCTTGGCGGGATGCGAGAAAAACCGGCAGCGCGCCTATGCGCAGGCCATCGACGTCGGGCTGGCCCCCAAGGCAGCGGCCTAGCCTCTCCCGCGCGGGGGGCAGGCAAGAGCGAAGGGGCCCCCGGGCCCGAAGGGCAGCCCCACCCGCGTGGCAAAGGTCAGCAAAGCCAGCGGGGGGCTGTCCGCGCTGCCGATTTTTCCCACTGCTGGCATCGCTTGCCGAGGCCCGGGGGCCCGATAGCAGCCCCCCCGCGGGCACGACAGCAAGCATGCGGGGGGTGTACGCGCTGCCGATTTTTCCCACTAGCTGTGGCATCGCTTTGCCGCTGCCCCGGGCCCGATGGCAGCCCCCCCGCGGGGCACGACAGCAAGCCAGCGGGGGCTGTCCGCGCTTGCCGAATTTTTTCCAACTGCTGGCATCGCTGCCGCTGCCCGGGGGCCCGAAAGGAGCCCCCCCGCGGTGGGCCACGACAGCAAGCCAGCGGGGGCTGTCCGCGCTGCCGGATTTTTCCCACTGCTGGCATCGCTGCCGCTGCCACGGTGTGCCCGAAAGGCAGCCCCCCCGCGGGCACGTCAGCAAGCCAGCGGAGGGCTGTTCCGCGCTGCCGATATTTCCCACTGCTGGCATCGCTGCCGCTTGCCCGGGCCCGAAGGCAGCCCCCCGCGGGCACACGACAGCAAGCCAGCGGGGGCTGTCCTGCGCTGCCGATTTTTTCCACTAATGGCATCGCTGCCGCTGCCCCGGGCCCGAAGGCAGCCCCCCCGCGGGCACGACAGCAAGCCAGCGGGGGCTGTCCGCGCTGCCGATTTTTCCCACTGCTGGCAGTGCTGCCGTAGCCTCTCCCGCGCGGGTGGGGCAGGAACGAGCGCAGGGGGGCAAGGCCCGAAGGCAGCCCCCCGCGGGCACGACAGCAAGCCAAGCGGGGGCTGTCCGCCGACTGACGATTTTTCCCACTGCTGGCAATCGCTTGTGGCCGCTGCCCCGGGCCCGAATTGCAGCCCCCCCGCGGGGCACGACAGCAAGCCAGCCGGGGATGTCCGCGCTGCCGATTTTTCCCACTGCTGGCATCGCTGCCGCTGCCCGGGGCCCGAAGGCAGCCCCCCCGCGGGCACGGACCGCCAAGCCCGCGGTGGGCGGTCCGCGCTGCCGATTTTTCCCACTGCTGGCATCGATGTGCCGCGGCCCCGGGCCCGAAGGCAGCCCCCCCGCTGGGGCACGACAGCAAGCCAGCGGGGGGCTGTACGCGCTGCCGATTTTTCCCACTGCTAGGAGCATCAGCTGCGCCTGCCCCGGGCCCGAAGGCAGCCCCCCCGCGGGGCTACGACAGCCAAGCCAGCGGTAGGGGGCTGTCCGCTCGCTTTGCCGATTTTTCCCACTGCTGGCATCGCTGCCGTCAGAGAGTGCGTAGCCTCTCCTGCAGCGGTGGGCAGGCTAAGAGCGTCAGGGGGGCAAGGCACCGAAGGCAGCCCCCACGCGGGTTAAGATCAGCCAGCCAGCAGGGGCTGTCCCCGCGTCAGCACCCCGTTGCGCAGCGCGGCATGGGATATCATTGCCGCTCGCGCGCGCGCGCCCAATCTCCCAAGAGCCCAAGGGCCCCCAAGGGCCCCAGGCCCTCAGGCCACAGCGCCCCAGCGCCAAGCGCAAGACGCGGGCGCGGGCGCGGGCGGTGCGCGCGCGCGCGTGTGAATTTTAATGGGGCGGTGGTCGGAATCGGGTCGTCGCCGGCCGGAAAAACGGGTCATCGATGGCGGCTGTTACTTCGGGCCGTGAGGCCCCCCACGTGTGTAGCAGCAGCTCGCAAATCCCCCGCCGGCAGAGGGCCTATGGGCGCCAGCCAGGGCGCCCCATGGCCAGTCGGGGGGCACCCCCCTTAAAGAGCTATAAGTGTTATTGCAGCTATGGCAGGGGCAGACACTACTAGGTCCCAGCTGGTCACCCCCCCTCTAAAAAATTCATTTCTTGGTAATTTTGAGCTGAAATTTTGCACATAGGTTGGCAAAAATCCAATCCACCTTTATAAATTTTCCCAGATTTTTTCGAGGTCGGGAAGTATTTTTTTTTATTTTCCTACCATTTAAAAAAATCAAGGAATTACGCAAAAATAGGAACCGGCCCGGAATGACCCCAAATTCGGCTGGCAGCCTCCACAAAAATATGGGCTGATTTTACTGGATTGGTTTCACGTGGAAAGCACGACGTTTTCTTGTCGGGATGCGGGAGAAACCGTCGGGCAGCGCGCATGACCGCGGTGGGCCAACGGGAGGAGCCCCGGGAAAAACTCTTGCTTTCACGGTCTTGGCCTCCCATCACCACCATGGCCGGCCTCTAATCCCCCCCATTCAGCAGTTGTCATGGCCGATAGGGCTGTGATTTTGAAACGACGCCGCCGGGGTAATCGCACCCGGCCGACTGCGGGGAGGAAGAGATCTCTTCTTCCAAAGATAGCGAAACAACACATCGGGAGGAGTTATGTTGATAGGGCAGAGAAATTGAATGACTCGTTGCAGGGCAGCCAGATGATAGGGGCCTTCCAGCTGGCACAAATCCGCGCTGCGGATTTTTCCGACGTTGCCGATTTGTTCTGAACAGCCCCTCGTTCGTCCGCGCTGCGAATTCCAACACTGCCTGCTGTGTCCTGAACAGCCCCTGTTTCGTCAGCGAGTACCTTTGACGAAATTTTCCTGCCTGGCCTCGACAGCCCAGCGTCCAGCCCTGTGTTCGTCAACAAATCTGCGCTGCCGATTTTCCCCACTGTTGGCATAGCTGCCACTGCCCCAGTGTGTGTCTAGGCCCCCAGTCGTTTTCGTCAAGCCTCAGGACTATAAATCGTCCGGATCTCATCGCCAACACCGGCTGCCGATTCTGCCGGATTCTCCGATTTCGTCGGGCGCTTGCGATTCCAACACTGCCTGCTGTGGTCTGAACAGCCCCTGTTTCGTCAGCGCTGCGGATTCCAAACCTGCCCTGCTGTGTCTGAACAGCCCCTTTGTTTCGTCAGCGCGTCCCCTTGACGAATTTTCCTGCTCGGCCTCGACAGCCCAGCGTCCAGCCCGTGTTCGTTCAACAAATCTGCGCTGCCGATTTTCCCCGACGGGCCTCCAGTCTGCGGATCTCCGCGCTGACGATTTTTCCCACTGTTGGGCCCCCCCCCCCCCCCCCCCCCCCCCCCCCCCCCCCCCCCCCCCCCCCCCCCCCCCCCCCCCCCCCCCCCCCCCCCCGCTACATCGCTGCCCCTGCCTAGGCCCCCCAGTCTTTTTCGTCACGCCTAGGACTATAAACAGTCCTAGACTCATCGCCTGCACCGGCTGCCGATTCTGCCGATTCCACCCTGCCCGCTGTGTCTGAACAGCCCCTTGCTTAGTCAGCGCGTCCCC
>CM055362.1:24596478-24598978 GCA_029228515.1 Populus alba x Populus x berolinensis | reverse complement strand
GGATATGCGAGCCCCAACGCGTCCAACGGCTTGGAGCGGGTGACGGGCTGGGATTCCTGGGCCATCGCCACCGGGAAGTCGCGGCAAGCTGAGAGGCGCGCGTCAGCTTGCCAGCACCTTGGAACGAGCGCGGCTTGTTAAGGCCCCACGCCCTCCGCCGCGGATAAGCAGCCCCAACGCGGCCAAACGGCTTGGTGCGGGGTCCCGGGGTCGGTGGCCGGAATCGTGTCGTCGCGCCATGCCGTTGGGGCGCGTTGGGCTGCCTATTGGTTGGCACGGAGCGCTGGCAAATCAGGGTGCTGTGCGCTGCCCGCAGCCGCGGATAAGCAGGCCCCAACGCGCCCAAACGCTTGGAGCGGGTCAAGGTACGGTCGGCGGAATCGTGACGTCGCGCCTAAGCCGTTGGGCGCCGTTGGGCTGCCTATGGTTGGCACGAGCGCTGGCAAATCAGAGTGCGTGCCTGCGCGCAGCCGCGTATAAAGCAGCCCCATCGGCCCAAAGGCTTGAGCGAGGTCCAGGGACGGTGGACGGATTCACGTTGAGTCGCGCCAGCGTTGGGCGCGTTGGGGCTGCCTATTGGTTGGCACGAGCGCTGGCAATCAGAGTGGCCGGCGCGCCGCAGCCGCGGATATAAGCAGCACCAACGCGCCCAACCGGCTTGGAGCGGGTCCCAGGGACGGTGGCCGGAATCTGTGGGACGTCGCGCCAAGCCGTTGGGCGCGTCGGGGGCTGCCTATTGGTTGGCACGAGCGCTGGCAAATCAGAGTTGCGTGTGCCGCGCCCGCAGCCGCGGAGATATTAGCTAGCCCCAACGCGCCACAACGGGCTTGGAGCGGGTCACAGGGACGGTTTGGCCGGAATCGTGACGTCGCGCCAAGCCGTTGTGGGCGTTGGGGCTGCCTATTGTGTTGGCACGAGCGCTGGCAAAATCAGAGTGCGTCGCGCGCCCGCAGCCCGCGGATATGCAGCCCAAACGCGCCCATAACGGCTTGGGAGACGGGTCACAGGGACGGTGTTGCGGAATCGGGTCGTCGACAGGCGGAAAATCGGGGTCATCGATGGCGGGCGTTTCTTCGGGCCATGAGGCCCCCCACGTTAGTCCGAGAGCATTGCAGCAGCCCACAAATCCCCGCGGCAGGCCTATGGGCGCCAGCCTGCGCGCCCCATGGCCAGCCAGGGGGCACCCCCCTAAAAGAGCTATAAGTGTTTATTGCAGCTCTGGATCGGGGTAGACACCTACTAGGTCCCAGCTGTCTCACCACCTCTAATAAAATTCATTTCTTGGTATTTTGAGCTGAAATTTTGCACATATGTTGGGAAAAAATCCAATTCCAACTTTATAGATGTTTCCCAGATTTTTTCGAGGTCGTGGATAAGTATTTTTTTTTATTTTCCTACCATTAAAAATCAAGGAAATACGCAAAAAAATAGGAAACCGGCCCGGAACGACCCCAAATTCGGCTGGCAGCCTCACAAAAAATATGGTCTGATTTTTCTGGATTGGTTTCATTGTGGGGAAAGCACGGACGTTTTCTTGGCGGGATGCGAGAAAACCGGCAGCGCGCATGCGCGGCCAGCGACGTCGGGCTGGCCCCCCAGCAGCGGCCTTGCCTCTCCCGCGCGGGCTTGGGTTGGAGGGCAGGCAAGTGCGCAGGGGCCCCGGGCCCGAAGGCAGCCCCCCCGAGGGCAAGACAGCAAGCCAGCGGGGGGCTCGTCCGCGCTGACGATTTTTTCCCACTGCTGGCATCGCTGCCGCTGCCCAGGGCCCGAAGGCAGCCCCCCCGCGGGACACGACAGCAAGCCAGCGGTGGGCTGTCCGCTGCTGCCGATTTTTCCCACTGCCCTGGCTTCGCTTGCCGCTGCCCCGGGCCCGAAGGGCAGCCCCCCCCCTTGGGCACGACAGCAAGCCAGCGGGGGCTGGTCCCGCGCTGCCGATTTTTCCCACTGCAGGCATCGCTGCCGCTGCCCCGGGCCCGAAGGCAGCACCCCGCGATGGGCACGACAGCAAGCCAGCGGGGGCTGTCCGCGCTCTGCCGATTTGTCCCACTCAGCTGGCACATCGCTGCCGCTGCCCCGTGCCCGAAGGCAGCCCCCCCGCGGGCACGTCAGCAAGCCAGAGGGGGCTGTCCGCGCTGCCGATTTTTCCCACTCGATGGCATCGCTGCCGCTGCCCCGGGCCCGAAGGCAGCCCCCCCGCGGGCACGACAGCAAGCCAGCGGGGGCTGTCCGCGCTGCCGATTTTTCCCACTGCTGGCATCGCTGCCGCTGAGTGTGCGTAGATCTCCCGCGCGGGGGGCAGGCAAGAGCGCAGGGGGGCAAGGCCACGATGGCTCAGCCCCCTGGCGGGTAAGATAGCCAGCCTGAAGGGGCTGTCCCCGCGTCAGCCCCCGTTGCGCCAGGCGCTCGCATGGAAATCATTGCCGCTGCCGCGCGCGACGCCCAATCGCCCAAGAGCCCAAAGGGCCCCCAAGGGCCCCAGGCCCTCAGTGGCCCAGCGCCC
>CM055362.1:24582831-24586378 GCA_029228515.1 Populus alba x Populus x berolinensis | reverse complement strand
AGTGGCAGCGATGCCAACAGTGGGAAAAATCGGCAGCGATGCCAACAGTGGGAAAAATCGGCAGCGCAGATTTTTTGACGAACATGGGCTGGACGCTGGGCTGTCCAGGCCAGGCAGGAAAAATCGTCAAGGGGATGCGCTGACGAAGCAGGGGCTGTTCAGACACAGCGGGCAGTGCTGGAATCGGCAGCGCCGACGAAATCGGCGAAGTCGGCAGAATCGGCAGCCGGTGCTGACGATGAGTGCGGACGATTTATAGTCCTAGGCTTGACGAAAACGACTGGGGGCCTAGGCTCACGCTGGTGCCGTGGCATCGATGCCAACAGCGGGAAAAATCGGCAGCGATGCCAACAGTGGGAAAAATCGGCAGCGCAGATTTTTTGACTGAACATGGGCTGTACGCTGGGCTGTCCAGGCCAGGCAGGAAAAATCGTCAAGGGGATGCGCTGACGAAGCAGGGGCTGTTCAGACACAGCGGGCAGTGCTGGAATCGGCAGCGCCGACGAAATCGGCGAAGTCGGCAGAATCGAGCTTGCGGCCGGTCGACTAGGATCGATGAGTCGGCACGATTTATTAGTCCCTAGTGCTTGACCGGAAAACGACTGGGGGCCTAGGCTTCACAGCTGGGGCAGTGGCAGCGAATGCCAACCAGACAAGTGGAAAAAATCGTACAGGCTGATGTGTCCAACAGTGGGAAAAAATCGGCAGCAGCAGATTATTTATTCTGACGAAAACATGAAGGCTGGACGATATAGGCAGTGTCGCAGAGACACAGGACAGGAAAAAATATCGTCAAAGGGGATGTAAATTTACGACTGACTGAAAATGCTGGGGCTGTTCAAGGACACAGCAGGTGCAAGTAGCTGGAATCGGCAGGCGACCCGACAAAAGGGGGGAAGTCGGCAGAATCGGGGGTCGGTGCTGACGATGGGTCCGAAGGATTTATAGTAAGGCCCCCCGAAAACGCCCCCAACCCCCACGCTGGGGCACCGGCACCCCCCCCGATGCCGCCTGTGGGGAAAATCGGCAGCGCAGATTTTTTGACGAACATGGGCTGGACGCTGGGCTGTCCAGGCCAGGCAGGAAAAATCGTCAAGGGGATGCGCTGACGAAGCAGGGGCTGTTCAGACACAGCGGGTAGTGCTGAAATAGGTCAGCGCCGACGAGAAAGTCGAGGCGAAGTCGCGAGTGTGGGCAAAGCCGGTGGCTTGACGAGGAGTCCGGACGGCATTTCTTATAGTCCTAGAAAGACTTAGAAGACGAATGAAACGACTGGGGGCCTAGGCTTCTACGCTGGGAAAATTGATAGGCAGGGAATGGCAGCGATGCTAACAAGTGGCGAAAGAATCGGGCAGCGATGCCAACACGTGGGAAAAATCGGCATGCGCGCAGATTTTTATGACGAACGATGGGCTGGACCGTGGGCATGTCCGAGAGCCTAGTGGGCCAGGAAAAATTCGTCCAGGGGATGCGCTGACGATAAGCAGGGGCTAGATTTACAGACACAGAGGCTGTGCTTGGAATCGGCAAGGCCGCCGACGCGAAATCGGCGAAGTCTGGCTAGAATCCGGCAGCCTCGAGAGATGCTGACGATGAGTCCGGACGATTTATAGTCCTAGGCTTGACGGAAAAACGACTGGGGGCCTAGGCTCACGCTGGGGCAGTGGCAGCGGATGGCCAACAGTGGGATATAATCGGCGAGCGATGCCAACAGTGGGAAAATTCGGCAGCGCAGATTTTTTGGACGAAACATGGGCTGGACGCTGGGCTGTCCAGGACCAGGCAGGAAAAATCGTCAAGGGGATGCGCTGACGACTAGAGCAGGGGCTGTTCAGGACATCATGCGGGCAGTGCTGGAATCGAAGTTGGGGGAACTCTCAGCTAGCCGACAGAAGAGAACGGCGAAGTGACGGCAGAAAGTTCTGGCAGTCAGGGTGGTGACTGATGTAGTCGAGATGGACGGACTGCATAGTCCAGAGAGCTTGACGTAAATGACTGATTGTCTTTTTAGACACAGGGTCGAAATAATATAACAAAAAAAAATTGGAATAGCCCGTGGGACAAAAAAAAAAATGTGTCGCCCTAGATCAGTCCTGCAGCGTTGGACTTATATGGTGCTGGAAAGTTGTGGAGCAATGTATGTGGTTGGACAGGGGGCAGCGGACAGTGAAAGCCAAGAGTTTCCCGAGGAGAGGATGTACTAGCCGGGAAAAGACACCTCGCTCGTGGATGGTACGGGGAAGAGTGAGATATGAACCCAGGCTGCCCTCAACGAGTCTATTACAATAACTTTAAGCTCCCCCTATCTAAAGTATAACTCCCGATAGTGTTGTGATCGCTAGTCTTGGAAGATGAGATCTCTTTCCTCACACACGGATGGCCGGGGTGCGATTAGCGGCGGCGGCGTTCTCAAAGTCACTGCCTACTTTCGGCTACAACTGCTGATGGGGAGGGATGGTGTGGAGGAGGCCTGGCCATGCTGTGGTGAGGAAGGAGGCGGATTGTGACCGTTGAAAGCTACAGAGTTTTCCCGGGACATCGCGGTGGCCGCGGCATTAGCGGTGCTGCTGGTTTTCCCGCATTCCGCATAAGAAAACAGGGTGCTTTTCCAGCACTGAAAATCAGATCGCAGTAAAATCAGCCATATTTTTGTGAGGATTGCACAGCCCGAATTTTGGGGTCATTCCGGGCCGGTGTCCCTCCCCCCTTTTTACCTACCCCCCCTCTATATTTGCGTATTTCCTTGAGCTTTTTAATGGATAGCGAAAATATAATAAAATACTTCCGCACACCCGAAAAAGTTCCGGGTATATTTTCGCGAGGGGTACTGGTGATTTTTGCCAATCTATGTGCAAATTATTTTTCGAGTTCTCAAAATGACTCGAAGCAATGAATTTTGTAGGAGGGGGCGGTGACTGTGCTGGGACCTAGTAGTGTCTACTCCATGCTCAGAGCATGCATTAACACTTATAGCTGCTTTAGGGGGGTGCCCCCGCACTGGCCATTGGGGCGCGGGGAGTTTGCGAGCTGCTGCTGTTTTTTCGCTCGGACTAACGTGAGGGCGCCTCACGGCCCGAAGTAACGCCGCCATCGATGACCCGTTTTCCGGCCGGCGACGACCCGATTCCGGCCACCGTCCCTATAAAAATCACACACGCGCGCGCGCGCCCGCCCGCGCCCGCGCTTGGCGCTGGGGCGCTGGGGCCTGGGGGCCTGGGGCCTGAGGGCCTGGGGCCCTTGGGGGCCCTTGGGCTCTTGGGCGATTGGGCGCGCGCGCGCGCGCGGCAATGATTCCCAGGCAGCCATGCTGCGCTGCGCAACGGGGGCTGACGCGGGGACAGCCCCTGCTGGCTTGCTATCTTACCCGCGGGGGGGCTGCCTTCGGGCCCTGGCCCCCCGCGCTCTTGCCTGCCCCCCGCGCGGAGGAGGCTACTAGGTACACGCTGGGGCAGGGGCAGCGGCAGCGATGCCGACAGTGGGAAAAATCGGCAGCGCGGATTTGTGCCGCTGCAGGCCCGTCGGGGAAAATCGGCAGCGCAGATTTGTG
>CM055362.1:24570331-24572831 GCA_029228515.1 Populus alba x Populus x berolinensis | reverse complement strand
CGATGCCAACAGTGGGAAAAATCGGCAGCGATGCCAACAGTGGGAAAAATCGGCAGCGCAGATTTTTTGACGAACATGGGCTGGACGCTGGGCTGTCCAGGCCAGGCAGGAAAAATCGTCAAGGGGATGCGCTGACGAAGCAGGGGCTGTTCAGACACAGCGGGCAGTGCTGGAATCGGCAGCGCCGACGAAATCGGCGAAGTCGGCAGAATCGGCGGCCGGTGCTGACGATGAGTCCGGACGATTTATAGTCCTAGGCTTGACGAAAACGACTGGGGGCCTAGGCTCACGCTGGGGCAGTGGCAGCGATGCCAACAGTGGGAAAAATCGGCAGCGATGCCAACAGTGGGAAAAATCGGCAGCGCAGATTTTTTGACGAACATGGGCTGGACGCTGGGCTGTCCAGGCCAGGCAGGAAAAATCGTCAAGGGGATGCGCTGACGAAGCAGGGGCTGTTCAGACACAGCGGGCAGTGCTGGAATCGGCAGCGCCGACGAAATCGGCGAAGTCGGCAGAATCGGCGGCCGGTGCTGACGATGAGTCCGGACGATTTATAGTCCTAGGCTTGACGAAAACGACTGGGGGCCTAGGCTCACGCTGGGGCAGTGGCAGCGATGCCAACAGTGGGAAAAATCGGCAGCGATGCCAACAGTGGGAAAAATCGGCAGCGCAGATTTTTTGACGAACATGGGCTGGACGCTGGGCTGTCCAGGCCAGGCAGGAAAAATCGTCAAGGGGATGCGCTGACGAAGCAGGGGCTGTTCAGACACAGCGGGCAGTGCTGGAATCGGCAGCGCCGACGAAATCGGCGAAGTCGGCAGAATCGGCGGCCGGTGCTGACGATGAGTCCGGACGATTTATAGTCCTAGGCTTGACGAAAACGACTGGGGGCCTAGGCTCACGCTGGGGCAGTGGCAGCGGCAGCGATGCCAACAGTGGGAAAAATCGGCAGCGCAGATTTTTTGACGAACATGGGCTGGACGCTGGGCTGTCCAGGCCAGGCAGGAAAAATCGTCAAGGGGATGCGCTGACGAAGCAGGGGCTGTTCAGACACAGCGGGCAGTGCTGGAATCGGCAGCGCCGACGAAATCGGCGAAGTCGGCAGAATCGGCAGCCGGTGCTGACGATGAGTCCGGACGATTTATAGTCCTAGGCTTGACGAAAACGACTGGGGGCCTAGGCTCACGCTGGGGCAGTGGCAGCGATGCCAACAGTGGGAAAAATCGGCAGCGATGCCAACAGTGGGAAAAATCGGCAGCGCAGATTTTTTGACGAACATGGGCTGGACGCTGGGCTGTCCAGGCCAGGCAGGAAAAATCGTCAAGGGGATGCGCTGACGAAGCAGGGGCTGTTCAGACACAGCGGGCAGTGCTGGAATCGGCAGCGCCGACGAAATCGGCGAAGTCGGCAGAATCGGCAGCCGGTGCTGACGATGAGTCCGGACGATTTATAGTCCTAGGCTTGACGAAAACGACTGGGGGCCTAGGCTCACGCTGGGGCAGTGGCAGCGATGCCAACAGTGGGAAAAATCGGCAGCGATGCCAACAGTGGGAAAAATCGGCAGCGCAGATTTTTTGACGAACATGGGCTGGACGCTGGGCTGTCCAGGCCAGGCAGGAAAAATCGTCAAGGGGATGCGCTGACGAAGCAGGGGCTGTTCAGACACAGCGGGCAGTGCTGGAATCGGCAGCGCCGACGAAATCGGCGAAGTCGGCAGAATCGGCAGCAGGTGGTGACGATGAGTCTGGATGGACGGACTGCATAGTCCAAGGCTTGACGAAAAAGACTGTTGGTCTAGACACTGGGGCAGTGGCAGCCCGTGGGACTGTGTCGCCAGATTCGTCCGCAGCGTTGGCTTATTGGTGCGGTGGGCTGATGCGAGTGGGGACTGGGGGCAGCGGACAGTGAAAGCAAGAGTTTCCCCGAGGCTGCCGGGAAAAACACCGCTCGGGATGGACGGGGTGAGATGACCCGGCTGCCCTCAACGAGTCATTCAATTCTCTGCCCTATCAACATAACTCCCGATGTGTTGTTCGCTATCTTGGAAGAAGAGATCTCTTCCTCCCCGGGATGGCCGGGTGCGATTACCCGGCGGCGGCGTTCAAATCACTGCCCTATCGGCTACAACTGCTGATGGGGGGATTAGAGGCCTGCCATGGTGGTGAGGGGAGGCGAAGACCGTGAAAGCAAGAGTTTTCCCGGGGCTCCTCCGGTGGCCGCGGCATGCGGGCTGCTGGTTTTCCCGCATTCCGCCAAGAAAACGTCGTGCTTTCCACATGAAATCAATCCAGTAAAATCAGCCATATTTTTGTGAGGCTGCCAGCCGAATTTGGGGTCATTCCGGGCCGGTTCCTATTTTTGCGTATTTCCTTGATTTTTAATGGTAGGAAAATAAAAAAAAATACTTCCCCACCCCGAAAAATTCCGGGATTATTTCTGGAGGTGGACTGGATTTTTGCCAACCTATGTGCAAAATTTCAGCTCAAAATACCAAGAAATG
>CM055362.1:24552831-24560331 GCA_029228515.1 Populus alba x Populus x berolinensis | reverse complement strand
TGCTGACGATGAGTCCGGACGATTTATAGTCCTAGGCTTGACGAAAACGACTGGGGGCCTAGGCTCACGCTGGGGCAGTGGCAGCGATGCCAACAGTGGGAAAAATCGGCAGCGCAGATTTTTTGACGAACATGGGCTGGACGCTGGGCTGTCCAGGCCAGGCAGGAAAAATCGTCAAGGGGATGCGCTGACGAAGCAGGGGCTGTTCAGACACAGCGGGCAGTGCTGGAATCGGCAGCGCCGACGAAATCGGCGAAGTCGGCAGAATCGGCGGCCGGTGCTGACGATGAGTCCGGACGATTTATAGTCCTAGGCTTGACGAAAACGACTGGGGGCCTAGGCTCACGCTGGGGCAGTGGCAGCGATGCCAACAGTGGGAAAAATCGGCAGCGATGCCAACAGTGGGAAAAATCGGCAGCGCAGATTTTTTGACGAACATGGGCTGGACGCTGGGCTGTCCAGGCCAGGCAGGAAAAATCGTCAAGGGGATGCGCTGACGAAGCAGGGGCTGTTCAGACACAGCGGGCAGTGCTGGAATCGGCAGCGCCGACGAAATCGGCGAAGTCGGCAGAATCGGCAGCCGGTGCTGACGATGAGTCCGGACGATTTATAGTCCTAGGCTTGACGAAAACGACTGGGGGCCTAGGCTCACGCTGGGGCAGTGGCAGCGATGCCAACAGTGGGAAAAATCGGCAGCGCAGATTTTTTGACGAACATGGGCTGGACGCTGGGCTGTCCAGGCCAGGCAGGAAAAATCGTCAAGGGGATGCGCTGACGAAGCAGGGGCTGTTCAGACACAGCGGGCAGTGCTGGAATCGGCAGCGCCGACGAAATCGGCGAAGTCGGCAGAATCGGCGGCCGGTGCTGACGATGAGTCCGGACGATTTATAGTCCTAGGCTTGACGAAAACGACTGGGGGCCTAGGCTCACGCTGGGGCAGTGGCAGCGATGCCAACAGTGGAAAAATCGGCAGCGATGCCAACAGTGGGAAAAATCGGCAGCGCAGATTTTTTGACGAACATGGGCTGGACGCTGGGCTGTCCAGGCCAGGCAGGAAAAATCGTCAAGGGGATGCGCTGACGAAGCAGGGGCTGTTCAGACACAGCGGGCAGTGCTGGAATCGGCAGCGCCGACGAAATCGGCGAAGTCGGCAGAATCGGCGGCCGGTGCTGACGATGAGTCCGGACGATTTATAGTCCTAGGCTTGACGAAAACGACTGGGGGCCTAGGCTCACGCTGGGGCAGTGGCAGCGATGCCAACAGTGGGAAAAATCGGCAGCGATGCCAACAGTGGGAAAAATCGGCAGCGCAGATTTTTTGACGAACATGGGCTGGACGCTGGGCTGTCCAGGCCAGGCAGGAAAAATCGTCAAGGGGATGCGCTGACGAAGCAGGGGCTGTTCAGACACAGCGGGCAGTGCTGGAATCGGCAGCGCCGACGAAATCGGCGAAGTCGGCAGAATCGGCGGCCGGTGCTGACGATGAGTCCGGACGATTTATAGTCCTAGGCTTGACGAAAACGACTGGGGGCCTAGGCTCACGCTGGGGCAGCGGCAGCGGCAGCGATGCCAACAGTGGGAAAAATCGGCAGCGCAGATTTTTTGACGAACATGGGCTGGACGCTGGGCTGTCCAGGCCAGGCAGGAAAAATCGTCAAGGGGATGCGCTGACGAAGCAGGGGCTGTTCAGACACAGCGGGCAGTGCTGGAATCGGCAGCGCCGACGAAATCGGCGAAGTCGGCAGAATCGGCGCCGGTGCTGACGATGAGTCCGGACGATTTATAGTCCTAGGCTTGACGAAAACGACTGGGGGCCTAGGCTCACGCTGGGGCAGTGGCAGCGATGCCAACAGTGGGAAAAATCGGCAGCGATGCCAACAGTGGGAAAAATCGGCAGCGCAGATTTTTTGACGAACATGGGCTGGACGCTGGGCTGTCCAGGCCAGGCAGGAAAAATCGTCAAGGGGATGCGCTGACGAAGCAGGGGCTGTTCAGACACAGCGGGCAGTGCTGGAATCGGCAGCGCCGACGAAATCGGCGAAGTCGGCAGAATCGGCAGCCGGTGCTGACGATGAGTCCGGACGATTTATAGTCCTAGGCTTGACGAAAACGACTGGGGGCCTAGGCTCACGCTGGGGCAGTGGCAGCGATGCCAACAGTGGGAAAAATCGGCAGCGATGCCAACAGTGGGAAAAATCGGCAGCGCAGATTTTTTGACGAACATGGGCTGGACGCTGGGCTGTCCAGGCCAGGCAGGAAAAATCGTCAAGGGGATGCGCTGACGAAGCAGGGGCTGTTCAGACACAGCGGGCAGTGCTGGAATCGGCAGCGCCGACGAAATCGGCGAAGTCGGCAGAATCGGCAGCAGGTGGTGACGATGAGTCTGGATGGACGGACTGCATAGTCCAAGGCTTGACGAAAAAGACTGTTGGTCTAGACACTGGGGCAGTGGCAGCCCGTGGGACTGTGTCGCCAGATTCGTCCGCAGCGTTGGCTTATTGGTGCGGTGGGCTGATGCGAGTGGGGACTGGGGGCAGCGGACAGTGAAAGCAAGAGTTTCCCCGAGGCTGCCGGGAAAAACACCGCTCGGGATGGACGGGGTGAGATGACCCGGCTGCCCTCAACGAGTCATTCAATTCTCTGCCCTATCAACATAACTCCCGATGTGTTGTTCGCTATCTTGGAAGAAGAGATCTCTTCCTCCCCGGGATGGCCGGGTGCGATTACCCGGCGGCGGCGTTCAAATCACTGCCCTATCGGCTACAACTGCTGATGGGGGGATTAGAGGCCTGCCATGGTGGTGAGGGGAGGCGAAGACCGTGAAAGCAAGAGTTTTCCCGGGGCTCCTCCGGTGGCCGCGGCATGCGGGCTGCTGGTTTTCCCGCATTCCGCCAAGAAAACGTCGTGCTTTCCACATGAAATCAATCCAGTAAAATCAGCCATATTTTTGTGAGGCTGCCAGCCGAATTTGGGGTCATTCCGGGCCGGTTCCTATTTTTGCGTATTTCCTTGATTTTTAATGGTAGGAAAATAAAAAAAAATACTTCCCCACCCCGAAAAATTCCGGGATTATTTCTGGAGGTGGACTGGATTTTTGCCAACCTATGTGCAAAATTTCAGCTCAAAATACCAAGAAATGAATTTTTTAGAGGGGGGGTGACAGCTGGGACCTAGTAGTGTCTACCCCTGCCAGAGCTGCAATAACACTTATAGCTCTTTAGGGGGGTGCCCCCCGACTGGCCATGGGGCGCGGGGGATTTGCGAGCTGCTGCTACGCTCGGACTAACGTGGGGGGCCTCACGGCCCGAAGTAACGCCGCCATCGATGACCCGTTTTCCGGCCGGCGACGACCCGATTCCGGCCACCGTCCCTATAAAAATCACACACGCGCGCGCGCGCCCGCCCGCGCCCGCGCTTGGCGCTGGGGCGCTGGGGCCTGGGGGCCTGGGGCCTGAGGGCCTGGGGCCCTTGGGGGCCCTTGGGCTCTTGGGCGATTGGGCGCGCGCGCGCGCGCGGCAATGATTCCCAGGCAGCCATGCTGCGCTGCGCAACGGGGGCTGACGCGGGGACAGCCCCTGCTGGCTTGCTATCTTACCCGCGGGGGGGCTGCCTTCGGGCCCTGGCCCCCCGCGCTCTTGCCTGCCCCCCGCGCGGGAGAGGCTACTAGGTACACGCTGGGGCAGGGGCAGCGGCAGCGATGCCGACAGTGGGAAAAATCGGCAGCGCGGATTTGTGCCGCTGCAGGCCCGTCGGGGAAAATCGGCAGCGCAGATTTGTGAACCTGCAGGCCCGTCGCGGAAAATCGGCACCGATGCCGACAGTGGGAAAAATCGGCAGCGCGGATTTGTGCCGCTGCAGGCCCGTCGCGGAAAATCGGCAGCGCGGATTTGTGAACCTGCAGGCCCGTCGCGGAAAATCGGCAGCGATGCCGACAGTGAGAAAAATCGGCAGCGCGGATTTGTGCCGCTGCAGGCCCGTCGCGGAAAATCGGCAGCGCGGATTTGTGAACCTGCAGGCCCGTCGTGGAAAATCGGCAGCGATGCCGACAGTGGGAAAAATCGGCAGCGTGGATTTGTGCCGCTGGAGGCCCGTCGCGGAAAATCGGCAGCGCAGATTTGTTGACGAACACGGGCTGGACGCTGGGCTGGCCAGGCCAGGCAGGAAAATTCGTCTAGGGGGCAGGCTCACGGCAACGGGGGCTGACGCGGGGACAGCCCCTGCTGGCTTGCTATCTTGCCCGCGGGGGGGCTGCCTTCGGGCCCTGGCCCCCCGCGCTCTTGCCTGCCCCCCGCGCGGGAGAGGCTAGGCGCTGCAGGGGCCAGCCCGACGTCGCTGGCCGCGGCATGCGCGCTGCTGGTTTTCCCGCATTCCGCCTAGAAAACGTCGTGCTTTCCACATGAAATCAATCCAGTAAAATCAGCCATATTTTTGTGAGGCTGCCAGCCGAATTTGGGGTCATTCCGGGCCGGTTCCTATTTTTGCGTATTTCCTTGATTTTTAATGGTTGGAAAATAAAAAAAAATACTTCCCGACCTCGAAAAAATCTGGGAAAATTTATAAAGGTGGATTGGATTTTTGCCAACCTATGTGCAAAATTTCAGCTCAAAATACCAAGAAATGAATTTTTTAGAGGGGGGGTGACAGCTGGGACCTAGTAGTGTCTACCCCTGCCAGAGCTGCAATAACACTTATAGCTCTTTAGGGGGGTGCCCCCTGACTGGCCATGGGGCGCGCTGGCTGGCGCCCATAGGCCTGCCGCGGGGGATTTGTGAGCTGCTGCTACACTCGGACTAACGTGGGGGGCCTCATGGCCCGAAGTAACGCCGCCATCGATGACCCGTTTTCCGGCCGGCGACGACCCGATTCCGGCCACCGTCCCTGTGACCCGCTCCAAGCCGTTGGGCGCGTTGGGGCTGCTTATCCGCGGCTGCGGGCGCGCACGCACTCTGATTTGCCAGCGCTCGTGCCAACCAATAGGCAGCCCCAACGCGCCCAACGGCTTGGCGCGACGTCACGATTCCTTCCACCGTCCCCGGGACCCGCTCCAAGCCGTTGGGCGCGTTGGGGCTGCTTATCCGCGGCGTGGGCGTGGGGCCTTAACAAGCCGCGCTCGTGCCAAGGTGCTGGCAGCTGACGCGCGCCTCTCAGCTTGCCGCGATGTCCCGGTGGCGGTGGCCGGAATCCCTGCCCGTGACCCGCTCCAAGCCGTTGGGCGCGTTGGGGCTGCTTATCCGCGGCTTCGGGCGTGGGGCCTTAACAGGATTCCCCTCGTGCCAAGGTGCTGGCAGCCCCAACGCGCCCAACGGCTTGGCGCGACGTCACGGCAGCGGTGGCCGCTGCCCGTGCTCGCAAGCTGGAGGCCTGGCCGACGTGTCTGGTGCGGACCGCCGAGCTTGGGGATTGCGAGGAGAGCTCTACCGCGTGGGCGTGTGCTGCATTCAGTTGCCGCGCTCGTGCCAAGGTGCTGGCTCTCCTCGCCATCCCCAAGCTCCTGCGCGATGTGCCCGCTGCCGAGGCCTGGCCTCCGTCTTCCGAGCTGAGGCAGATGGCCCCCCGAATGATTGTCCCTGTTGCTCCCCCCGCGGCCTGTCCCTTCGAGATCCGCCGCGTCCCCCGCGGCTTGTTGCGTGTCCCTTCGAGATCCGCCGCGTCCCCCGCGGCTTGTTGCTTGTCCCTTCGAGATCCTTCGCGTCCCCCAGCGGCGTGTTGCTTGTCCCTTCGAGATCCTTTCGCGTCCAGCGGTGCGGGCACGATCTCTCTCGGGTGTTTCCACTTGCCCTCGTGGCCGTGGTTCGCTCGTCGGGATTGTTGTCGCGTGTACGCAGAGTCGCATGAGCGGTAATTGGGCTGTCCGTGTCGGCAGGCTCCGTGCTTGTGCACCGAACTGTCGGCCTGCTGCCCCCATCACTCTCAGCCCAAGGCCCTGGGTGCCTTGCGGCGAGGCGGGGTTCCTGTGCTGCGTACCCACTTCGGTGGAATTTGAATGTGAAGCTGTCCCTCTCCGCCGCGCGCCACCCCGGGGGCGCGGGGCGAACCTAGCATCGGCGCCCTGGTTGTTCCAGTCGAGCGGAATCCCGCCGTAACTGGCCCACGCGCGATCGCTCGTGCTTTCGGATGCGGAATGCGATGCCGGCGCGGGGGCCTCCGGCCTGGCACAGTCCCGTTCGTGCCGCTCGTGCTCGTTAAGTACGACTTCCTCGCCCGTCTCAGCCCCTCGTGCTTCATCGGCGTCGGGGATCGTGCGGGTCGTTGGTGTAGCCAAGGAATGCGACCTGGTTGATCCTGCCAGTAGTCCATATGCTTGTCTCAAAGATTAAGCCATGCATGTGTAAGTATTAACGCAATTTCAGGACTGTGAAAACTGCGAATGGCTCATTAATTCAGTTATAGTTAGTTTGAATGGTATTTTGCTACTCGGATAACCGTAGTAATTCTAGAGCTAATACGTGCAACAAAACCCCGACATTTCTGGAAGTGGACGCATTTATTAGATAAAAGGTCGTCGCGGGCTCTGCCCGTTGCTCTGATGATTCATGATAACTCGACGGATCGCACGGTCCATCGGTGCTGGCGACTGCATCAGTCAAATTTTCGGCCTATCAACTTTCGATGGTAAGATAGAGGCCTACTGTAACGGTATAAATGTGCTCGAAGGTGTCGCATTCGGCAGGCTGACCAAAATGGGGCCTAAGGGCGCTGGCATCCATCTCCAAAGATGGAGAGAAATCAGCGGCGCAGATTTTATGCGGCTGTAGTTTCGTCAAAGGGAAATCAGCATCCGACCTGATTGTCGAGCGAACATGGGCTGGGAACGATGGAATGTCGAAGCCAGGCGAGAAAACTCTTCAGGGACATAGGCCGGACGAGAACAGGGGGCTGGACGAGGAAATTCGGGCAGCACAAACAGTGGGAGCCGGCTCGCATGAGTGTGAATGCGGCAGGCGCAGAGATTTGGAAGCCGTTGCAACGCGAGATTCGAATTCGGCAGCGCGCAGCAAACATGCGGGCGAATGCGCAGCGCGACAGCAGCTTGTGCCAAGTCCAAGAGGATCGACTTGGCACGATCTAAAACTTGGGCGAAGGACTGTCCAAGGCATGGCGTATGACTCAACAGTCTGACAAAGCCAGAGCTGGCAGATGGGCATGCCAGGCGGACATGCTGAATGTGGAGCACAACTGGGTGCTGTCCAAGCTGCTGAGATCATGGGTGGAGGGGCCGAATATTGGTGAAGAAAGGCTTTCACCAACCCACTAGAGATAATGGTGGGGATAATACTCCACTTGTCCTGAAAATAGGGGAGCCACTATGAACATGGGTGAGCCACTAAGGAAAGTGGGAGAGCCACTAATGATGATGGGAAGGTATTGCTGCCACTAGTCCCGAAATTGGGGATGTTAGGTGAGAATGGAAGTTCACCTACTTGCTTATAAAAGGGCTGCAAAACCTCTGCTGTGGGAGGAGGCATGCACTGAGGGAAAATCCAGCATGTAAGAGACATGC
>CM055362.1:24541664-24544164 GCA_029228515.1 Populus alba x Populus x berolinensis | reverse complement strand
CAAGCCAGCGGGGGCTGTCCGCGCTGCCGATTTTTCCCACTGCTGGCATCGCTGCCGCTGCCCCGGGCCCGAAGGCAGCCCCCCCGCGGGCACGACAGCAAGCCAGCGGGGGCTGTCCGCGCTGCCGATTTTTCCCACTGCTGGCATCGCTGCCGCTGCCCCGGGCCCGAAGGCAGCCCCCCCGCGGGCACGACAGCAAGCCAGCGGGGGCTGTCCGCGCTGCCGATTTTTCCCACTGCTGGCATCGCTGCCGCTGCCCCGGGCCCGAAGGCAGCCCCCCCGCGGGCACGACAGCAAGCCAGCGGGGGCTGTCCGCGCTGCCGATTTTTCCCACTGCTGGCATCGCTGCCGCTGCCCCGGGCCCGAAGGCAGCCCCCCCGCGGGCACGACAGCAAGCCAGCGGGGGCTGTCCGCGCTGCCGATTTTTCCCACTGCTGGCATCGCTGCCGCTGCCCCGGGCCCGAAGGCAGCCCCCCCGCGGGCACGACAGCAAGCCAGCGGGGGCTGTCCGCGCTGCCGATTTTTCCCACTGCTGGCATCGCTGCCGCTGCCCCGGGCCCGAAGGCAGCCCCCCGCGGGCACGACAGCAAGCCAGCGGGGGCTGTCCGCGCTGCCGATTTTTCCCACTGCTGGCATCGCTGCCGCTGCCCCGGGCCCGAAGGCAGCCCCCCGCGGGCACGACAGCAAGCCAGCGGGGGCTGTCCGCGCTGCCGATTTTTCCCACTGCTGGCATCGCTGCCGCTGCCCCGGGCCCGAAGGCAGCCCCCCCGCGGGCACGACAGCAAGCCAGCGGGGGCTGTCCGCGCTGCCGATTTTTCCCACTGCTGGCATCGCTGCCGCTGCCCCGGGCCCGAAGGCAGCCCCCCCGCGGGCACGACAGCAAGCCAGCGGGGGCTGTCCGCGCTGCCGATTTTTCCCACTGCTGGCATCGCTGCCGCTGCCCCGGGCCCGAAGGCAGCCCCCCGCGGGCACGACAGCAAGCCAGAGGGGGCTGTCCGCGCTGCCGATTTTTCCCACTGCTGGCATCGCTGCCGCAGAGTGTGCGTAGCCTCTCCCGCGCGGGGGGCAGGCAAGAGCGCAGGGGGGCAAGGCCCGAAGGCAGCCCCCCCGCGGGTAAGATAGCCAGCCAGCAGGGGCTGTCCCCGCGTCAGCCCCCGTTGCGCAGCGCGGCATGGAAATCATTGCCGCGCGCGCGCGCGCCCAATCGCCCAAGAGCCCAAGGGCCCCAGGCCCTCAGGCCCCAGCGCCCCAGCGCCAAGCGCAGACGCGGGCGCGGGCGCGGGCGGGCGCGCGCGTGTGATTTTTATAGGGCGGTGGTCGGAATCGGGTCGTCGCCGGCCGGAAAACGGGTCATCGATGGCGGCGTTACTTCGGGCCGTGAGGCCCCCCACGTGTGTAGCAGCAGCTCGCAAATCCCCCGCGGCAGGCCTATGGGCGCCAGCCAGCGCGCCCCATGGCCAGTCGGGGGGCACCCCCCTAAAGAGCTATAAGTGTTATTGCAGCTCTGGCAGGGGCAGACACTACTAGGTCCCAGCTGTCACCCCCCCTCTAAAAAATTCATTTCTTGGTATTTTGAGCTGAAATTTTGCACATAGGTTGGCAAAAATCCAATCCACCTTTATAAATTTTCCCAGATTTTTTCGAGGTCGGGAAGTATTTTTTTTTATTTTCCTACCATTAAAAATCAAGGAAATACGCAAAAATAGGAACCGGCCCGGAATGACCCCAAATTCGGCTGGCAGCCTCACAAAAATATGGCTGATTTTACTGGATTGATTTCACGTGGAAAGCATGACGTTTTCTTGGCGGGATGCGGGAAAACCGGCAGCGCGCATGCCGCGGCCACCGGAGGAGCCCCGGGAAAACTCTTGCTTTCACGGTCTTGGCCTCCCCTCACCACCATGGCCGGCCTCTAATCCCCCCCATCAGCAGTTGTGGCCGATAGGGCAGTGATTTGAACGACGCCGCCGGGTAATCGCACCCGGCCGACGCGGGGAGGAAGAGATCTCTTCTTCCAAGATAGCGAACAACACATCGGGAGTTATGTTGATAGGGCAGAGAATTGAATGACTCGTTGCGGGCAGCCAGCTGATAGGGCCTCCAGCTGCACAAATCCGCGCTGCCGATTTTTCCGACGTTGCCGATTTGTCTGAACAGCCCCTCGTTCGTCCGCGCTGCCGATTCCAACACTGCCTGCTGTGTCTGAACAGCCCCTGTTTCGTCAGCGCGTCCCCTTGACGAATTTTCCTGCCTGGCCTCGACAGCCCAGCGTCCAGCCCGTGTTCGTCAACAAATCTGCGCTGCCGATTTTCCCCGACGGGCCTCCAGCTGCGGATCTCCGCGCTGCCGATTTTTCCCACTGTTGGCATCGCTGCCGCTGCCTAGGCCCCCAGTCTTTTTCGTCACGCCTAGGACTATAAACAGTCCAGACTCATCGCCAGCACCGGCTGCCGATTCTGCCGACTTCTCCAATTTCGTCGGCGCTGCCGATTCCAACACT
>CM055362.1:24529164-24531664 GCA_029228515.1 Populus alba x Populus x berolinensis | reverse complement strand
AGCCCCCCCGCGGGCACGACAGCAAGCCAGCGGGGGCTGTCCGCGCTGCCGATTTTTCCCACTGCTGGCATCGCTGCCGCTGCCCCGGGCCCGAAGGCAGCCCCCCCGCGGGCACGACAGCAAGCCAGCGGGGGCTGTCCGCGCTGCCGATTTTTCCCACTGCTGGCATCGCTGCCGCTGCCCCGGGCCCGAAGGCAGCCCCCCCGCGGGCACGACAGCAAGCCAGCGGGGGCTGTCCGCGCTGCCGATTTTTCCCACTGCTGGCATCGCTGCCGCTGCCCCGGGCCCGAAGGCAGCCCCCCGCGGGCACGACAGCAAGCCAGCGGGGGCTGTCCGCGCTGCCGATTTTTCCCACTGCTGGCATCGCTGCCGCTGCCCCGGGCCCGAAGGCAGCCCCCCCGCGGGCACGACAGCAAGCCAGCGGGGGCTGTCCGCGCTGCCGATTTTTCCCACTGCTGGCATCGCTGCCGCTGCCCCGGGCCCGAAGGCAGCCCCCCCGCGGGCACGACAGCAAGCCAGCGGGGGCTGTCCGCGCTGCCGATTTTTCCCACTGCTGGCATCGCTGCCGCTGCCCCGGGCCCGAAGGCAGCCCCCCCGCGGGCACGACAGCAAGCCAGCGGGGGCTGTCCGCGCTGCCGATTTTTCCCACTGCTGGCATCGCTGCCGCTGCCCCGGGCCCGAAGGCAGCCCCCCGCGGGCACGACAGCAAGCCAGCGGGGGCTGTCCGCGCTGCCGATTTTTCCCACTGCTGGCATCGCTGCCGCAGAGTGTGCGTAGCCTCTCCCGCGCGGGGGGCAGGCAAGAGCGCAGGGGGGCAAGGCCCGAAGGCAGCCCCCCCGCGGGTAAGATAGCCAGCCAGCAGGGGCTGTCCCCGCGTCAGCCCCCGTTGCGCAGCGCGGCATGGAAATCATTGCCGCGCGCGCGCGCGCCCAATCGCCCAAGAGCCCAAGGGCCCCCAAGGGCCCCAGGCCCTCAGGCCCCAGCGCCCCAGCGCCAAGCG
Organism: Populus alba x Populus x berolinensis; assembly: GCA_029228515.1. Lineage (NCBI taxonomy): Eukaryota > Viridiplantae > Streptophyta > Magnoliopsida > Malpighiales > Salicaceae > Populus > Populus alba x Populus x berolinensis. The sequence continues at coordinate 24,530,664 of CM055362.1, read as the reverse complement.
CAGACGCGGGCGCGGGCGCGGGGCGCGCGCGCGCGTGTGATTTTTATAGGGCGGTGGTCGGAATCGGGTCGTCGCCGGCCGGAAAACGGGTCATCGATGGCGGCGTTACTTCGGGCCGTGAGGCCCCCCACGTGTGTAGCAGCAGCTCGCAAATCCCCCGCGGCAGGCCTATGGGCGCCAGCCAGCGCGCCCCATGGCCAGTCGGGGGGCACCCCCCTAAAGAGCTATAAGTGTTATTGCAGCTCTGGCAGGGGCAGACACTACTAGGTCCCAGCTGTCACCCCCCTCTAAAAAATTCATTTCTTGGTATTTTGAGCTGAAATTTTGCACATAGGTTGGCAAAAATCCAATCCACCTTTATAAATTTTCCCAGATTTTTTCGAGGTCGGGAAGTATTTTTTTTTATTTTCCTACCATTAAAAATCAAGGAAATACGCAAAAATAGGAACCGGCCCGGAATGACCCCAAATTCGGCTGGCAGCCTCACAAAAATATGGCTGATTTTACTGGATTGATTTCACGTGGAAAGCATGACGTTTTCTTGGCGGGATGCGGGAAAACCGGCAGCGCGCATGCCGCGGCCACCGGAGGAGCCCCGGGAAAACTCTTGCTTTCACGGTCTTGGCCTCCCCTCACCACCATGGCCGGCCTCTAATCCCCCCCATCAGCAGTTGTGGCCGATAGGGCAGTGATTTGAACGACGCCGCCGGGTAATCGCACCCGGCCGACGCGGGGAGGAAGAGATCTCTTCTTCCAAGATAGCGAACAACACATCGGGAGTTATGTTGATAGGGCAGAGAATTGAATGACTCGTTGCGGGCAGCCAGCTGATAGGGCCTCCAGCTGCACAAATCCGCGCTGCCGATTTTTCCGACGTTGCCGATTTGTCTGAACAGCCCCTCGTTCGTCCGCGCTGCCGATTCCAACACTGCCTGCTGTGTCTGAACAGCCCCTGTTTCGTCAGCGCGTCCCCTTGACGAATTTTCCTGCCTGGCCTCGACAGCCCAGCGTCCAGCCCGTGTTCGTCAACAAATCTGCGCTGCCGATTTTCCCCGACGGGCCTCCAGCTGCGGATCTCCGCGCTGCCGATTTTTCCCACTGTTGGCATCGCTGCCGCTGCCTAGGCCCCCAGTCTTTTTCGTCACGCCTAGGACTATAAACAGTCCAGACTCATCGCCAGCACCGGCTGCCGATTCTGCCGACTTCTCCAATTTCGTCGGCGCTGCCGATTCCAACACTGCCCGCTGTGTCTGAACAGCCCCTGCTTCGTCAGCGCATCCCCTTGACGATTTTTCCTGCCTGGCCTGGACAGCCCAGCGTCCAGCCCATGTTCGTCAAAAAATCTGCGCTGCCGATTTTTCCCACTGTTGGCATAGCTGCCACTGCCCCAGTGTGTGTCTAGGCCCCCAGTCGTTTCCGTCAAGCCTGGGACTATAAATCGTCCGGACTCATCGCCAGCACCGGCTGCCGATTCTGCCGACTTCTCCGATTTCGTCGGCG
>CM055362.1:24516664-24519164 GCA_029228515.1 Populus alba x Populus x berolinensis | reverse complement strand
TGATTTTACTGGATTGGTTTCATGTGGAAAAGCACGAACGTTTTTCTTGGCGGGATGCCGAGAAAAACCGGCAGCGACGCATGCGGCGGCCAGCTGACGTCGGGCTTGGGCACCCAGAGCAGCGCCTGTAGCCTCTCCCGCGCGGGGAGGCAGAGCAAGAGCGCAGGGGCCCCGGGCCCGAAGAGCAGCACCCCCGCGGGCAAGACAGCAAGCCAGCTTAGGGTTGGTCTGTCCGCGCTGCCGATTTTTCCCACTGCTGGCATCGCTGCCGCTTGCCGTCGGGCCCGAAGGCAGCCCCCCGGCGGGCACGAGCAGCAAGCACAGCGGGGGGGCTGTCCGCTGGCATTAGCCGATTTTTCTCCCACTGATGCATCGCTACCGTGCCTCGGGTCGAAGGCAACCCCCCCAGCGGCACGACAGCAAGCTAGCGGGGGCATGTCCGCTGCTGCCAGATTTTTCCCCTCTGCTGGCATCGCTGCCGGCTGGCCCCGGGCACCGAAGGGGGACAGCCCCCCCCGCTGGCCAACGACAGCAAGTACAAGCGGGGGCTGTGCCGACCTGCCGATTTTTCCCAATGCTGGCATCGCTGCCGCTTGCCCGGGCCCGAAGGCAAGCTCCCCGCGGGCACGACAGCAAGCCATCGGGGGCTTGTCCGCGCTGCCGATTTTTTCCCACTGCTTGGATCGCTGCCGCTGCCCCCGGGCCCGAAGGCAGCCCCCCCGCGGGCACGACAGCAAGCGCCCAGCGGGAGGACTGTCCGCGATCTGACCTATTTTTCCCACTGCTGGCATTCACCTGCCGCAGAGAGTGTGCGCGTAGCCTCTCCGTGGCGGGGGCTAGGCAAGAGCGTCGTAGGAGGGGCGCAAGGCCCGATAGGCATGCCCCCCCGCGGGTAAGATAGACCGAAAGCCAGCAGGGGCTGTGAGCCCCGCGTCTAGCCCCCGTTGCGTCAGGGCGGGCATGGAAATCATTGCCGCACGGCGCTAGCGCGCGCCCAATCGCACCAGTTAAGCCCGTAAAGGGCCCCGATCTAGAAGCCCCAGGCCCTCAGGGTGTCGCAGCGCCTCAGCGCCAAGCGCAGACGCGGCAGCGGATGCGCTGCTGGGCCGGGGCTCCTTGCAGCGCTGCGTTGTGTATTTTTATATAGGCTTGGTGGTCGGATTTCGGTGTTCGTCGCCGGCCGGAAAATCGGGTCTATCGATGGCGGCGGTTGGAACTTCTGGGCATAGTGTAAGGCCCCCAAATCGTGTTGTAGCAGCAGCGCTCTCGCAAATCCCCCGCGGCAGGCCTTAGTTGATGTCGCCATGCCAGCGCGTGCATACATGGCCAGTCGGGGGGCACCATCCCTCAAAGAGCTATAAGTGTTATGTGCAGCTCTGGCATGGGGCAGACATCTGTACTAGGTCCTCAGGCTGTCGTGCCCCCCTCTAAAAAATTCATTTCTTGGTATTTTGAGCTGGAGATATTTTGCCACATGTGGTTAGCAAAAGTTCCAATCCACCTTTATAAAATTTTCCCAGATTTTTTCGAGGTCGCGGAAGTATTTTTTTTGTATTGTTTCCTACCATTAAAAATCAAGGAAATACGCAAAAATAGGAACCGGACCGGAATGATCCCAAATTCGGCTGGCAGCCTCACAAAAATATGGCTGACTTTTACTGGATTGATTTTTCACGTGGAAAGCATGGATCGTTATTCTTGGCGGGGATTGCGGGAAAAAAACCGAGGCAAGCGCTCGATGCCCAGCAGGCCACCGGAGGAGCCCGGGGAAACTTGTTGCTTTCAGTGGTCTTGGCCTCCCTTCACCACCCATGGCCTCGGCGTGCTCTAAATCCCCCCATCATCAGCTTGTGGCCGAGCTTAGGGTAGTGAGATTTGAACGAGACGCCGCCGGGTGATATCGCTCCCGGCCTGACGCGTGGGGAGAGAAGAAGATCTCTTCTTACCAAGAGTAGCGCGAACACACATCATCGGGGAGTTATGTTGATTAGGGCAGAGTAATTTGAATGTACTCGTTGCGGGCAGCCAGCTGATAGGGCCTCCAGCTGCCACAATCCGCGCTGCCGATTTTTCCGACGTTTGCCGAATTTGTCTGAACAGCCCCTCCCCACTAGTTCAGTCACGCTCTGCCGTTTCCAAACACTGCCATGCTGTGTTCTGGAACCAGCCCCTGTTATCGTCAGCGCGTCACTCTTGAACGAATTTTCCTGCCTGGCCTCGACAAGCCCAGCGTCCAGCCCGCTGTTCGTCAACAAAATCTGCTCGCTTGCCCGATTTGTGTCCCCGACGGGCTGGCTCCTAGCTGCGGATCTCCGCGCTGCCGATTTTTCCACTGTTGGCATCGCTGCCGCTGCCCCAGTGGTGTAGTCTAGGCCCCCAGTCTTTTTTCGTCAAAGCCTAGGAAACTATAAAACATCGTCCAGGACTCATCGCCGAGCACCGGCTGCGCGATTCTGCCGACTTCGTCCAGATTTCGTCGGCCGCTGCCGATTCCAACACT
>CM055362.1:24511040-24516564 GCA_029228515.1 Populus alba x Populus x berolinensis | reverse complement strand
GCCCCCCACGTTTAGTCCGAGGTAGCAGCAGGCCCCCGCGGCAGGGCTAATGAGCGCCAGCCAGCGCGCCCCATGGCCCGTCAGGGCCACCCCCCTAAAGAGCTATAAGTGTTTTTGCAGCTCTGGCTGGGGTTGGACTACTAGGTTCCCAGCTGTCACCCCCCCTCGAAAAATTCATTTCTTGGTATTTTGAGCTTGAAAATTTTCATGCACATAGGTTGGCAATAAATCCCAATCCAACCTTATAAATTTTCCCAGTTTTTTTCGAGGTCGGGAAGTATTTTTTTTTATTTTCCTACCATTTAAAAATCAATGGAATACGCAAAAATAGGAACCGGCCCGGAATGACCCCAAATTTGGCTGGCAGCCTCACAAAAATATGGCTGATTGTACTGGATTGGTTTTCATGTGGAACCGCATCGACGTTTTCTTGGCGGAGATGCGAAGGAAAAACCCGGCAGCGCGCTAATGCGCGGCCAGCGACCGTCGGGCTGGCCCCAGCAGCGCCTTAGCCTCTCCCGCGCGGGGGGCAGGCAAGAGCGCAGCTGCCCGCGGGCCCGAAAGGCAGCCCCCCCGCGGGCAAGATAGCAATCCAGCAGGGGACTGTCCGGCGGGGCTGCCGGATATTTTCCCAACCGCTGGCATCGCTTCCGGCTGCCACGGGCCCGATAGGCAGCCCCCCCGGCGGGCAAGATAGCAAGCCAGCAGGGGCTGTCCGCGCTGCCGATATTTCCCACCGCTGGCATCGCTGCCGCTAGCCACGAGCACCGGGCCCCCGAAAGGCAAGCCCCCCCCGCCTCGGGGGCAAGATAGCAAGCCAGCAGGGGCTGTCCAGCGCTGCCGATATTTCCCACCGCTGGCATCAGGATGCCGCTGCCCGTCCCAAATACGGGGCCGCGAAGGCAGCCCCCCGCGGGAACAATGATAGGCAAGCCAAGCAGGGGCTGTCGCCGCTGCCAGATATTTCCCACCGCTGGCATCGCTGCCGCTGCCGTGCGCCGGGCCGAAGTGAAGCCCCCCCGCGGGCAAAGATAGCAAGCCAGCAGGGGGCTATCTGTCCGCTGCTGCCGATATTTCCCAGCCGCTGGCATCGCTTTGGCCGCTGCCACGGGCCCGAAGGCAAGCCCCCCCGCGGGGCAAGATAGCAAGCCAGCAGGGGCTGATCCGCGCTGCCGATTATTTTTCCCACCGCTGGCATCGCTGCCGGCATTGCCACGGCCCCGAAGGCAGCCCCCCCGCGGGCAAGATAGCAAGCCAGCAGGGGCTGTTCCGCGCTGCCGATATTTCCCACCGCTGGCATCGCAGCGCTGCCGCTGCCCACGGGGCCCGAAGGCAGCACCCCCGCGGGCAAGATAGCAAGCCTAAGCAGGGGCTGTCCGCCGGCTGCCGATAATTTCCCCGACCGAAGGCTATCGCTGCCTGCTGCCCGGAGCGGGCCCGAAGGCAGCCCCCCCCGCTGGCAAGATAGCAAGCCAGCAGGTGGCTGGTCCGCGCATGCCGGATATTTCCCACCGTGCTGGCATCGCTGCCGCTGCCACGTGGCCCGTAATGCGCAGCCCGTCGCACGGGCAAAGATAGCAAGCCAGCTAGGGGCATGTACCGCTCTGCGGCCGATTATTTCCCACGTGCTGGGGTCGCTGCCGGGGGGACTGCCACGGGCGGGAAGGCAGCCCCCCCGCGGGCAAGATTAGCAATGCCAGCAGGGGTTCTGTGCCGCGCTGCCGGATATTTTTTTTTTTCCCGACCGCTGGCATCGCTGCCTAAGCCAGCGCTTCGACCGGGCCCGAAAGGCAGCCCCCCCGGCGGGCCAAGCTAGCAAGCCAGCAGGGGCTGTTCCGCGCTGCCTCGATTATTTTCACCACCTGCTGGCAATCGCTGCCGCTTAGCCCCTGGGCCCGAAGGCAGCACCACCCCGCCGGGCAAGATAAGCAAAAGATCCAGCAGGGGGCTTTGTTGCAGAGCTGCCGATATTTCCCACCGCTGGCATCGCTGCCGAAATCGCTGCCTACGTGTCCCACCTGTAAGGCGAGCCCCCCCGTTGCGGGCAAGATAGTCAAGCCAGCAGGGCTGCTGTCCGCGCGCGCTGTCCGATATTTCCCTCCACCGCTGGCATCGCTGCCGCTGCCCACGGGCCCGAAGGCAGGCTCCCCACCCAGCGGGCAAGATACGCAAGCCAGCAGGGGCTGTCCGCGCGTGCCGTATATTTTCCCCACAACCTGCTGGCATTCCGCTGCCGCTGCCCCGGGCCCGAAGGCAGAAGCCCCCTATGCGGGGCCAAGATGAGCATAGGAGCAGGTGGCTGTCGTCGCGGACACAGAATACTTTCCCCCAGCTCGCTAGGACTGTATGCACATGCCGCTTGCCCCACGGGCACTACGAACGCGCCCATATTGCCGCCCCCCGCGGGGTGCAATGATAGCAAGCCTAGCAGGGGCTGTCCGCGCTTGTCCGATATTTTTCCGTCACCGTCTCTCAGGCATCTCGCCCACGTGCTGCCACGCAGGGCAACAGCGGATACAGCGACAGTGTCATCCCCCCCTCAAAGGGGGCAAGATAGCAGAAGCCAGCAGGGGCTAGCGTCGCGCGCTGCCGATATTTTACCCACCGCTGGCGCATCGCTGCCGCGCTGCCCATCGGGCTCCGAAGGCGAGCCGTGTCCCCCGCGGGACAAAGATAGCAAGCCAGCAGGGGCTGTCCGCTGCTGCCGATTAGATTTCCCACCGCTGGGCACTCGCTGTTGCCGCTCGCCCCCGGCCCGAAGGCAGCCCCCCCCGCGGGCAATGATAGCCAAGCCAGCAGGGGCTGTCCGCGGCTGCCGATATTTACCACACCTGCTGGTCTCGGGCATCGCTTGCCGGCTTTGCCTCCCGGCCCGAAGGCAGCCCCCCACGCGGGCAAGGTAGATATTTTATAGCAAGCAGCACGGAGGCTGGTGTCCGCGCTGCCGATATTTCCCCACCGCTTGGCATCGCTGCCGCTGCCCCGGGCCCGAAGGCAGCCCCCACCGCGGGCAAGAATAGCAAGCCAGCAGGGGCTTGTCCCCGCGTCATCCCCCGTTGCCGAGAGCCTACCCCCTAGACGAATTTTCCTGCCAGGCCTGGCCAGCCCAGCGTCCAGCCCGTGTTCGTCAACATATCTTCGCTGCCGATTTTCCGCGACGGGCCTCCAGCGGCATATACCGCGCTGCCGATATTACCCACTGATTTTAATCGCTGCCGCTGCCCCAGGCGTGTTCCTAGCCTCACCCGCGGCGGGGGGTCCGGGGCAGGCAAGAGCGCAGGGGGCCAGGGCCCGAAGGCAGCCCCCCCGCGGGTAAAGATAGCAAGGCAGCATGGGCTGTCCCCCGCTTCAGCCCCCGTTGCGCATCGCGGCAGGGGAACCACTGCCGCGCGCAATGCGCAGCGCCCAAATCGCCCAAGAGCCCAAGGGCCCCCAAGGGCCCCAGGCCCTCAGGCCCCAGGCCCCCAGGCCCCAGCGCCCCAGGCCCCAGCGCCCCATCTCCCAGACCGGGCGCGGGCGTGGCGCGCTCAGCGCGCGCGCGAGTGATTTTTATAGGGCGGTGGTCGGAAATCGGGTCGTCGCCGGCCGGAAAACGGGTCATCGATGGCGGCGTTACGTCGGGCCGTGAGGACCCCCACGTTAGTCCGAGCGGTAGCAGCAGCCCCCGCGGCAGGCCTAAGGGCGCCAGCCATCGCGCCCCATGGCCACCCCCCTAAAGAGCTATATAGTGGTTTTATTGCAGCTCTGGCATGGGTAGACACTACTAGGTCCCATGCTGTCACCCCCCCTCTAAAAAATTCATTTCTTGGTAATTTTGAGCTGAAATTTTTGCACATAGGTTGGCAAAAATCCAATCCACCTTTATAAATATTTCCCAGAATTTTCGAGGTCGGGAAGTATTTTTTTTTTATTTCCTACCCTTGAAAGATCAAGGAAATACGCAAAAAAAGGGAACCGCCCCGGAATGACCCCAAAATCGGCTTGGCAGCCTCACAAAAATATGGCTGATTCTACTGGATTGGTTTCACGTGGAAAAGCACGACGTTTTTCTTGGCGTGATGCGGGAAAACCGGCAGCGCGCATTTGCGCGGCCCAGCGGATGAGCCCCGGGAAAACTCATGCATTTCACGTTCTTGGCCTCCCCTCACCACCATGGCAGAGCCACTTAATCCCCCCCAATCAGCAGTTGTAGCCGATAGGGCAGTGATTTGAACGACGCCGCCGGGTAATTCGAGCACCCGCCGCGACGCGGGGAGGAAGAGATCTCTTCTTCCTAGATAGGCGAACAACACATGCGGGAGTTATTGTTGATAGGGCATAGGAATTGAATGACTCGATGCGGGCAGCCAGCTGATAGGGCCTCCAGTTTTTGCACAAATCCGCGCTGGCCGATTTTTCCGACGTTGCCGAATTGTCTGAACAGCCCCTCGTTTCTGTCATGGGCGCGCTGCCGATTCCAACACTGCCTGCTGTGGTCTGAACAGCCCCTGTTTCATGTCAGGCGCGTCCCCTCGACTAATTTTCCTGCCTTGGCCTGGACAGCCCAGCGTCCAGCCCGTTTTCGTCACCAAATCTGCGCTGCCGATTTTCCCCGACTGGCCTCCAGCTGCACAAAACCGCTCAGCCGATTTTTCCAACTGTTGGCATCGCTGCCAAGCTAGCCCCTGCCGCCAGCGAGTGCCTAGGCCCCCAGTCGTTTTTCGTCACGCTCTAGGACTATAAACAGTCCGGCACTCATCGCCAGCACCGGCTAGCCGATTCTGCCGACTTCGCGATTTCGTCGGCTAGGCTGCCGATTCCAACACTTGCCCGCTGTGTCTGAAACAGCCCCTTGCTTTCGTCAGCGCATCCCCTTGACGAATTTTCCTGCCTGGCCCTGGACAGCCCAGCGTCCAGCCCGATGTATCGTCAAAAAATCTGCGCGTGGCCGTGCTTTTTCCCCGCTGTGGGCATCGCTGCCGGAGCTGCCCCATGCGCGTGCCTAGGCCCCCAGTCTTTTTTCGTTACACGCCTAGGACTATAAATAACAGTCCAAACTTCATCGCCAGCACCGGTCTGCCGATTCTGCCGACTATTGCCGATTTCGTCGGCGCTGCCGATTCCCAGCACTGCCCGCTGTGTCTGAACAGCCCCTGCTTCGTCAGCGCATCCCCTTGACGAATTTTCCTGCCTGGCCTGGACAGCCCAGCGTCCAGCCCATGTTCGTCAAAAAATCTGCGCTGCCGATTTTTCCCGCTGTGGGCATCGCTGCCGCTGCCCCAGCGCGTGCCTAGGCCCCCAGTCTTTTTCGTCACGCCTAGGACTATAAACAGTCCAGACTCATCGCCAGCACCGGCTGCCGATTCTGCCGACTTTGCCGATTTCGTCGGCGCTGCCGATTCCAGCACTGCCCGCTGTGTCTGAACAGCCCCTGCTTCGTCAGCGCATCCCCTTGACGAATTTTCCTGCCTGGCCTGGACAGCCCAGCGTCCAGCCCATGTTCGTCAAAAAATCTGCGCTGCCGATTTTTCCCACTGTTGGCATC
>CM055362.1:24498540-24501040 GCA_029228515.1 Populus alba x Populus x berolinensis | reverse complement strand
GCGGGTAAGATAGCAAGCCAGCAGGGGCTGTCCCCGCGTCAGCCCCCGTTGCGCAGCGCGGCAGGGGAACCACTGCCGCGCGCACGCGAGCGCGCCCCAATCGCCCAAGAGCCCAAGGGCCCCCAAGGGCCCCAGGCCCTCAGGCCCCAGGCCCCCAGGCCCCAGCGCCCCAGGCCCCAGCGCCCCAGCGCCCAGCGCGGGCGCGGGCGGGCGCGCGCGCGCGCGCGCGTGTGATTTTTATAGGGCGGTGGTCGGAATCGGGTCGTCGCCGGCCGGAAAACGGGTCATCGATGGCGGCGTTACTTCGGGCCGTGAGGCCCCCCACGTTAGTCCGAGCGTAGCAGCAGCCCCCGCGGCAGGCCTATGGGCGCCAGCCAGCGCGCCCCATGGCCACCCCCCTAAAGAGCTATAAGTGTTATTGCAGCTCTGGCAGGGGTAGACACTACTAGGTCCCAGCTGTCACCCCCCCTCTAAAAAATTCATTTCTTGGTATTTTGAGCTGAAATTTTGCACATAGGTTGGCAAAAATCCAATCCACCTTTATAAATTTTCCCAGATTTTTTCGAGGTCGGGAAGTATTTTTTTTTATTTCCTACCATTGAAAATCAAGGAAATACGCAAAAATAGGAACCGGCCCGGAATGACCCCAAATTCGGCTGGCAGCCTCACAAAAATATGGCTGATTTTACTGGATTGGTTTCACGTGGAAAGCACGACGTTTTCTTGGCGGGATGCGGGAAAACCGGCAGCGCGCATGCGCGGCCAGCGGAGGAGCCCCGGGAAAACTCTTGCTTTCACGGTCTTGGCCTCCCCTCACCACCATGGCAGGCCTCTAATCCCCCCATCAGCAGTTGTAGCCGATAGGGCAGTGATTTGAACGACGCCGCCGGGTAATCGCACCCGGCCGACGCGGGGAGGAAGAGATCTCTTCTTCCAAGATAGCGAACAACACATCGGGAGTTATGTTGATAGGGCAGAGAATTGAATGACTCGTTGCGGGCAGCCAGCTGATAGGGCCTCCAGCTGCACAAATCCGCGCTGCCGATTTTTCCGACGTTGCCGATTTGTCTGAACAGCCCCTCGTTCGTCCGCGCTGCCGATTCCAACACTGCCTGCTGTGTCTGAACAGCCCCTGTTTCGTCAGCGCGTCCCCTCGACGAATTTTCCTGCCTGGCCTGGACAGCCCAGCGTCCAGCCCGTGTTCGTCACCAAATCTGCGCTGCCGATTTTCCCCGACGGGCCTCCAGCTGCACAAATCCGCGCTGCCGATTTTTCCCACTGTTGGCATCGCTGCCGCTGCCCCTGCCCCAGCGTGTGCCTAGGCCCCCAGTCGTTTTCGTCACGCCTAGGACTATAAACAGTCCGGACTCATCGCCAGCACCGGCTGCCGATTCTGCCGACTTCGCCGATTTCGTCGGCGCTGCCGATTCCAGCACTGCCCGCTGTGTCTGAACAGCCCCTGCTTCGTCAGCGCATCCCCTTGACGAATTTTCCTGCCTGGCCTGGACAGCCCAGCGTCCAGCCCATGTTCGTCAAAAAATCTGCGCTGCCGATTTTTCCCGCTGTGCATCGCTGCCGCTGCCCCAGCGCGTGCCTAGGCCCCCAGTCTTTTTCGTCACGCCTAGGACTATAAACAGTCCAGACTCATCGCCAGCACCGGCTGCCGATTCTGCCGACTTTGCCGATTTCGTCGGCGCTGCCGATTCCAGCACTGCCCGCTGTGTCTGAACAGCCCCTGCTTCGTCAGCGCATCCCCTTGACGAATTTTCCTGCCTGGCCTGGACAGCCCAGCGTCCAGCCCATGTTCGTCAAAAAATCTGCGCTGCCGATTTTTCCCGCTGTGGCATCGCTGCCGCTGCCCCAGCGCGTGCCTAGGCCCCCAGTCTTTTTCGTCACGCCTAGGACTATAAACAGTCCAGACTCATCGCCAGCACCGGCTGCCGATTCTGCCGACTTTGCCGATTTCGTCGGCGCTGCCGATTCCAGCACTGCCCGCTGTGTCTGAACAGCCCCTGCTTCGTCAGCGCATCCCCTTGACGAATTTTCCTGCCTGGCCTGGACAGCCCAGCGTCCAGCCCATGTTCGTCAAGCAATCTGCGCCTCCGATCTTCCCCGACGGGCCTGCAGCTTGCACAAATCTGCGCTGCCGATCTTCCCCTTTGGTGGCATGGCTGCCACTGCCCCGATGTCTAGACCAACAGTCTTTCTCTTCAAGCCTTGGACTATCCAGTCCCGAGATCCCGGGAGCGCTGCCCGATCCCATCCCATCCCAGCCTCCTCGACGCCGTGCCCCTAGAGGGGCCGGGGGGGACGAATCGGAGCGACATGGGGCTGAATCTCAGTGGATCGTGGCAGCAAGGCCACTCTGCCACTTACAATACCCCGTCGCGTATTTAAGTCGTCTGCAAAGGATTCTACCCGCCGCTCGGTGGGAATTGTACTTCAAGGCGGCCCGCGCGGCTCTTTCGCCGCGAGGGCTTGGCCAACGGCACGTGCCTCC
>CM055362.1:24479234-24498440 GCA_029228515.1 Populus alba x Populus x berolinensis | reverse complement strand
GGAAGCATACATGCTCAAGAGGGATCACCCGAAATTCAAAGGCAACTGAATATTTCGGCAACCGGGGCATCGAAGTCGGAATGCCGCGAAACTCACGAGTCAAAGCGTTTCGCCGTTTGCGGAAGAAAGTCTGATGTAGAACAAGTAGCAGAAGCATACATGCTCAAGAGGGATCACCCGAAATTCAAAGGCAACTGAATTTCGGCAACCGGGGCATCGAAGTCGGAATGCCGCGAAACTCACCGAGTCAAAGCGTTTCGCCGTTTGCGGAAGAAAGTCTGATGTAGAACAAGTAGCAGAAGCATACATGCTCAAGAGGGATCACCCGAAATTCAAAGGCAACTGAATTTCGGCAACCGGGGCATCGAAGTCGGAATGCCGCGAAACTCACCGAGTCAAAGCGTTTCGCCGTTTGCGGAAGAAAGTCTGATGTAGAACAAGTAGCAGAAGCATACATGCTCAAGAGGGATCACCCGAAATTCAAAGGCAACTGAATTTCGGCAACCGGGGCATCGAAGTCGGAATGCCGCGAAACTCACCGAGTCAAAGCGTTTCGCCGTTTGCGGAAGAAGTCTGATGTAGAACAAGTAGCAGAAGCATACATGCTCAATAGGGATCACCGCAAATTCAAAGGCAACTGAATTTCGGCAACCGGGGCATCGAAGTCGGAATGCCTCGAAACTCAACGAGTCAAAGCGTTTCGCCGTTCGCGGAAGAAAGTCTGATGTAGAACAAGTAGCAGAAGCATACATGCTCAAGAGGGATCACCCGAAATTCAAAGGCAACTGAATTTCGGCAACCGGGACATCGAAGTCGGAATGCCTCGAAACTCACCGAGTCAAAGCATTTCGCCGTTTGGGGAAGAAAGTCTGATGTAGAACAAGTAGCAGGAGCATACATTCTCAAGAGGGATCACCGCAAATTCAAAGGCAACTGAATTTGGGCAACCGGGGCACCGAAGTCGGAATGCCTCGAAACTCACCGAGTCAAAGTGTTTCGCCATTTGCGGAAGAAAGGATGATGTAGAACAAGTAGCAGAAACATACATGCTCAAGAGGGATCACCCGAAATTCAAAGGCAACTGAATTTCGGCAACCGGGGCATCGAAGTCGGAATGCCGCCAAACTCAACGAGTCAAAGCGTTTCGCCGTTTGCGGAAGAAAGAATGATGTAGAACAAGTAGCAGAAGCATACATGCTCAAGAGGGATCACCCGAAATTCAAAGGCAACTGAATTTCGGCAACCAGGGCATCGAAGTCGGAATGCCGCGAAACTCACCGAGTCAAAGCGTTTCGCCGTTTGCGGAAGAAAGTCTGATGTAGAACAAGTAGCAGAAGCATACATGCTCAAGAGGGATCACCCGAAATTCAAAGGCAATTGAATTTCAGCAACCGGGGCATCGAAGTCGGAATGCCGCGAAACTCAACGAGTCAAAGCGTTTCGCCGTTTGCGGAAGGAAGTGTGATGTAGAACAAGTAGCAGAAGCATACATGCTCAAGAGGGATCACCCGAAATTCAAAGGCAACTGAATTTCGGCAACCGGGGCATCGAAGTCGGAATGCCGCGAAACTCACCGAGTCAAAGCGTTTCGCCGTTTGTGGAAGAAAGACTGATGTAGAACAAGTCGCAGAAGCATACATGATCAAGAGGGATCACCCGAAATTCAAAGGCAACTGAATTTCGGCAACCGGGGCATCGAATTCGGAATGCCGCGAAACTCACTGAGTCAAAGCGTTTCGCCATTTGCGGAAGAAAGTCTGATGTAGAACAAGTAGCAGAAGCATACATGCTCAAGAGGGATCACCCGAAATTCAAAGGCAACTGAATTTCGGCAACCGGGGCATCGAAGTCGGAATGCGCGAAACTCACCGAGTCAAAGCGTTTCGCCGTTTGCGGAAGAAAGTCTGATGTAGAACAAGTAGAGAAGCATACATGCTCAAGAGGGATCACCCGAAATTCAAAGGCAACTGAATTTCGGCAACGGGGCATCGAAGTCGGAATGCCGCGAAACTCACCGAGTCAAAGCGTTTCGCCGTTTGCGGAAGAAAGTCTGATGTAGAACAAGTAGCAGAAGCATACATGCTCAAGAGGGATCACCCGAAATTCAAAGGCAACTGAATTTCGGCAACCGGGGCATCGAAGTCGGAATGCCGCGAAACTCACGAGTCAAAGCGTTTCGCCGTTTGCGGAAGAAAGTCTGATGTAGAACAAGTAGCAGAAGCATACATGCTCAAGAGGGATCACCCGAAATTCAAAGGCAACTGAATTTCGGCAACCGGGGCATCGAAGTCGGAATGCCGCGAAACTCACCGAGTCAAAGCGTTTCGCCGTTTGCGGAAGAAAGTCTGATGTAGAACAAGTAGCAGAAGCATACATGCTCAAGAGGGATCACCCGAAATTCAAAGGCAACTGAATTTCGGCAACCGGGGCATCGAAGTCGGAATGCCGCGAAACTCAACGAGTCAAAGCGTTTCGCCGTTTGCGGAAGAAAGTCTGATGTAGAACAAGTAGCAGAAGCATACATGCTCAAGAGGGATCACCCGAAATTCAAAGGCAACTGAATTTCGGCAACCGGGGCATCGAAGTCGGAATGCCGCGAAACTCAACGAGTCAAAGCGTTTCGCCGTTTGCGGAAGAAGTCTGATGTAGAACAAGTAGCAGAAGCATACATGCTCAAGAGGGATCATCCGAAATTCAAAGGCAACTGAATTTCGGCAACCGGGGCATCGAAGTCGGAATGCCGCGAAACTCACCGAGTCAAAGCGTTTCGCCGTTTGCGGAAGAAGTGTGATGTAGAACAAGTAGCAGAAGCATACATGCTCAAGAGGGATCACCGAAATTCAAAGGCAACTGAATTTCGGCAACCGGGGCATCGAAGTCGGAATGCCGCGAAACTCACCGAGTCAAAGCGTTTCGCCGTTTGCGGAAGAAGTCTGATGTAGAACAAGTAGCAGAAGCATACATGCTCAAGAGGGATCACCCGAAATTCAAAGGCAACTGAATTTCGGCAACCGGGGCATCGAAGTCGGAATGCCGCGAAACTCACCGAGTCAAAGCGTTTCGCCGTTTGCGGAGAAAGTTGATGTAGAACAAGTAGCAGAAGCATACATGCTCAAGAGGGATCACCCGAAATTCAAAGGCAACTGAATTTCGGCAACCGGGGCATCGAAGTCGGAATGCCGCGAAACTCACGAGTCAAAGCGTTTCGCCGTTTGCGGAAGAAAGTCTGATGTAGAACAAGTAGCAGAAGCATACATGCTCAAGAGGGATCACCCGAAATTCAAAGGCAACTGAATTTCGGCAACCGGGGCATCGAAGTCGGAATGCCGCGAAACTCACCGAGTCAAAGCGTTTCGCCGTTTGCGGAAGAAGTCTGATGTAGAACAAGTAGCAGAAGCATACATGCTCAAGAGGGATCACCCGAAATTCAAAGGCAACTGAATTTCGGCAACCGGGGCATCGAAGTCGGAATGCCGCGAAACTCACCGAGTCAAAGCGTTTCGCCGTTTGCGGAAGAAGTCTGATGTAGAACAAGTAGCAGAAGCATACATGCTCAAGAGGGATCACCCGAAATTCAAAGGCAACTGAATTTCGGCAACCGGGGCATCGAAGTCGGAATGCCGCGAAACTCACCGAGTCAAAGCGTTTCGCCGTTTGCGGAAGAAGTCTGATGTAGAACAAGTAGCAGAAGCATACATGCTCAAGAGGGATCACCCGAAATTCAAAGGCAACTGAATTTCGGCAACCGGGGCATCGAAGTCGGAATGCCGCGAAACTCACCGAGTCAAAGCGTTTCGCCGTTTGCGGAAGAAGTGTATGTGTAGAACAAGTAGCAGAAGCATACATGCTCAAGAGGGATCACCCGAAATTCAAAGGCAACTGAATTTCGGCAACCGGGGCATCGAAGTCGGAATGCCGCGAAACTCACCGAGTCAAAGCGTTTCGCCGTTTGCGGAAGAAGTCTGATGTAGAACAAGTAGCAGAAGCATACATGCTCAAGAGGGATCACCCGAAATTCAAAGGCAACTGAATTTCGGCAACCGGGGCATCGAAGTCGGAATGCCGCGAAACTCACCGAGTCAAAGCGTTTCGCCGTTTGCGGAAGAAGTCTGATGTAGAACAAGTAGCAGAAGCATACATGCTCAAGAGGGATCACCCGAAATTCAAAGGCAACTGAATTTCGGCAACGGGGCATCGAAGTCGGAATGCCGCGAAACTCACCGAGTCAAAGCGTTTCGCCGTTTGCGAAGAAGAAGTCTGATGTAGAACAAGTAGCAGAAGCATACATGCTCAAGAGGGATCACCCGAAATTCAAAGGCAACTGAATTTCGGCAACCGGGGCATCGAAGTCGGAATGCCGCGAAACTCACCGAGTCAAAGCGTTTCGCCGTTTGCGGAAGAAAGTCTGATGTAGAACAAGTAGCAGAAGCATACATGCTCAAGAGGGATCACCCGAAATTCAAAGGCAACTGAATTTCGGCAACCGGGGCATCGAAGTCGGAATGCCGCGAAACTCACCGAGTCAAAGCGTTTCGCCGTTTGCGGAAGAAAGTCTGATGTAGAACAAGTAGCAGAAGCATACATGCTCAAGAGGGATCACCCGAAATTCAAAGGCAACTGAATTTCGGCAACCGGGGCATCGAAGTCGGAATGCCGCGAAACTCACCGAGTCAAAGCGTTTCGCCGTTTGCGGAAGAAGTCTGATGTAGAACAAGTAGCAGAAGCATACATGCTCAAGAGGGATCACCCGAAATTCAAAGGCAACTGAATTTCGGCAACCGGGGCATCGAAGTCGGAATGCCGCGAAACTCACCGAGTCAAAGCGTTTCGCCGTTTGCGGAAGAAAGTGTGATGTAGAACAAGTAGCAGAAGCATACATGCTCAAGAGGGATCACCCGAAATTCAAAGGCAACTGAATTTCGGCAACCGGGGCATCGAAGTCGGAATGCCGCGAAACTCACCGAGTCAAAGCGTTTCGCCGTTTGCGGAAGAAGTCTGATGTAGAACAAGTAGCAGAAGCATACATGCTCAAGAGGGATCACCCGAAATTCAAAGGCAACTGAATTTCGGCAACGGGGCATCGAAGTCGGAATGCCGCGAAACTCACCGAGTCAAAGCGTTTCGCCGTTTGCGGAAGAAAGTCTGATGTAGAACAAGTAGCAGAAGCATACATGCTCAAGAGGGATCACCCGAAATTCAAAGGCAACTGAATTTCGGCAACCGGGCATCGAAGTCGGAATGCCGCGAAACTCACCGAGTCAAAGCGTTTCGCCGTTTGCGGAAGAAAGTGTGATGTAGAACAAGTAGCAGAAGCATACATGCTCAAGAGGGATCACCCGAAATTCAAAGGCAACTGAATTTCGGCAACCGGGGCATCGAAGTCGGAATGCCGCGAAACTCACCGAGTCAAAGCGTTTCGCCGTTTGCGGAAGAAGTCTGATGTAGAACAAGTAGCAGAAGCATACATGCTCAAGAGGGATCACCCGAAATTCAAAGGCAACTGAATTTCGGCAACCGGGGCATCGAAGTCGGAATGCCGCGAAACTCACCGAGTCAAAGCGTTTCGCCGTTTGCGGAAGAAAGTCTGATGTAGAACAAGTAGCAGAAGCATACATGCTCAAGAGGGATCACCCGAAATTCAAAGGCAACTGAATTTCGGCAACCGGGGCATCGAAGTCGGAATGCCGCGAAACTCACCGAGTCAAAGCGTTTCGCCGTTTGCGGAAGAAAGTCTGATGTAGAACAAGTAGCAGAAGCATACATGCTCAAGAGGGATCACCCGAAATTCAAAGGCAACTGAATTTCGGCAACCGGGGCATCGAAGTCGGAATGCCGCGAAACTCACCGAGTCAAAGCGTTTCGCCGTTTGCGGAAGAAGTCTGATGTAGAACAAGTAGCAGAAGCATACATGCTCAAGAGGGATCACCCGAAATTCAAAGGCAACTGAATTTCGGCAACCGGGGCATCGAAGTCGGAATGCCGCGAAACTCACCGAGTCAAAGCGTTTCGCCGTTTGCGGAAGAAGTCTGATGTAGAACAAGTAGCAGAAGCATACATGCTCAAGAGGGATCACCCGAAATTCAAAGGCAACTGAATTTCGGCAACCGGGGCATCGAAGTCGGAATGCCGCGAAACTCACCGAGTCAAAGCGTTTCGCCGTTTGCGGAAGAAAGTCTGATGTAGAACAAGTAGCAGAAGCATACATGCTCAAGAGGGATCACCCGAAATTCAAAGGCAACTGAATTTCGGCAACCGGGGCATCGAAGTCGGAATGCCGCGAAACTCACCGAGTCAAAGCGTTTCGCCGTTTGCGGAAGAAGTCTGATGTAGAACAAGTAGCAGAAGCATACATGCTCAAGAGGGATCACCCGAAATTCAAAGGCAACTGAATTTCGGCAACCGGGGCATCGAAGTCGGAATGCCGCGAAACTCACCGAGTCAAAGCGTTTCGCCGTTTGCGGAAGAAAGTCTGATGTAGAACAAGTAGCAGAAGCATACATGCTCAAGAGGGATCACCCGAAATTCAAAGGCAACTGAATTTCGGCAACCGGGGCATCGAAGTCGGAATGCCGCGAAACTCACCGAGTCAAAGCGTTTCGCCGTTTGCGGAAGAAAGTCTGATGTAGAACAAGTAGCAGAAGCATACATGCTCAAGAGGGATCACCCGAAATTCAAAGGCAACTGAATTTCGGCAACCGGGGCATCGAAGTCGGAATGCCGCGAAACTCACCGAGTCAAAGCGTTTCGCCGTTTGCGGAAGAAAGTCTGATGTAGAACAAGTAGCAGAAGCATACATGCTCAAGAGGGATCACCCGAAATTCAAAGGCAACTGAATTTCGGCAACCGGGGCATCGAAGTCGGAATGCCGCGAAACTCACCGAGTCAAAGCGTTTCGCCGTTTGCGGAAGAAGTCTGATGTAGAACAAGTAGCAGAAGCATACATGCTCAAGAGGGATCACCCGAAATTCAAAGGCAACTGAATTTCGGCAACCGGGGCATCGAAGTCGGAATGCCGCGAAACTCACCGAGTCAAAGCGTTTCGCCGTTTGCGGAAGAAAGTCTGATGTAGAACAAGTAGCAGAAGCATACATGCTCAAGAGGGATCACCCGAAATTCAAAGGCAACTGAATTTCGGCAACCGGGGCATCGAAGTCGGAATGCCGCGAAACTCACCGAGTCAAAGCGTTTCGCCGTTTGCGGAAGAAAGTCTGATGTAGAACAAGTAGCAGAAGCATACATGCTCAAGAGGGATCACCCGAAATTCAAAGGCAACTGAATTTCGGCAACCGGGGCATCGAAGTCGGAATGCCGCGAAACTCACCGAGTCAAAGCGTTTCGCCGTTTGCGGAAGAAAGTCTGATGTAGAACAAGTAGCAGAAGCATACATGCTCAAGAGGGATCACCCGAAATTCAAAGGCAACTGAATTTCGGCAACCGGGGCATCGAAGTCGGAATGCCGCGAAACTCACCGAGTCAAAGCGTTTCGCCGTTTGCGGAAGAAGTCTGATGTAGAACAAGTAGCAGAAGCATACATGCTCAAGAGGGATCACCCGAAATTCAAAGGCAACTGAATTTCGGCAACCGGGGCATCGAAGTCGGAATGCCGCGAAACTCACCGAGTCAAAGCGTTTCGCCGTTTGCGGAAGAAAGTCTGATGTAGAACAAGTAGCAGAAGCATACATGCTCAAGAGGGATCACCCGAAATTCAAAGGCAACTGAATTTCGGCAACCGGGGCATCGAAGTCGGAATGCCGCGAAACTCACCGAGTCAAAGCGTTTCGCCGTTTGCGGAAGAAAGTCTGATGTAGAACAAGTAGCAGAAGCATACATGCTCAAGAGGGATCACCCGAAATTCAAAGGCAACTGAATTTCGGCAACCGGGGCATCGAAGTCGGAATGCCGCGAAACTCACCGAGTCAAAGCGTTTCGCCGTTTGCGGAAGAAAGTCTGATGTAGAACAAGTAGCAGAAGCATACATGCTCAAGAGGGATCACCCGAAATTCAAAGGCAACTGAATTTCGGCAACCGGGCATCGAAGTCGGAATGCCGCGAAACTCACCGAGTCAAAGCGTTTCGCCGTTTGCGGAAGAAAGTCTGATGTAGAACAAGTAGCAGAAGCATACATGCTCAAGAGGGATCACCCGAAATTCAAAGGCAACTGAATTTCGGCAACCGGGGCATCGAAGTCGGAATGCCGCGAAACTCACCGAGTCAAAGCGTTTCGCCGTTTGCGGAAGAAAGTCTGATGTAGAACAAGTAGCAGAAGCATACATGCTCAAGAGGGATCACCCGAAATTCAAAGGCAACTGAATTTCGGCAACCGGGGCATCGAAGTCGGAATGCCGCGAAACTCACCGAGTCAAAGCGTTTCGCCGTTTGCGGAAGAAAGTCTGATGTAGAACAAGTAGCAGAAGCATACATGCTCAAGAGGGATCACCCGAAATTCAAAGGCAACTGAATTTCGGCAACGGGGCATCGAAGTCGGAATGCCGCGAAACTCACCGAGTCAAAGCGTTTCGCCGTTTGCGGAAGAAAGTCTGATGTAGAACAAGTAGCAGAAGCATACATGCTCAAGAGGGATCACCCGAAATTCAAAGGCAACTGAATTTCGGCAACCGGGGCATCGAAGTCGGAATGCCGCGAAACTCACCGAGTCAAAGCGTTTCGCCGTTTGCGGAAGAAAGTCTGATGTAGAACAAGTAGCAGAAGCATACATGCTCAAGAGGGATCACCCGAAATTCAAAGGCAACTGAATTTCGGCAACCGGGGCATCGAAGTCGGAATGCCGCGAAACTCACCGAGTCAAAGCGTTTCGCCGTTTGCGGAAGAAAGTCTGATGTAGAACAAGTAGCAGAAGCATACATGCTCAAGAGGGATCACCCGAAATTCAAAGGCAACTGAATTTCGGCAACCGGGGCATCGAAGTCGGAATGCCGCGAAACTCACCGAGTCAAAGCGTTTCGCCGTTTGCGGAAGAAAGTCTGATGTAGAACAAGTAGCAGAAGCATACATGCTCAAGAGGGATCACCCGAAATTCAAAGGCAACTGAATTTCGGCAACCGGGGCATCGAAGTCGGAATGCCGCGAAACTCACCGAGTCAAAGCGTTTCGCCGTTTGCGGAAGAAAGTCTGATGTAGAACAAGTAGCAGAAGCATACATGCTCAAGAGGGATCACCCGAAATTCAAAGGCAACTGAATTTCGGCAACCGGGGCATCGAAGTCGGAATGCCGCGAAACTCACCGAGTCAAAGCGTTTCGCCGTTTGCGGAAGAAAGTCTGATGTAGAACAAGTAGCAGAAGCATACATGCTCAAGAGGGATCACCCGAAATTCAAAGGCAACTGAATTTCGGCAACCGGGGCATCGAAGTCGGAATGCCGCGAAACTCACCGAGTCAAAGCGTTTCGCCGTTTGCGGAAGAAAGTCTGATGTAGAACAAGTAGCAGAAGCATACATGCTCAAGAGGGATCACCCGAAATTCAAAGGCAACTGAATTTCGGCAACCGGGGCATCGAAGTCGGAATGCCGCGAAACTCACCGAGTCAAAGCGTTTCGCCGTTTGCGGAAGAAAGTCTGATGTAGAACAAGTAGCAGAAGCATACATGCTCAAGAGGGATCACCCGAAATTCAAAGGCAACTGAATTTCGGCAACCGGGGCATCGAAGTCGGAATGCCGCGAAACTCACCGAGTCAAAGCGTTTCGCCGTTTGCGGAAGAAAGTCTGATGTAGAACAAGTAGCAGAAGCATACATGCTCAAGAGGGATCACCCGAAATTCAAAGGCAACTGAATTTCGGCAACCGGGGCATCGAAGTCGGAATGCCGCGAAACTCACCGAGTCAAAGCGTTTCGCCGTTTGCGGAAGAAAGTCTGATGTAGAACAAGTAGCAGAAGCATACATGCTCAAGAGGGATCACCCGAAATTCAAAGGCAACTGAATTTCGGCAACGGGGCATCGAAGTCGGAATGCCGCGAAACTCACCGAGTCAAAGCGTTTCGCCGTTTGCGGAAGAAAGTCTGATGTAGAACAAGTAGCAGAAGCATACATGCTCAAGAGGGATCACCCGAAATTCAAAGGCAACTGAATTTCGGCAACCGGGGCATCGAAGTCGGAATGCCGCGAAACTCACCGAGTCAAAGCGTTTCGCCGTTTGCGGAAGAAAGTCTGATGTAGAACAAGTAGCAGAAGCATACATGCTCAAGAGGGATCACCCGAAATTCAAAGGCAACTGAATTTCGGCAACCGGGGCATCGAAGTCGGAATGCCGCGAAACTCACCGAGTCAAAGCGTTTCGCCGTTTGCGGAAGAAAGTCTGATGTAGAACAAGTAGCAGAAGCATACATGCTCAAGAGGGATCACCCGAAATTCAAAGGCAACTGAATTTCGGCAACGGGGCATCGAAGTCGGAATGCCGCGAAACTCACCGAGTCAAAGCGTTTCGCCGTTTGCGGAAGAAAGTCTGATGTAGAACAAGTAGCAGAAGCATACATGCTCAAGAGGGATCACCCGAAATTCAAAGGCAACTGAATTTCGGCAACCGGGGCATCGAAGTCGGAATGCCGCGAAACTCACCGAGTCAAAGCGTTTCGCCGTTTGCGGAAGAAAGTCTGATGTAGAACAAGTAGCAGAAGCATACATGCTCAAGAGGGATCACCCGAAATTCAAAGGCAACTGAATTTCGGCAACCGGGGCATCGAAGTCGGAATGCCGCGAAACTCACCGAGTCAAAGCGTTTCGCCGTTTGCGGAAGAAAGTCTGATGTAGAACAAGTAGCAGAAGCATACATGCTCAAGAGGGATCACCCGAAATTCAAAGGCAACTGAATTTCGGCAACCGGGGCATCGAAGTCGGAATGCCGCGAAACTCACCGAGTCAAAGCGTTTCGCCGTTTGCGGAAGAAAGTCTGATGTAGAACAAGTAGCAGAAGCATACATGCTCAAGAGGGATCACCCGAAATTCAAAGGCAACTGAATTTCGGCAACCGGGGCATCGAAGTCGGAATGCCGCGAAACTCACCGAGTCAAAGCGTTTCGCCGTTTGCGGAAGAAAGTCTGATGTAGAACAAGTAGCAGAAGCATACATGCTCAAGAGGGATCACCCGAAATTCAAAGGCAACTGAATTTCGGCAACCGGGGCATCGAAGTCGGAATGCCGCGAAACTCACCGAGTCAAAGCGTTTCGCCGTTTGCGGAAGAAGTCTGATGTAGAACAAGTAGCAGAAGCATACATGCTCAAGAGGGATCACCCGAAATTCAAAGGCAACTGAATTTCGGCAAACGGGGCATCGAAGTCGGAATGCCGCGAAACTCACCGAGTCAAAGCGTTTCGCCGTTTGCGGAAGAAAGTCTGATGTAGAACAAGTAGCAGAAGCATACATGCTCAAGAGGGATCACCCGAAATTCAAAGGCAACTGAATTTCGGCAACCGGGGCATCGAAGTCGGAATGCCGCGAAACTCACCGAGTCAAAGCGTTTCGCCGTTTGCGGAAGAAGTCTGATGTAGAACAAGTAGCAGAAGCATACATGCTCAAGAGGGATCACCCGAAATTCAAAGGCAACTGAATTTCGGCAACCGGGGCATCGAAGTCGGAATGCCGCGAAACTCACCGAGTCAAAGCGTTTCGCCGTTTGCGGAAGAAAGTCTGATGTAGAACAAGTAGCAGAAGCATACATGCTCAAGAGGGATCACCCGAAATTCAAAGGCAACTGAATTTCGGCAACCGGGGCATCGAAGTCGGAATGCCGCGAAACTCACCGAGTCAAAGCGTTTCGCCGTTTGCGGAAGAAAGTCTGATGTAGAACAAGTAGCAGAAGCATACATGCTCAAGAGGGATCACCCGAAATTCAAAGGCAACTGAATTTCGGCAACCGGGGCATCGAAGTCGGAATGCCGCGAAACTCACCGAGTCAAAGCGTTTCGCCGTTTGCGGAAGAAAGTCTGATGTAGAACAAGTAGCAGAAGCATACATGCTCAAGAGGGATCACCCGAAATTCAAAGGCAACTGAATTTCGGCAACCGGGGCATCGAAGTCGGAATGCCGCGAAACTCACCGAGTCAAAGCGTTTCGCCGTTTGCGGAAGAAAGTCTGATGTAGAACAAGTAGCAGAAGCATACATGCTCAAGAGGGATCACCCGAAATTCAAAGGCAACTGAATTTCGGCAACGGGGCATCGAAGTCGGAATGCCGCGAAACTCACCGAGTCAAAGCGTTTCGCCGTTTGCGGAAGAAAGTCTGATGTAGAACAAGTAGCAGAAGCATACATGCTCAAGAGGGATCACCCGAAATTCAAAGGCAACTGAATTTCGGCAACCGGGGCATCGAAGTCGGAATGCCGCGAAACTCACCGAGTCAAAGCGTTTCGCCGTTTGCGGAAGAAAGTCTGATGTAGAACAAGTAGCAGAAGCATACATGCTCAAGAGGGATCACCCGAAATTCAAAGGCAACTGAATTTCGGCAACCGGGGCATCGAAGTCGGAATGCCGCGAAACTCACCGAGTCAAAGCGTTTCGCCGTTTGCGGAAGAAGTCTGATGTAGAACAAGTAGCAGAAGCATACATGCTCAAGAGGGATCACCCGAAATTCAAAGGCAACTGAATTTCGGCAACCGGGGCATCGAAGTCGGAATGCCGCGAAACTCACCGAGTCAAAGCGTTTCGCCGTTTGCGGAAGAAAGTCTGATGTAGAACAAGTAGCAGAAGCATACATGCTCAAGAGGGATCACCCGAAATTCAAAGGCAACTGAATTTCGGCAACCGGGGCATCGAAGTCGGAATGCCGCGAAACTCACCGAGTCAAAGCGTTTCGCCGTTTGCGGAAGAAGTCTGATGTAGAACAAGTAGCAGAAGCATACATGCTCAAGAGGGATCACCCGAAATTCAAAGGCAACTGAATTTCGGCAACCGGGGCATCGAAGTCGGAATGCCGCGAAACTCACCGAGTCAAAGCGTTTCGCCGTTTGCGGAAGAAAGTCTGATGTAGAACAAGTAGCAGAAGCATACATGCTCAAGAGGGATCACCCGAAATTCAAAGGCAACTGAATTTCGGCAACCGGGGCATCGAAGTCGGAATGCCGCGAAACTCACCGAGTCAAAGCGTTTCGCCGTTTGCGGAAGAAAGTCTGATGTAGAACAAGTAGCAGAAGCATACATGCTCAAGAGGGATCACCCGAAATTCAAAGGCAACTGAATTTCGGCAACCGGGGCATCGAAGTCGGAATGCCGCGAAACTCACCGAGTCAAAGCGTTTCGCCGTTTGCGGAAGAAAGTCTGATGTAGAACAAGTAGCAGAAGCATACATGCTCAAGAGGGATCACCCGAAATTCAAAGGCAACTGAATTTCGGCAACCGGGGCATCGAAGTCGGAATGCCGCGAAACTCACCGAGTCAAAGCGTTTCGCCGTTTGCGGAAGAAAGTCTGATGTAGAACAAGTAGCAGAAGCATACATGCTCAAGAGGGATCACCCGAAATTCAAAGGCAACTGAATTTCGGCAACCGGGCATCGAAGTCGGAATGCCGCGAAACTCACCGAGTCAAAGCGTTTCGCCGTTTGCGGAAGAAAGTCTGATGTAGAACAAGTAGCAGAAGCATACATGCTCAAGAGGGATCACCCGAAATTCAAAGGCAACTGAATTTCGGCAACCGGGGCATCGAAGTCGGAATGCCGCGAAACTCACCGAGTCAAAGCGTTTCGCCGTTTGCGGAAGAAAGTCTGATGTAGAACAAGTAGCAGAAGCATACATGCTCAAGAGGGATCACCCGAAATTCAAAGGCAACTGAATTTCGGCAACCGGGGCATCGAAGTCGGAATGCCGCGAAACTCACCGAGTCAAAGCGTTTCGCCGTTTGCGGAAGAAAGTCTGATGTAGAACAAGTAGCAGAAGCATACATGCTCAAGAGGGATCACCCGAAATTCAAAGGCAACTGAATTTCGGCAACCGGGGCATCGAAGTCGGAATGCCGCGAAACTCACCGAGTCAAAGCGTTTCGCCGTTTGCGGAAGAAAGTCTGATGTAGAACAAGTAGCAGAAGCATACATGCTCAAGAGGGATCACCCGAAATTCAAAGGCAACTGAATTTCGGCAACCGGGGCATCGAAGTCGGAATGCCGCGAAACTCACCGAGTCAAAGCGTTTCGCCGTTTGCGGAAGAAAGTCTGATGTAGAACAAGTAGCAGAAGCATACATGCTCAAGAGGGATCACCCGAAATTCAAAGGCAACTGAATTTCGGCAACCGGGGCATCGAAGTCGGAATGCCGCGAAACTCACCGAGTCAAAGCGTTTCGCCGTTTGCGGAAGAAAGTCTGATGTAGAACAAGTAGCAGAAGCATACATGCTCAAGAGGGATCACCCGAAATTCAAAGGCAACTGAATTTCGGCAACCGGGGCATCGAAGTCGGAATGCCGCGAAACTCACCGAGTCAAAGCGTTTCGCCGTTTGCGGAAGAAAGTCTGATGTAGAACAAGTAGCAGAAGCATACATGCTCAAGAGGGATCACCCGAAATTCAAAGGCAACTGAATTTCGGCAACCGGGGCATCGAAGTCGGAATGCCGCGAAACTCACCGAGTCAAAGCGTTTCGCCGTTTGCGGAAGAAGTCTGATGTAGAACAAGTAGCAGAAGCATACATGCTCAAGAGGGATCACCCGAAATTCAAAGGCAACTGAATTTCGGCAACCGGGGCATCGAAGTCGGAATGCCGCGAAACTCACCGAGTCAAAGCGTTTCGCCGTTTGCGGAAGAAAGTCTGATGTAGAACAAGTAGCAGAAGCATACATGCTCAAGAGGGATCACCCGAAATTCAAAGGCAACTGAATTTCGGCAACCGGGGCATCGAAGTCGGAATGCCGCGAAACTCACCGAGTCAAAGCGTTTCGCCGTTTGCGGAAGAAAGTCTGATGTAGAACAAGTAGCAGAAGCATACATGCTCAAGAGGGATCACCCGAAATTCAAAGGCAACTGAATTTCGGCAACCGGGCATCGAAGTCGGAATGCCGCGAAACTCACCGAGTCAAAGCGTTTCGCCGTTTGCGGAAGAAAGTCTGATGTAGAACAAGTAGCAGAAGCATACATGCTCAAGAGGGATCACCCGAAATTCAAAGGCAACTGAATTTCGGCAACCGGGGCATCGAAGTCGGAATGCCGCGAAACTCACCGAGTCAAAGCGTTTCGCCGTTTGCGGAAGAAAGTCTGATGTAGAACAAGTAGCAGAAGCATACATGCTCAAGAGGGATCACCCGAAATTCAAAGGCAACTGAATTTCGGCAACCGGGGCATCGAAGTCGGAATGCCGCGAAACTCACCGAGTCAAAGCGTTTCGCCGTTTGCGGAAGAAAGTCTGATGTAGAACAAGTAGCAGAAGCATACATGCTCAAGAGGGATCACCCGAAATTCAAAGGCAACTGAATTTCGGCAACCGGGGCATCGAAGTCGGAATGCCGCGAAACTCACCGAGTCAAAGCGTTTCGCCGTTTGCGGAAGAAAGTCTGATGTAGAACAAGTAGCAGAAGCATACATGCTCAAGAGGGATCACCCGAAATTCAAAGGCAACTGAATTTCGGCAACCGGGGCATCGAAGTCGGAATGCCGCGAAACTCACCGAGTCAAAGCGTTTCGCCGTTTGCGGAAGAAAGTCTGATGTAGAACAAGTAGCAGAAGCATACATGCTCAAGAGGGATCACCCGAAATTCAAAGGCAACTGAATTTCGGCAACCGGGGCATCGAAGTCGGAATGCCGCGAAACTCACCGAGTCAAAGCGTTTCGCCGTTTGCGGAAGAAAGTCTGATGTAGAACAAGTAGCAGAAGCATACATGCTCAAGAGGGATCACCCGAAATTCAAAGGCAACTGAATTTCGGCAACCGGGGCATCGAAGTCGGAATGCCGCGAAACTCACCGAGTCAAAGCGTTTCGCCGTTTGCGGAAGAAAGTCTGATGTAGAACAAGTAGCAGAAGCATACATGCTCAAGAGGGATCACCCGAAATTCAAAGGCAACTGAATTTCGGCAACCGGGGCATCGAAGTCGGAATGCCGCGAAACTCACCGAGTCAAAGCGTTTCGCCGTTTGCGGAAGAAAGTCTGATGTAGAACAAGTAGCAGAAGCATACATGCTCAAGAGGGATCACCCGAAATTCAAAGGCAACTGAATTTCGGCAACCGGGGCATCGAAGTCGGAATGCCGCGAAACTCACCGAGTCAAAGCGTTTCGCCGTTTGCGGAAGAAAGTCTGATGTAGAACAAGTAGCAGAAGCATACATGCTCAAGAGGGATCACCCGAAATTCAAAGGCAACTGAATTTCGGCAACCGGGGCATCGAAGTCGGAATGCCGCGAAACTCACCGAGTCAAAGCGTTTCGCCGTTTGCGGAAGAAAGTCTGATGTAGAACAAGTAGCAGAAGCATACATGCTCAAGAGGGATCACCCGAAATTCAAAGGCAACTGAATTTCGGCAACCGGGGCATCGAAGTCGGAATGCCGCGAAACTCACCGAGTCAAAGCGTTTCGCCGTTTGCGGAAGAAAGTCTGATGTAGAACAAGTAGCAGAAGCATACATGCTCAAGAGGGATCACCCGAAATTCAAAGGCAACTGAATTTCGGCAACCGGGGCATCGAAGTCGGAATGCCGCGAAACTCACCGAGTCAAAGCGTTTCGCCGTTTGCGGAAGAAAGTCTGATGTAGAACAAGTAGCAGAAGCATACATGCTCAAGAGGGATCACCCGAAATTCAAAGGCAACTGAATTTCGGCAACCGGGCATCGAAGTCGGAATGCCGCGAAACTCACCGAGTCAAAGCGTTTCGCCGTTTGCGGAAGAAAGTCTGATGTAGAACAAGTAGCAGAAGCATACATGCTCAAGAGGGATCACCCGAAATTCAAAGGCAACTGAATTTCGGCAACCGGGGCATCGAAGTCGGAATGCCGCGAAACTCACCGAGTCAAAGCGTTTCGCCGTTTGCGGAAGAAAGTCTGATGTAGAACAAGTAGCAGAAGCATACATGCTCAAGAGGGATCACCCGAAATTCAAAGGCAACTGAATTTCGGCAACCGGGGCATCGAAGTCGGAATGCCGCGAAACTCACCGAGTCAAAGCGTTTCGCCGTTTGCGGAAGAAAGTCTGATGTAGAACAAGTAGCAGAAGCATACATGCTCAAGAGGGATCACCCGAAATTCAAAGGCAACTGAATTTCGGCAACCGGGGCATCGAAGTCGGAATGCCGCGAAACTCACCGAGTCAAAGCGTTTCGCCGTTTGCGGAAGAAAGTCTGATGTAGAACAAGTAGCAGAAGCATACATGCTCAAGAGGGATCACCCGAAATTCAAAGGCAACTGAATTTCGGCAACCGGGGCATCGAAGTCGGAATGCCGCGAAACTCACCGAGTCAAAGCGTTTCGCCGTTTGCGGAAGAAAGTCTGATGTAGAACAAGTAGCAGAAGCATACATGCTCAAGAGGGATCACCCGAAATTCAAAGGCAACTGAATTTCGGCAACCGGGGCATCGAAGTCGGAATGCCGCGAAACTCACCGAGTCAAAGCGTTTCGCCGTTTGCGGAAGAAAGTCTGATGTAGAACAAGTAGCAGAAGCATACATGCTCAAGAGGGATCACCCGAAATTCAAAGGCAACTGAATTTCGGCAACCGGGGCATCGAAGTCGGAATGCCGTGAAACTCACCGAGTCAAAGCGTTTCGCCTTTTGCGAAAGAAAGTCTGATGTAGAACAAGTAGCAGAAGCACACATGCTCTAGAGGGATCACCCGAAATTTAAAGGCAACTGAATTTCGGCAACCGGGGCATCGAAGACGGAATGCCGCGAAACTCAACGAGTCAAAGCGTTTCACCGTTTGCGGAATAAAGTCTGATGTAGAACAAGTAGCAGAAGCATACATGCTCAAGAGGGATCACCCGAAATTCAAAGGCAACTGAATTTCGGCAACCGGGGCATCGAAGTCGGAAAGCCGCGAAACTCAACGAGTCAAAGCGTTTCGCCGTTTGGGGAAGAAAGTGTGTTGTAGAACAAGTAGCAGAGGCATACATGCTCAAGAGGGATCACCCGAAATTCAAAGGCAACTGAATTTCGGCAACCGGGGCATCGAAGTCGGAATGCCGCGAAACTCACCGAGTCAAAGCGTTTCGCCGTTTGCGGAAGAAAGTCTGATGTAGAACAAGTAGCAGAAGCATACATGCTCAAGAGGGATCCCCCGAAATTTAAAGGCAACTCAATTTCGGCAACCGGGGCATCGAAGTCGGAATGCCGCGAAACTCACCGAGTCAAAGCGTTTCGTCGTTTGCGGAAGAAAGTCTGATGTAGAACAAGTAGCAGAAGCATACATGCTCAAGAGGGATCCCCCGAAATTTAAAGGCAACTCAATTTCGGCAACCGGGGCATCGAAGTCGGAATGCCGCGAAACTCACCGAGTCAAAGCGTTTTGCGGTTTGCGGAAGAAAGTGCGATGTCGAACAAGTAGCCGAAGCATACATGCTAAAGAGGGATCACCCGAAATTCAAAGGCAACTGAATTTCGGCAACGGGGCATTGAAGTCGGAATGCCGCGAAACTCAACGAGTCAAAGCGTTTCGCCGTTTGCGGAAGAAAGTCTGATGTAGAACAAGTAGCAGAAGCATACATGCTCAAGAGGGATCACCTGAAATTCAAAGGCAACTGAATTTCGGCAACCGGGGCATCGAAGTCGGAATGCCGCGAAACTCACCGAGTCAAAGCGTTTCGCCGTTTGCGGAAGAAAGTCTGATGTAGAACAAGTAGCAGAAGCATACATGCTCAAGAGGGATCACCTGAAATTCAAAGGCAACTCAATTTCGGCAACTGGGGCATCGAAGTCGGAATGTCGCGAAACTCAACGAGTCAAAGCGTTTCGCCGTTTGCGGAAGAAAGTGTTATGTATAACAACTAGCAGAAGCATACATGCTAAAGAGGGATCACCCGAAATTCAAAGGCACCTGAATTTCGGCAACCGGGGCATCGAAGTCGGAATGCCGCGAAACTCACCGAGTCAAAGCGTTTCGCCGTTTGCGGAAGAAAGTGTGATGTAGAACAAGTAGAGAAGCATACATGCTCAAGAGGGATCACCCGAAATTCAAAGGCAACTGAATTTCGGCAACCGGGGCATCGAAGTCGGAATGCCGCGAAACTCAACGAGTCAAAGCGTTTCGCGTTTGCGGAAGAAAGTCTGATGTAGAACAAGTAGCAGAAGCAT
>CM055362.1:24453737-24479134 GCA_029228515.1 Populus alba x Populus x berolinensis | reverse complement strand
AGGTCACCCATCCTAGTACTACTCTCGCCCAAGCGCGTTTAACTGCGGAGTTCTAATGGGATCCGGTGCATTAGTGCTGATATGATCGCACCCGTGAGTCGATGCACGCGCAATTGCTATAAGCGCTTCGAGAGCGCCCGCGGGGAGAGCCACGGGAGCCTGCCACGCTGCTCAAGCTCCGCCGCACGAGGGGAGGCGGCGCGGGGAAGCGCGACCGGGCCCTGCAGCGTTCCGGTTCGTGCCGGGCCAGAACGGCGGCCCAAAAGTGCCATAAGCTGCGATCCGACCGTCGGATCGCGCCCAGATTTTTACAGCAGCTTCCGGAGGCCGTTTTCCTTATAGTAGCCATGGAATCGCTACGCCGACCGCCGGATCTTTAGATCGTGCGGTCCTCGCCCCGGGGCCCTGAGAAGGATGAAAGAAGAGGATGCGGCAAGCAGGAGGCGTGCGGCGCGGGGAAGCAGGGGGCCGCTCGGGAAACGGGCAAAAAGGAGGGGTGCAACACAAGGACTTCCCAGGAGGTCACCCATCCTAGTACTACTCTCGCCCAAGCGCGTTTAACTGCGGAGTTCTAATGGGATCCGGTGCATTAGTGCTGATATGATCGCACCCGTGAGTCGATGCACGCGCAATTGCTATAAGCGCTTCGAGAGCGCCCGCGGGGAGAGCCACGGGAGCCTGCCACGCTGCTCAAGCTCCGCCGCACGAGGGGAGGCGGCGCGGGGAAGCGCGACCGGGCCCTGCAGCGTTCCGGTTCGTGCCGGGCCAGAACGGCGGCCCAAAAGTGCCATAAGCTGCGATCCGACCGTCGGATCGCGCCCAGATTTTTACAGCAGCTTCCGGAGGCCGTTTTCCTTATAGTAGCCATGAAATCGCTACGCCGACCGCCGGATATTTAGATCGTGCGGTCCTCGCCCCGGGGCTCTGAGAAGGATGAAAGAAGAGGATGCGGCAAGCAGGAGGCGTGCGGCGCGGGGAAGCAGGGGGCCGCTCGGGAAACGGGCAAAAAGGAGGGGTGCAACACGAGGACTTCCCAGGAGGTCACCCATCCTAGTACAACTCTCGCCCAAGCGCGTTTCACTGCGGAGTTCTGATGGGATCCGGTGCATTAGTGCTGGTATGATCGCACCCGTGAGTCGATGCACGCGCAATTGCTATAAGCGCTTCGAGGGCGCCCGCGGGGAGAGCCACGGGAGCCTGCCACGCTGCTCAAGCTCCGCCGCACGAGGGGAGGCGGCGCGGGGAAGCGCGACCGGGCCCCGCAGCGTTCCGGTTCGTGCCGGGCCAGAACGGCGGCCCAAAAGTGCCATAAGCTGCGATCCGGCCGTCGGATCGCGCCCAGATTTTTACAGCAGCTTCCGGAGGCCGTTTTCCTTATAGTAGCCATGGAATCGCTACGCCGACCGCCGGATCTTTAGATCGTGCGGTCCTCGCCCCGGGGCCCTGAGAAGGATGAAAGAAGAGGATGCGGCAAGCAGGAGGCGTGCGGCGCGGGGAAGCAGGGGGCCGCTCGGGAAACGGGCAAAAAGGAGGGGTGCAACACGAGGACTTCCCAGGAGGTCACCCATCCTAGTACTACTCTCGCCCAAGCGCGTTTAACTGCGGAATTCTGATGGGATCCGGTGCATTAGTGCTGCTATGATCGCACCCGTGAGTCGATGCACGCGCAATTGCTATAAGCGCTTCGAGGGCGCCCGCGGGGGGAGCCAGCCACGCTGCTCAAGCTCCGCCGCACGAGGGGAGGCGGCGCGGGGAAGCGCGACCGGGCCCCGCAGCGTTCCGGTTCGTGCCGGGCCAGAACGGCGGCCCAAAAGTGCCATAAGCTGCGATCCGGCCGTCGGATCGCGCCCAGATTTTTACAGCAGCTTCCGGAGGCCGTTTTCCTTATAGTAGCTATGGAATCGCTACGCCGACCGCCGGATCTTTAGATCGTGCGGTCCTCGCCCCGGGGCCCTGAGAAGGATGAAAGAAGAGGATGCGGCAAGCAGGAGGCGTGCGGCGCGGGGAAGCAGGGGGCCGCTCGGGAAACGGGCAAAAAGAAGGGGTGCAACACGAGGACTTCCCAGGAGGTCACCCATCCTCGTACTACTCTCGCCCAAGCGCGTTTAACTGCGGAGTTCTGATGGGATCCGGTGCATTAGTGCTGGTATGATCGCACCCGTGAGTCGATGCACGCGCAATTGCTATAAGCGCTTCGAGGGCGCCCGCGGGGGAGAGCCTGCCACGCTGCTCAAGCTCCGCCGCACGAGGGGAGGCGGCGCGGGGAAGCGCGACCGGGCCCCGCAGCGTTCCGGTTCGTGCCGGGCCAGAACGGCGGCCCCAAAGTGCCATAAGCTGCGATCCGGCCGTCGGATCGCGCCCAGATTTTTACAGCAGCTTCCGGAGGCCGTTTTCCTTATAGTAGCTATGGAATCGCTACGCCGACCGCCGGATCTTTAGATCGTGCGGTCCTCGCCCCGGGGCCCTGAGAAGGATGAAAGAAGAGGATGCGGCAAGCAGGAGGCGTGCGGCGCGGGGAAGCAGGGGGCCGCTCGGGAAACGGGCAAAAAGGAGGGGTGCAACACGAGGACTTCCCAGGAGGTCACCCATCCTAGTACTACCCTCGCCCAAGCGCGTTTAACTGCGGAGTTCTGATGGGATCCGGTGCATTAGTGCTGGTATGATCGCACCCGTGAGTCGATGCACGCGCAATTGCTATAAGCGCTTCGAGGGCGCCCGCGGGGGGAGCCTGCCACGCTGCTCAAGCTCCGCCGCACGAGGGGAGGCGGCGCGGGGAAGCGCGACCGGGCCCCGCAGCGTTCCGGTTCGTGCCGGGCCAGAACGGCGGCCCCAAAGTGCCATAAGCTGCGATCCGGCCGTCGGATCGCGCCCAGATTTTTACAGCAGCTTCCGGAGGCCGTTTTCCTTATAGTAGCCATGGAATCGCTACGCCGACCGCCGGATCTTTAGATCGTGCGGTCCTCGCCCCGGGGCCCTGAGAAGGATGAAAGAAGAGGATGCGGCAAGCAGGAGGCGTGCGGCGCGGGGAAGCAGGGGGCCGCTCGGGAAACGGGCAAAAAGGAGGGGTGCAACACAAGGACTTCCCAGGAGGTCACCCATCCTAGTACTACTCTCGCCCAAGCGCGTTTAACTGCGGAGTTCTAATGGGATCCGGTGCATTAGTGCTGATATGATCGCACCCGTGAGTCGATGCACGCGCAATTGCTATAAGCGCTTCGAGAGCGCCCGCGGGGAGAGCCACGGGAGCCTGCCACGCTGCTCAAGCTCCGCCGCACGAGGGGAGGCGGCGCGGGGAAGCGCGACCGGGCCCCGCAGCGTTCCGGTTCGTGCCGGGCCAGAACGGCGGCCCAAAAGTGCCATAAGCTGCGATCCGACCGTCGGATCGCGCCCAGATTTTTACAGCAGCTTCCGGAGGCCGTTTTCCTTATAGTAGCCATGGAATCGCTACGCCGACCGCCGGATCTTTAGATCGTGCGGTCCTCGCCCCGGGGCCCTGAGAAGGATGAAAGAAGAGGATGCGGCAAGCAGGAGGCGTGCGGCGCGGGGAAGCAGGGGGCCGCTCGGGAAACGGGCAAAAAGGAGGGGTGCAACACGAGGACTTCCCAGGAGGTCACCCATCCTAGTACTACTCTCGCCCAAGCGCGTTTAACTGCGGAGTTCTGATGGGATCCGGTGCATTAGTGCTGCTATGATCGCACCCGTGAGTCGATGCACGCGCAATTGCTATAAGCGCTTCGAGGGCGCCCGCGGGGAGAGCCACGGGAGCCTTGCCACGCTGCTCAAGCTCCGCCGCACGAGGGGAGGCGGCGCGGGGAAGCGCGACCGGCCCCGCAGCGTTCCGGTTCGTGCCGGGCCAGAACGGCGGCCCAAAAGTGCCATAAGCTGCGATCCGGCCGTCGGATCGCGCCCAGATTTTTACAGCAGCTTCCGGAGGCCGTTTTCCTTATAGTAGCTATGGAATCGCTACGCCGACCGCCGGATCTTTAGATCGTGCGGTCCTCGCCCCGGGCCCTGAGAAGGATGAAAGAAGAGGATGCGGCAAGCAGGAGGCGTGCGGCGCGGGGAAGCAGGGGGCCGCTCGGGAAACGGGCAAAAAGGAGGGGTGCAACACGAGGACTTCCCAGGAGGTCACCCATCCTCGTACTACTCTCGCCCAAGCGCGTTTAACTGCGGAGTTCTGATGGGATCCGGTGCATTAGTGCTGGTATGATCGCACCCGTGAGTCGGTGCACGCGCAATTGCTATAAGCGCTTCGAGGGCGCCCGCGGGGGGAGCCAGCCACGCTGCTCAAGCTCCGCCGCACGAGGGGAGGCGGCGCGGGGAAGCGCGACCGGGCCCCGCAGCGTTCCGGTTCGTGCCGGGCCAGAACGGCGGCCCAAAAGTGCCATAAGCTGCGATCCGGCCGTCGGATCGCGCCCAGATTTTTACAGCAGCTTCCGGAGGCCGTTTTCCTTATAGTAGCTATGGAATCGCGACGCCGACCGCCGGATCTTTAGATCGTGCGGTCCTCGCCCCGGGGCCCTGAGAAGGATGAAAGAAGAGGATGCGGCAAGCAGGAGGCGTGCGGCGCGGGGAAGCAGGGGGCCGCTCGGGAAACGGGCAAAAAGGAGGGGTGCAACACGAGGACTTCCCAGGAGGTCACCCATCCTCGTACTACTCTCGCCCAAGCGCGTTTAACTACGGAGTTCTGATGGGATCCGGTGCATTAGTGCTGGTATGATCGCACCCGTGAGTCGATGCACGCGCAATTGCTATAAGCGCTTCGAGGGCGCCCGCGGGGGGAGCCAGCCACGCTGCTCAAGCTCCGCCGCACGAGGGGAGGCGGCGCGGGGAAGCGCGACCGGGCCAGAACGGCGGCCCCAAAGTGCCATAAGCTGCGATCCGGCCGTCGGATCGCGCCCAGATTTTTACAGCAGCTTCCGGAGGCCGTTTTCCTTATAGTAGCTATGGAATCGCTACGCCGACCGCCGGATCTTTAGATCGTGCGGTCCTCGCCCCGGGGCCCTGAGAAGGATGAAAGAAGAGGATGCGGCAAGCAGGAGGCGTGCGGCGCGGGGAAGCAGGGGGCCGCTCGTGAAACGGGCAAAAAGGAGGGATGCAACACGAGGACTTCCCAGGAGGTCACCCATCCTAGTACTACTCTCGCCCAAGCGCGTTTAACTGCGGAGTTCTGATGGGATCCGGTGCATTAGTGCTGCTATGATCGCACCCGAGAGACGATGCACGCGCAATTGCTATAAGCGCTTCGAGGGCGCCCGCGGGGAGAGCCACGGGAGCCTGCCACGCTGCTCAAGCTCCGCCGCACGAGGGGAGGCGGTGCGGGGAAGCGCGACCGGGCCCCGCAGCGTTCCGGTTCGTGCCGGACCAGAACGGCGGCCCAAAAGTGCCATAAGCTGCGATCCGGCCGTCGGATCGCGCCCAGATTTTTACAGCAGCTTCCGGAGGCCGTTTTCCTTATAGTAGCTATGGAATCGCTACGCCGACCGCCGGATCTTTAGATCGTGCGGTCCTCGCCCCGGGGCCCTGAGAAGGATGAAAGAAGAGGATGCGGCAAGCAGGAGGCG
The DNA here is from genome assembly GCA_029228515.1 of Populus alba x Populus x berolinensis. Classification (NCBI taxonomy): domain Eukaryota; kingdom Viridiplantae; phylum Streptophyta; class Magnoliopsida; order Malpighiales; family Salicaceae; genus Populus; species Populus alba x Populus x berolinensis. Next base: position 24,473,570 of record CM055362.1, on the reverse strand, counting down.
TGCGGCGCGGGGAAGCAGGGGGCCGCTCGGGAAACGGGCAAAAAGGAGGGGTGCAACACGAGGACTTCCCAGGAGGTCACCCATCCTCGTACTGCTCTCACCCAAGCGCGTTTAACTGCGGAGTTCTGATGGGATCCGGTGCATTAGTGCTGGTATGATCGCACCCGTGAGTCGATGCACGCGCAATTGCTATAAGCGCTTCGAGGGCGCCCGCGGGGGGAGCCTGCCACGCTGCTCAAGCTCCGCCGCACGAGGGGAGGCGGCGCGGGGAAGCGCGACCGGGCCCCGCAGCGTTCCGGTTCGTGCCGGGCCAGAACGGCGGCCCCAAAGTGCCATAAGCTGCGATCCGGCCGTCGGATCGCGCCCAGATTTTTACAGCAGCTTCCGGAGGCCGTTTTCCTTATAGTAGCAATGGAATCGCTACGCCGACCGCCGGATCTTTAGATCGTGCGGTCCTCGCCCCGGGGCCCTGAGAAGGATGAAAGAAGAGGATGCGGCAAGCAGGAGGCGTGCGGCGCGGGGAAGCAGGGGGCCGCATCGGGAAACGGGCAAAAAGGAGGGGTGCAACACGAGGACTTCCCAGGAGGTCACCCATCCTAGTACTACTCTCGCCCAAGCGCGTTTAACTGCGGAGTTCTGATGGGATCCGGTGCATTAGTGCTGGTATGATCGCACCCGTGAGTCGATGCACGCGCAATTGCTATAAGCGCTTCGAGGGCGCCCGCGGGGAGAGCCACGGGAGCCTGCCACGCTGCTCAAGCTCCGCCGCACGAGGGGAGGCGGCGCGGGGAAGCGCGACCGGGCCCCGCAGCGTTCCGGTTCGTGCCGGGCCAGAACGGCGGCCCAAAAGTGCCATAAGCTGCGATCCGGCCGTCGGATCGCGCCCAGATTTTTACAGCAGCTTCCGGAGGCCGTTTTCCTTATAGTAGCCATGGAATCGCTACGCCGACCGCCGGATCTTTAGATCGTGCGGTCCTCGCCCCGGGGCCCTGAGAAGGATGAAAGAAGAGGATGCGGCAAGCAGGAGGCGTGCGGCGCGGGGAAGCAGGGGGCCGCTCGGGAAACGGGCAAAAAGGAGGGGTGCAACACGAGGACTTCCCAGGAGGTCACCCATCCTAGTACTACTCTCGCCCAAGCGCGTTTAACTGCGGAGTTCTGATGGGATCCGGTGCATTAGTGCTGGTATGATCGCACCCATGAGTCGATGCACGCGCAATTGCTATAAGCGCTTCGAGGGCGCCCGCGGGGAGAGCCACGGGAGCCTGCCACGCTGCTCAAGCTCCGCCGCACGAGGGGAGGCGGCGCGGGGAAGCGCGACCGGGCCAGAACGGCGGCCCAAAAGTGCCATAAGCTGCGATCCGGCCGTCGGATCGCGCCCAAGATTTTTACAGCAGCTTCCGGAGGCCGTTTTCCTTATAGTAGCCATGGAATCGCTACGCCGACCGCCGGATCTTTAGATCGTGCGGTCCTCGCCCCGGGGCCCTGAGAAGGATGAAAGAAGAGGATTGCGGCAAGCAGGAGGCGTGCGGCGCGGGGAAGCAGGGGGCCGCTCGGGAAACGGGCAAAAAGGAGGGGTGCAACACGAGGACTTCCCAGGAGGTCACCCATCCTAGTACTACTCTCGCCCAAGCGCGTTTAACTGCGGAGTTCTGATGGGATCCGGTGCATTAGTGCTGGTATGATCGCACCCATGAGTCGATGCACGCGCAATTGCTATAAGCGCTTCGAGGGCGCACCGCGGGGAGAGCCACGGGAGCCTGCCACGCTGCTCAAGCTCCGCCGCACGAGGGGAGGCGGCGCGGGGAAGCGCGACCGGGCCCCGCAGCGTTCCCGTTCGTGCCGGGCCAGAACGGCGGCCCAAAAGTGCCATAAGCCTGCGATTCCGGCCGTCGGATCGCGCCCAGATTTTTACAGCAGCTTCCGGAGGCCGTTTTCCTTATAGTAGCGATGGAATCGCTACGCCGACCGCCGGATCTTTAGAATCGTGCGGTCCTCGCCGCCGGGGCCCTGTGAAGGATGAAAGAAGAGGATGCGGCAAGCAGGAGGCGTGCGGCGCGGGGAAGCAGGGGGCCGCTCGGGAAACGGGCAAAAAGGAGGGGTGCAACACGAGGACTTCCCAGGAGGTCACCCATCCTCGTACTACTCTCGCCCAAGCGCGTTTAACTGCGGAGTTCTGAATGGGATCCGGTGCATTAGTGCTGGTATGATCGCACCCGTGAAGTCGATGCACGCGCAATTGCTATAAGCGCTTCGAGGGCGCCCGCGGGGGGAGCCTGCCACGCTGCTCAAGCTCCGCCGCACGAGGGGAGGCGGCGCGGGAAGCGCGACCGGGCCCCGCAGCGTTCCGGTTCGTGCCGGGCCAGAACGACGGCCCAAAAGTGCCATAAGCTGCGATCCGGCCGTCGGATCGCGCCCAGATTTTTACAGCAGCTTCCGGAGGCCGTTTTCCTTTATAGTAGCCATGGAATCGCTACGCCGACCGCCGGATCTTTAGATCGTGCGGTCCTCGCCCCGGGGCCCTGAGAAGGATGAAAGAAGAGGATGCGGCAAGCAGGAGGCGTGCGGCGCGGGGAAGCAGGGGCCGCTCGGGAAACGGGCAAAAAGGAGGGGTGCAACACAAGGACTTCCCAGGAGGTCACCCATCCTAGTACTACTCTCGCCCAAGCGCGTTTAACTGCGGAGTTCTGATGGGATCCGGTGCATTAGTGCTGGCATGATCGCACCCGTGAGTCGATGCACGCGCAATTGCTATAAGCGCTTCGAGGGCGCCCGCGGGGACGCCTGCCACGCTGCTCAAGCTCCGCCGCACGAGGGGAGGCGGCGCGGGGAAGCGCGACCGGGCCCCGCAGCGTTCCGGTTCGTGCCGGGCCAGAACGGCGGCCCAAAAGTGCCATAAGCTGCGATCCGGCCGTCGGATCGCGCCCAGATTTTTACAGCAGCTTCCGGAGGCCGTTTTCCTTATAGTAGCCATGGAATCGCTACGCCGACCGCAGGATCTTTAGATCGTGCGGTCCTCGCCCCGGGGCCCTGAGAAGGATGAAAGAAGAGGATGCGGCAAGCAGGAGGCGTGCGGCGCGGGGAAGCAGGGGGCCGCTCGGGAAACGGGCAAAAAGGAGGGGTGCAACACGAGGACTTCCCAGGAGGTCACCCATCCTCGTACTACTCTCGCCCAAGCGCGTTTAACTGCGGAGTTCTGATGGGATCCGGTGCATTAGTGCTGGTATGATCGCACCCGTGAGTCGATGCACGCGCAATTGCTATAAGCGCTTCGAGGGCGCCCGCGGGGGAGCCACGCCACGCTGCCACGCTGCTCAAGCTCCGCCGCACGAGGGGAGGCGGCGCGTGGGAAGCGCGACCGGGCCCCGCAGCGTTCCGGTTCGTGCCGGGCCAGAACGGCGGCCCAAAAGTGCCATAAGCTGCGATCCGGCCGTCGGATCGCGCCCAGATTTTTACAGCAGCTTCCGGAGGCCGTTTTCCTTATAGTAGCTATGGAATCGCTACGCCGACCGCCGGATCTTTAGATCGTGCGGTCCTCGCCCCGGGGTCCCTGAGGAAGGATGGAAAGAAGAGGATGCGGCAAGCAAGGAGGCGTGCGGCGCGGGGAAGCAGGGGGCCGCTCGGGAAACGGGCAAAAAGGAGGGGTGCAACACGATAACTTCCCAAGAGGACACCCATCCTCTACTACCCTCGCCCAAGCGCGTTTAAACTGCGGAGTTCTGATGGGATCCGGTGCATTAGTGGCTGGTATGATCGCACCCGTGAGTCGATGCACTGCTCAATTGCTATACAAGCGCTTCGAGGGAGCCGCCGCGGGGAGAGAGCCTGCCACCTCTGCACAAGCTCCGCCGCACGAGGGGAGGCGGCGCGGGGTAGGCAAGCGCGACCGGGCCCAGCAGCGTTCCGGTTCGTGCCGGGCCAGAACGGCGGGCCCCCAAAGTGCCATAAGCTGCGCTCGACGCGACGTCGGATCGCGCCCAAGATTTTTACCAGCAGCTTCCGGAGGCCGTCTTTCCTTATAGTCAAGCCATGGAATCGCTACGCCGACCGCCGGATCTTTAGATCGTGCGGTCCTCGCCCCCGGGGGCCCTGAGAAAGGATGAAAGATAGAGGATGCGGCAAAAAGCAGGAGGGCGTGCGGCGACGGGGAAGCAGGGGGTCCCCTTTAGTTACGCGTCGGGAAACGGGCAAAAAAAGGAGGGGTGCAACACGAGGACTTCCCAGGAAAAGGGGGGTCAACCCATCCTCGTACTACCCTCGCTCCAAGCGCGTTTTAAAAACAACTGCGGGAAGTTCTGATGGGATCCTGGGTGCATTAGTGCTGGTTTCATGATCGCACCCGTGAGTCGATGCACGCGCAAAATGCTATAAGCGCTTCGAGGGCGCCCGCGGGGGGGAAGCCTGCAACGCTGCTCAAGCTCCGACCGCACGAGGGGAGGACGGCGCGGGGAAGCGCATGCGACCGGGCCCCGCAGCGGTTCCGGTTCGGTGCCGGGCCAGAACGACGGCCCCAAAGTGCCATAAGCTGCGATTCCGGTCCGTCGGATCGCGCCCAGATTTTTTACAGCAACGCTTCCGGAGGCCGTTTTTTCCCTATATTAGTAGCCATGGAAATCGCTATCGCCGACCGCACGGATTCTTTAGATCGTGCGGTATTCCTCGCAACCCGGGGCTCCTCTAGAGAAGGATTGAAAAGAAGAGGATCGCGGCAAGCCCCCCAGGAGGCGTGACGGCGCGGGGAAGCAGGGGGCCGCTACGGGAAACGGGCAAAAAGGAGGGGGTTGCAACACTAGGACTTCCCAGGAGGTCACACCATCCTAGTACTACTCTCAGCCCAAGCGCGTTTAACTGCGGAGTTCTAATGGGGATCCGGTTATTCTTTTGTAGATGCATTAGTGTCTGATATGATCGCACCCGTGAGTCGATTGGCACGCGCAATTGCTATAAGCGGCTTCGAGAGCACCGCCCCGCGGGGAGAGCCCATCGGGAGCCTGCCCACGCTGCCTCAAGCTCCGCCGCACGAGGGGAGGGCGGGCGCGGGGGAAGCGCCGACTCGGGGCCACTGCAAGCAGTTCCGGTTCGTGCCGGGCCAGAACGGCGGCCCAAAAGTGCCATAAGCTGCGATCCCGACCGTCGGATCGTGCGCCCCAGATTTTTACAGCAGCTTCCAGGAGGACGTTTTCCTTATTAGTTAGCCATGAAATCGCTACGCCGACCGCCGGATATTTAAGATCGTGGGGTCCCTCAGCCCCGGGGCTCCTTGAGAAGGATGAAAGAAGAGGATGCGGCAAGCAGGAGGCGTGCGGACGCGGGGAATAGCAGTGGGGCTCTCCGCTCGGGAACACGGGCCAAAAAGGAGGGGTTTATGCAAACCACGCAGGACTTCCCAGGCGAGGGTCACCCATCCTAGTACAACTCTCCCGCCCTAAGCGCGTTTACACTGCCGGAGTTCTGATGGGATCCGGTGCATTAGTGCTGGTATGATCGCACCCGTGAGTCGATTGGCACACACGCGCAATGCTTATAAGAGCGCTTCTCGAGGAGCGCCCGCGGGGAGAGCCACGGGAAGCCTGCCACGCTGCTCAAGCTCCGCCGCACGAGGGGAGGCGGTTGAGGGGAAGCGCGAACCGGGCCACCGAGCGTTCCGGTTCGTGCCGGGCCATGAACGGCGGCCCCAAAAAGTGCCATAAAGCTGCGATCCGGCCGTCGGATCGCGGCACAGATTATTTACAGCAGCTTCCGGAGGCCGTTTTTCCTTTTCTATAGTAAGCCATGGAAATCGCTACGCCGACCTCCGGACTCTTTAGATCGTGCGGTTCCTCGCCCCGGGGCCCTGAGAAGGATGAAAAGAAGAGGTATGCGGCAAAAAGCAGGGGAGGCGTGCGGCGCGGGGAAGCAGATGGGGGGGGGGTGGCCGCTCGGGAAACGGGCAAAAAGGAGGGGTTGCAACACAGAGGACTTCCCAGGAGGTCACACCATTCCTAGTACTAACTCTTCCCCCACCAGCCCAAGCGCGTTTAACTGCGGATTTCTGATGGGATCCGGTGCATTAAGTGCTGTTTTTAATTCTATGATCTGCAACCCTGTGGAGTCGATGCACGCGCAATTGCTATAAGCGCTTACGAGGGCGCCCAGCGGGGAGAGCCACGGGAGCCTGCCCACGCTGCTCAAGCTTCCGCCGCACGAAGGGGAGGCGGCCGCGGGGATAAAGCGCAGACCGGGGCCCCGCAAGCGTTCCGGTTCGTTGCCCGGGCCAGAACGGCGGCCCAAAAGTGCCATAAGCTGCGATCCGGACGTCGGATCGACAGCCAGATTTTTACAGCAGCTTCCTCCGGAGGCCGTTTTCCTTATAGTACTATGGAATCGCTACGCCGACCGCCGGATCTTTAGATCGTGCGGTCCTCGGCCCGGGGCCCTGAGAAGGATGAAAGAAGAGGATGCGGCAAGCAGGAGGCGTGCGGCGCGGGGAAGCAGGGGGCCGCTCGGAAACGGGCAAAAAGGAGGGGTGCAACACGAGGACTTCCCAGGGAGGTCACCCATCCTAGTACTACCTCTCGCCCAAGCGCGTTTAACTGCGGTAGTTCTGATGGGATCCGATGCATTAGTGCTGTTAGTATGATCGCACCCGTGAGTCGATGCCACCGCGCAATTGCTATAAGCCGCTTCGAGGGCGCCCGCGGGGGGAGCCTGCCACGCTGCTCAAGCTCCGCCGCACGAGGGGGAGGCGGCAGCGGGGAGGTAAGCAGCGGACCGGGTTCCCCGCCAGCGTTGTGGGGGGGGGGGGGGGGGGGGCGGGGGCTCCGGTTCGTGCCGGGCCAGAACGGGCGGGCCCAAAAGTGCCATAAGCTGCGCGATCCGGCCGTCGGAATCGCGCCCAGATTTTTACAGCAGCCTTCCGGAGGCCGTTTTCCTTATAGTAGCCATGGAATCGCTACGCCGACCGCCGGATACTTTAGGGATTCGTTTTTTGCGGGGGGGATCCTCCTCGGCCCCGGGGCCCTGAGAAGGATGAAAGAAGAGGATGCGGCACAGCAGGAGGCGTGCGGCGCGGGGAAGCAGGGGGTCCGCTCTGGGAAACGGGCAAAACACGAGGGGTGCAACACGAGGATCTTCCCAGGATGGTCACCCATCCTAGTACTACTTCTCGCCCAAGCTGCGATTTAACTGCGGGAGTTCTGATGGGATACGGTGCACATTAGTGCTGGTATGATCGCACCGTGAGTCGATGCACGCGCAATTGGCTATAAGCCGCTTCGAGGGCGCCCGCGGGGGGAGCTGCCACGCTGCTCAAGCACCGCCGCACGAGGGGAGGCGGGCCCGCGGGGTAAGCGCGACCGGGGCCCGCCAGCGTTCCGGTTTTTCGTGCCGGGCCAGAACGGCGGACCCAAAAAAAGTGCCATAAGCTGCGATCCGGGCCGTCGGATCGCGCGCCAGATTTTATACAGCAGCTTCCGGAGGCCGTTTTCCTTTATAGTAGCCATATGGAATCGCTACTGCCGTAAACCGCCGGATCTTTAGATCGTGCGGTCCTCGCCCCGGGGCCCTGAGAAGGATGAAAGAAGGAGGCGATGACGGCATAGCAGGAGGCGTTGCGGCAGTCGGGGAGTTGCAGGGGGCCCGCTCTGGGAAACGGGGCAAAAAGGAGGGGTTGCAACACGAGGACTTCCCTAGGAGGTCACCCATCACTAGGTACTTACTCTCGCCCAAGCGCGTTTAACTGCGGAGTTCTGATGGGATCCGGTGCATTAGTGCTGTTCATGATCGCACCCGTGAGTCGATGCCTCGCGCAATTGCTATAAGCGCTTATGAGGGCGACCGCTGGGAGAGCCACGGGAGCCTGCCACGCTGCTCAAGCTCCGCCGCACGAGAGGGGTGGAGGCGGCGCGGGGTAACGCGGACCGGGGCCCCGCAGCGTTCCGGTCTGTGCCGGGCCAGAACGGCGGCCCAAAAGTGCCCAAAGCTGCGATCCGGCCGTTCGATCGCGCCCAGATTTTTACAGAAGCTTTCGGAGGCCGTTTTCCTTATAGTAGCCATGGAATCGCTACGCCGGACCGCCGGATCTTTAGATCGTGCGGTCCTCGCCCCGGGGCCCTTTGAGAAAGGATGAAAGAAGAGATTGCGGCCAAGCAGGAGGAGTGCGGAGCGGGGACGCAAGGGGGCGCACGGGGAAACGGGCAAAAAGGAGGGGTGCAACACGAGGACTTCACAGGAAGGTCACCATTCCTATTACTACTCTCGCCCAAGCGGCGGGTTAACTGCGGAGTTTTGATGGGATCCGGTGCATTAGTGCTTGATATTGATCAGCACCATGTGAGTCGATGCATCGGCGCAAGTGCTATAAGCGCTTCGAGGGGCGCCCGCGGGGAGGTGCCTACGGAAGCCTGCCATCGATGCTCAAGCTCCGCCGCACGAGGGGGAGGCTGGCGCGGGGCGAGGAGAAGGCCCAACACAAACACACCCCCACGCGACCGGGCCCCGCAGCGTTTTCCGGGTTCGTGCCGGGCCAGAACCGGCGGCCCAAAAGTGCCATAAGCTGCGTTCCGGCCGTCGGATCGCGCCCAGATTTTTACCAGCAGCTTCCGGAGGCCCCGTTTTCCTTTTATAGTTAGGCTATGGAATCGCTACGCCGACCGCCGGATCTTTAGATCGTGCGGTCCTCGCCCCGGGGCCCTGAGGAGGAGAAGGATGAAAAGAAGAGGATGCGGCAAGCAAGGAGGAGGCTGCGTGCGGCGCGGGGAAGCAGGGCGGTCCGCTCGGGGAAACGGGCAAAAAGAAGGGGTGCAACACGAGGACTTCCCAGGAGGTCCACCATCCTCGTACTTCTCTCGGCCAATGCTTGCGTTTTAACTGCGTAGTTCTGATGGGATCCGGTGCATTAGTGCTTGTATGATCGACACCCGTTGAGTCGATTGCACGCAGCAATTGCTATAAGCGCTTCGAGTGGCGCCCGCGGGTGGTGCCTGCCACGCTGACTCAAGCTCCGCCTCTACGAGGGGAGGCGGAGCGGGGAAGCTGCGACCGGGGCCCCGCAGCGTTACGGTTCGTGCCGGGCCATGAACGGCGGCCCCAAAAGTGCCATAAGCTTCGATCCGGCCGTTGGATCGCGCCCAGATTTTTTCAGCAGCTTCCGGACGGCGTCTTTCCTTTATAGTTGCTATGGAATTCGCTACGCCGGGACCGCCGGATCTTTAGATCGTGCGGTCCTCGCCCCGGGGCCCTGAGAAGGATGAAAGTAAGAGGATGCGGCAAGCAGGAGGCGTGCGGCGACGGGAAGCAGGGGGCCGTGGGGGAAAGGGGAACAGGGCAAAAATGGAGGGGTGCAACACGAGGAATTCCCAGGCGGTCATCCATCATAGTACTACCCTCGCCCAAGCGCGATTAACTGCGGAGTTTTATGTTGGGATTCCGTATGCATTAGTGCTGGTATGATCGCACCCAGTGAGTCGATGCACGCTCAATTGCTATAAGCGCTGTACGAGGGCGCCCGCGGGGGGAGCCTGCCACGCTGCTCAAGCTCCGCCGCACGAGGGGAGGCGCTGGCGCTGGGGACAAGCGCGACCGGGCCCCGCAGCGTTCCGGTTCGTGCCGGGCCAGAAACGGCGGCCCAAAAGTGCCATAAAGCTGCGATCCGGCCGTCCGGGATCCGCGCCCAGATTTGTACAGCAGCATCCGGAGGCCTCGTTTTCCTTATAGTAGCCCTGGAATCGCTACGCCGACCGGCCGGATCTTTAGATCGTGCGGTCCTCGCCCCGGGGCCCTGAGAAGGATGAAAGAAGAGGATGCGGCAAGCAGGAGGCTTGTGCGGCGGGGAGAAGCAGTGTAGGTCCGCTCGGAAAACGGGCCACAAAAAGGAGGGGCTGCAACACGATGACTTCCCAGGAGGTCACCGATCTCTAGTACTACTCTCGCCCAAGCGCGTTTAACTGCGGAGTTCTGATGGGATCCGGTGCATTAGTGCTGGTATGATCGCACCCGTGAGTCGATGCACGCGCAATTGCTATAAGCGCTTCGAGGGCGCCCGCGGGGAGAGCCACGGGAGCCTGCCACGCTGCTCAAGCTCCGCCGCACGAGGGGAGGCGGCGCGGGGAAGCGCGACCGGGCCCCGCAGCGTTCCGGTTCGTGCCGGGCCAGAACGGCGGCCCAAAAGTGCCATAAGCTGCGATCCGGCCGTCGGATCGCGCCCAGATTTTTACAGCAGCTTCCGGAGGCCGTTTTCCTTATAGTAGCCATGGAATCGCTACGCCGACCGCCGGATCTTTAGATCGTGCGGTCCTCGCCCCGGGGCCCTGAGAAGGATGAAAGAAGAGGATGCGGCAAGCAGGAGGCGTGCGGCGCGGGGAAGCAGGGGGCCGCTCGGGAAACGGGCAAAAAGGAGGGGTGCAACACGAGGACTTCCCAGGAGGTCACCCATCCTAGTACTACTCTCGCCCAAGCGCGTTTAACTGCGGAGTTCTGATGGGATCCGGTGCATTAGTGCTGGTATGATCGCACCCGTGAGTCGATGCACGCGCAATTGCTATAAGCGCTTCGAGGGCGCCCGCGGGGCCACGGGAGCCTGCCACGCTGCTCAAGCTCCGCCGCACGAGGGGAGGCGGCGCGGGGAAGCGCGACCGGGCCCCGCAGCGTTCCGGTTCGTGCCGGGCCAGAACGGCGGCCCAAAAGTGCCATAAGCTGCGATCCGGCCGTCGGATCGCGCCCAGATTTTTACAGCAGCTTCCGGAGGCCGTTTTCCTTATAGTAGCCATGGAATCGCTACGCCGACCGCCGGATCTTTAGATCGTGCGGTCCTCGCCCCGGGGCCCTGAGAAGGATGAAAGAAGAGGATGCGGCAAGCAGGAGGCGTGCGGCGCGGGGAAGCAGGGGGCCGCTCGGGAAACGGGCAAAAAGGAGGGGTGCAACACGAGGACTTCCCAGGAGGTCACCCATCCTAGTACTACTCTCGCCCAAGCGCGTTTAACTGCGGAGTTCTGATGGGATCCGGTGCATTAGTGCTGGTATGATCGCACCCGTGAGTCGATGCACGCGCAATTGCTATAAGCGCTTCGAGGGCGCCCGCGGGGAGAGCCACGGGAGCCTGCCACGCTGCTCAAGCTCCGCCGCACGAGGGGAGGCGGCGCGGGGAAGCGCGACCGGGCCCCGCAGCGTTCCGGTTCGTGCCGGGCCAGAACGGCGGCCCAAAAGTGCCATAAGCTGCGATCCGGCCGTCGGATCGCGCCCAGATTTTTACAGCAGCTTCCGGAGGCCGTTTTCCTTATAGTAGCCATGGAATCGCTACGCCGACCGCCGGATCTTTAGATCGTGCGGTCCTCGCCCCGGGGCCCTGAGAAGGATGAAAGAAGAGGATGCGGCAAGCAGGAGGCGTGCGGCGCGGGGAAGCAGGGGGCCGCTCGGGAAACGGGCAAAAAGGAGGGGTGCAACACGAGGACTTCCCAGGAGGTCACCCATCCTAGTACTACTCTCGCCCAAGCGCGTTTAACTGCGGAGTTCTGATGGGATCCGGTGCATTAGTGCTGGTATGATCGCACCCGTGAGTCGATGCACGCGCAATTGCTATAAGCGCTTCGAGGGCGCCCGCGGGGAGAGCCACGGGAGCCTGCCACGCTGCTCAAGCTCCGCCGCACGAGGGGAGGCGGCGCGGGGAAGCGCGACCGGGCCCCGCAGCGTTCCGGTTCGTGCCGGGCCAGAACGGCGGCCCAAAAGTGCCATAAGCTGCGATCCGGCCGTCGGATCGCGCCCAGATTTTTACAGCAGCTTCCGGAGGCCGTTTTCCTTATAGTAGCCATGGAATCGCTACGCCGACCGCCGGATCTTTAGATCGTGCGGTCCTCGCCCCGGGGCCCTGAGAAGGATGAAAGAAGAGGATGCGGCAAGCAGGAGGCGTGCGGCGCGGGGAAGCAGGGGGCCGCTCGGGAAACGGGCAAAAAGGAGGGGTGCAACACGAGGACTTCCCAGGAGGTCACCCATCCTAGTACTACTCTCGCCCAAGCGCGTTTAACTGCGGAGTTCTGATGGGATCCGGTGCATTAGTGCTGGTATGATCGCACCCGTGAGTCGATGCACGCGCAATTGCTATAAGCGCTTCGAGGGCGCCCGCGGGGAGAGCCACGGGAGCCTGCCACGCTGCTCAAGCTCCGCCGCACGAGGGGAGGCGGCGCGGGGAAGCGCGACCGGGCCCCGCAGCGTTCCGGTTCGTGCCGGGCCAGAACGGCGGCCCAAAAGTGCCATAAGCTGCGATCCGGCCGTCGGATCGCGCCCAGATTTTTACAGCAGCTTCCGGAGGCCGTTTTCCTTATAGTAGCCATGGAATCGCTACGCCGACCGCCGGATCTTTAGATCGTGCGGTCCTCGCCCCGGGGCCCTGAGAAGGATGAAAGAAGAGGATGCGGCAAGCAGGAGGCGTGCGGCGCGGGGAAGCAGGGGGCCGCTCGGGAAACGGGCAAAAAGGAGGGGTGCAACACGAGGACTTCCCAGGAGGTCACCCATCCTAGTACTACTCTCGCCCAAGCGCGTTTAACTGCGGAGTTCTGATGGGATCCGGTGCATTAGTGCTGGTATGATCGCACCCGTGAGTCGATGCACGCGCAATTGCTATAAGCGCTTCGAGGGCGCCCGCGGGGAGAGCCACGGGAGCCTGCCACGCTGCTCAAGCTCCGCCGCACGAGGGGAGGCGGCGCGGGGAAGCGCGACCGGGCCCCGCAGCGTTCCGGTTCGTGCCGGGCCAGAACGGCGGCCCAAAAGTGCCATAAGCTGCGATCCGGCCGTCGGATCGCGCCCAGATTTTTACAGCAGCTTCCGGAGGCCGTTTTCCTTATAGTAGCCATGGAATCGCTACGCCGACCGCCGGATCTTTAGATCGTGCGGTCCTCGCCCCGGGGCCCTGAGAAGGATGAAAGAAGAGGATGCGGCAAGCAGGAGGCGTGCGGCGCGGGGAAGCAGGGGCCGCTCGGGAAACGGGCAAAAAGGAGGGGTGCAACACGAGGACTTCCCAGGAGGTCACCCATCCTAGTACTACTCTCGCCCAAGCGCGTTTAACTGCGGAGTTCTGATGGGATCCGGTGCATTAGTGCTGGTATGATCGCACCCGTGAGTCGATGCACGCGCAATTGCTATAAGCGCTTCGAGGGCGCCCGCGGGGAGAGCCACGGGAGCCTGCCACGCTGCTCAAGCTCCGCCGCACGAGGGGAGGCGGCGCGGGGAAGCGCGACCGGGCCCCGCAGCGTTCCGGTTCGTGCCGGGCCAGAACGGCGGCCCAAAAGTGCCATAAGCTGCGATCCGGCCGTCGGATCGCGCCCAGATTTTTACAGCAGCTTCCGGAGGCCGTTTTCCTTATAGTAGCCATGGAATCGCTACGCCGACCGCCGGATCTTTAGATCGTGCGGTCCTCGCCCCGGGGCCCTGAGAAGGATGAAAGAAGAGGATGCGGCAAGCAGGAGGCGTGCGGCGCGGGAAGCAGGGGGCCGCTCGGGAAACGGGCAAAAAGGAGGGGTGCAACACGAGGACTTCCCAGGAGGTCACCCATCCTAGTACTACTCTCGCCCAAGCGCGTTTAACTGCGGAGTTCTGATGGGATCCGGTGCATTAGTGCTGGTATGATCGCACCCGTGAGTCGATGCACGCGCAATTGCTATAAGCGCTTCGAGGGCGCCCGCGGGGAGAGCCACGGGAGCCTGCCACGCTGCTCAAGCTCCGCCGCACGAGGGGAGGCGGCGCGGGGAAGCGCGACCGGGCCAGAAACGGCGGCCCAAAAGTGCCATAAGCTGCGATCCGGCCGTCGGATCGCGCCCAGATTTTTACAGCAGCTTCCGGAGGCCGTTTTCCTTATAGTAGCCATGGAATCGCTACGCCGACCGCCGGATCTTTAGATCGTGCGGTCCTCGCCCCGGGGCCCTGAGAAGGATGAAAGAAGAGGATGCGGCAAGCAGGAGGCGTGCGGCGCGGGGAAGCAGGGGGCCGCTCGGGAAACGGGCAAAAAGGAGGGGTGCAACACGAGGACTTCCCAGGAGGTCACCCATCCTAGTACTACTCTCGCCCAAGCGCGTTTAACTGCGGAGTTCTGATGGGATCCGGTGCATTAGTGCTGGTATGATCGCACCCGTGAGTCGATGCACGCGCAATTGCTATAAGCGCTTCGAGGGCGCCCGCGGGGAGAGCCACGGGAGCCTGCCACGCTGCTCAAGCTCCGCCGCACGAGGGGAGGCGGCGCGGGGAAGCGCGACCGGGCCCCGCAGCGTTCCGGTTCGTGCCGGGCCAGAACGGCGGCCCAAAAGTGCCATAAGCTGCGATCCGGCCGTCGGATCGCGCCCAGATTTTTACAGCAGCTTCCGGAGGCCGTTTTCCTTATAGTAGCCATGGAATCGCTACGCCGACCGCCGGATCTTTAGATCGTGCGGTCCTCGCCCCGGGCCCTGAGATGGATGAAATAAGAGGATGCGGCTAGCAGGATGCCGCTCGGAGAAAAGCAAAAATAGGGGTCTGACACGAAAGTACTTCCCAGGAGGTCACCCATCGCTAGTAATAATACTCTGCGCCAAATCGCGTTTATACTGCGTAGTTTCTGATGGGATCCGGTGCATTTAGTGCTTGTATGATCGCACACTGGAGTCATGATGCACAGCGCAGAATTGCAATAAGCGCATCGAGGGCGCCCGCGGGGAGAGCCACGGGAGCCTTCGACGCTGACACATCTCCTCCGCGCCAGGGAAGGCCGCGCGGGGTAGCGCGACCGGAGCCCCGCCCGTTCCGGTCGCCAGGCCAGAACGGCGGCCCCAGAACCGTAGCCAATAAGCTGCGATCAGGCCGTCGGATCGCGCCCCACAAGATTTTTACAGCAGCTTCCGGAGGCCATTTCCTTGATAATAGTCCATGGAATCGCCACGCCGACCGCCGGATCTTTAGATCGTGCGGTCCCTCGCCTCCGGGATGCCTCTGAGATGGATTTAAGAAGAGGATGCGGCAATCAGGAGGCGTCGAGGCGCGGGAAGCAGGGGGCCGCTCGGGAAACGGGCAAAAAGGAGGGGTGCAACACGAGGACTTTCCTAGAGGTCACCCATCCTAGTACTAATCTCGCCCTAAGCGCGTTTAACTGCGGAGTTCTGATGGGATCCGGTGCATTAGTGCTGGTATGATCGCACCCGTGAGTCGATGCACGCGCAATTGCTATAAGCGCTTCGAGGGCGCCCGCGGGGAGAGCCACGGGAGCCTGCCACGCTGCTCAAGCTCCGCCGCACGAGGGGAGGCGGCGCGGGGAAGCGCGACCGGGCCCCGCAGCGTTCCGGTTCGTGCCGGGCCAGAACTGCGGCCCAAAAGTGCAATAAGCTTCGATACTCGCCGTCGGATCGCTGCCCAGATTTTTTACAGCAAAGCTTCCGGAGGCCGTTTGCCTTTTAGTAGCTATGGAATCGCTTACGGCCGACCGCCGGATCTTTTTAGATCGTGCGGTCACGCGCCCACCCTGGCCCTGAGAAGGAGGAAAGAAGAGGATGCGGCAAGCAGGAGGCGTGCGGCGCGGGGAAGCAGGGGGCCGCTCGGGAAACGGGCAAATAGGATGGGTGCAACACGAGGACGTCCCAGGAGGTCACTTAGCATCCTAGTACAAACTCTCGCCTCGTCTGCACAAGCGTGTTTAACTGCGGATTTTCTGATGGGATCCGGTCAATTAGTGCAGGTATGATCGCACCCGTGATGTCGAGTGCACTCAGCAATAGCTATAAGCGCTTCGAGGGCGCCCGCGTGGGAGAGCCACGGGAGCCTGCCACGCTGCACAGAGCACCGCCGCACGAGGTGAGGCGGCGCGCGTAAGCGCGAGACGGGCACGCGCAGCGTTCCGGTTCGAGCGGCCTGGCCAGAACGGCGGCCCCAAAGTGCCCAACAATCTACGATCCGGCCGGGCGAGCGCGCCCATATTTTTACAAGCAGCTTCCAGAGGCCGTTGTGCTTATAATAGCCATGGAATCGCTACGCCGACCGCAACGATCTTGTAGATCGTGCGGTCCTCGAGCCCCGGGGCCCTGAGAAGGATGAAAGAATAGGATGCGGCAAGCAAGGCCGCTCGGGAATCGGGCAAAAAGGAGGGGTGCAACACATGGACTTCCCAGGAGGTCACCCATCCTCGAACTACTCTCGCCCAAGCAGCGTTTAACTGCATTCAGATGGGATCCGAGTTCTGAATGGATCCGGTGCATTAGTGCTGGTATGAACGCACACCGTGATCCGTTGCACGCGCGAATTTCTATAAGCGCTTCGAGGGCGCCCGCTTGGAGAGCCACGGGAGCCTGCCACGCTGCTCAAGCTCCGCCGCTCGATGGATGCGGCGGGGTGAAAGCGCGACCGGGCCCCGCAGCGTACCATCGTGCCGGGCCAGAACGGCGGCCCCCAAAATAGCCATAAGCAGCGATGCCCCCCGGCCGTCGGATCGCGCCCCAATTTTACAGCAACAACTTCCAGAGGCCGTTTTCCTGATTGTAGCCTTGGAAATCGACTACGACCCGACCGCCGGATCCTTTTAGATCGTGCGGTCCTAGAGTCCCCCGGGGCCCTGAGAAGGTTGAGAGAAGAGGATGGCGGCAAGCAGGAGGCGTGCGGCGCAGGAAGCAGGGGGCCGCTCGGGAAACGGGCAAAAGGGAGGGGTGCAACACAAGGACTTCCCAGGAGGTCACCCATCCTAGTACTTACTCTCCATAAAAATTCAGGCGTACGCCCAAGTGCGTGTTAACTGCGGAGTTCTGAGGGGATCCGGTGCGATTAGTGCTGGTGATGAACGCACACCTAATTCGATGCATCTCCAAAATTTGGGGGGCTTACAAAAAAAATAAGGCGCTACGAGGGCGCCCGCAGGGAGAGCCACGGGAGCCTGCCACACAGCTCAAGCTCCGGCCTCAAAAAAAAAACGGAAGGGGGGGGAAACAATGGCGCGCGGAAAGCGCATACCGGGCCCCGCAAGCATTCCGGTTCGTGCCTCCATAACGGCGGCCCCGAAATGCAGTAAGCTGAGATCCACGTCGGATCGCCGCACCAGATTTTTACAGCAGCTTCCGGAGGCCCGTTTTCCTTAGAGTAGCCCATGGAATGGCTTACGCCGACCGCCGGAAATTTAGATCGTGCGATCCTCGCCCCGGTTCCCTGAGAATGATGAAAGAAGAGGATGGCGGCAAGCATGAGGCGGTGCGGCGACGGGAAACAGGGGGCCGCTCGGGAAACGGAAAAAAAACAGGTGTGCAACACGAGGACTGTCCTATTAGGTCACCCATGCCCTAGTACTGTCTCTCGGAGTGCCCAAGCACGTGTAACTGCGGTAGTTCTGATGGGATTCCCGGTGCACCTAGTGCTGGTATGATCGCACCCGTGAGTCGATGCCAAACGCGAAAATTTGCTATAAGCGCTTCGAGGGCGCCCGCAAGTGAAGAGCCTCGGGAGCCTGGCCACACTGCTCCAAGCTCCGCCGCACGTGGGGGAGGCGGCGCGGGAAAGCCACCGGGTCCCCCGCAGCGTTCCTTCTGTCCGGGCCAGAACGGCGCCCCAAAAACCATAAGCTGCGTATCCGGCCGTCGGATCGCGCCCAATTTTTTACAAGCATCTTCCGGAGGCCGTTTTCCTTATAGTAGCCATGGAATCGCTACGCCGACCGCCGGATCTTTAGATCGTGCGGTCATCTCTACCCGGGTCCCTGAGAAGGATGAAAGAAGAGGCTGCGGCAAGCATGAGGCGTGCCCGCGGGGAAGCAGGGGGCCGCTCGGGAAACGGGCAAAAAGGAGGGGTGCAAACACGAGGACTATACCCAGGAGGTCACTCCATCCTACTACTACTCTCGCCCAATCGCGATTAACTGCCGGAGTTTTCTGATGATCAATGATTCTGATGGATTCCCGTGCATTAGTGCTGGTATGATCGCACCCGTGAGACGATGCCCTGCGCAATTGCTATAAGCCGCTTCGAGTGCGCCCGCGGGGAGAGCCACGGGAGCCTGCCACGCTGCTCAAGCTCCGCCGCACGAGGGGAGGCGGCTGGTGGAAGCGCGACCGGGCCCCGCAGCGTTCCGGTTCGTGCCGGGCCATAAACGGCGGCCGCCAAAGTGCCAAAAAGCTTGCGATCCGGGCCGTCGGATCAACCCAAGTATTTTTACAGCGAGCTTCCGTAGGCCGTTTTCCTTATAGTAGCCATTGAATCGCTACGCCGACCGACCGAATCTTTAGATCGTGCGGTCCTGTAGCTGCGCCCCGGGGCCCTGAGAAGGAAGAAAGAAGGAGGATGCGGCAAGCAGGAGGCGTGCGGCGCGGGGAAGCAGGGGGCCGATCGGGAAACGGGCAAAAAGGAGGGGTGCAACACGAGAACTTCCCCAGAGGTCACCCATCCTAGTACTACTCTCAGCCCAATGCGTGTTTAACTGGCGGAGTTCTGATGGGATCCGGTGCATTAGTGCTGGTAAGATCGCACCCGTGAGTCGATGCACGCGCAATTGCTATATGCTCTTCGATGCGCCCGCGGGGAGAGCCACGGGAGCCTGCCACCGCTGCTCAAGCTCCGCGCGCACGAGGGGAGGCGGCGCGGGGAAGCGCGACCGGGCGCCTCGCACTTCCGGTTCGTGCCGGGGCCTGAACGGCGGCCCAAAAGTGCCATAAGCTGCGATCCTGCCAACGCCGTCGGATCGCTCCCGAAAGGTATTTGTTACAGCCGCCAACTTCCAAACTGTCCGAGGCCGTATTTCCTTATAGTAGCTATGTAATCGCTAACGCCGACCGCCGGATCTTTAGATCGTGCGTTCCTCAGCCCCGGGACCCTGAGAAGGAAGAAAGAAGAGGATGCGGCAAGCAGGAAGCGTGCACGCGGGGAAGCAGGGGGCCGCTCGGGAAACGATGCAAAAAGGATGAGTGCAACACTAGGACTTTCCCAGGAGGTCACCCATCCTAGTACTACTCTCGCCCAAGATCGCGTTTAAAAACTGCGGAGATTCTGATGATATCCGGTGCATTAGAGCAGCTATGATCTCACCCGTGAGTCGATGCACGCGCAATTGCTTAAAGCGCTTCGAGTGCGCCCGTCGGGGAGAGCCACGGGAGCCTGCCATCCGGCTCAAGCTCCGCCGCAAGAGGGGGAGTCGCCCGGGGGAAGCGCGATCCCGAGCCCCGCAGCGATTCCGGTTCGTGCCGAACCCAAACGGCGGCCCTAAAGTGGCCATAAGCCGCGATCCGGCCGTCGTTGATCGCGCCCTAGATTTTTACAGCAGCTTCCGGAGCGCCGTTTTCCTTATAGTAACCATGAAATCGCTACGCCGACCGCCTATATTTAGATCGTTGCCGGTCCTCGCAACCCGGGGCTCTGAGAATGATGAATGAATAGGATTCAGGGCAAGCAGGAAGGCGTGCTGCGCGGGGAAGCAGGGGGCCGCTCGGAGAAACGGGCAAAATAAGGAGGGGTTCAACACGACTACTTCCCAGGAGGTCACCCATCCTAGTACTACGCTCGCACAAGCGCCTTAAACTGCGGATTTCAATAGGATCCGGTGCATTAGTGGTTGGATAGTTCGCTAACCCGTGAGTTGATGCACGCGCAAATTGCTAAAGAGAGCGTCTTCGAGAGCGCCCCGCCGGGAGAGCCACGGGAGCCAGCCACGCTGCTCAAGCTCCGCCGCAATAGGTGAGGCGCCGCGTGGAAGCGCGACCGTGCACCCGCAGCTGTTCCGGTTCGACCGGCCAGAACGCTGCCCAAAAGTGCCATAAGCTGCGATCCGGCCGTTCGGATCCGGCCCAGATTTTTTACAGCAGCTTCCGAGAGGCCGTTTTCCTTATAGTAGCTATGGAATTCGCTACGCCGACCGCCGGATCTTTAGATCGTGCGGTCCTC
>CM055362.1:24420640-24453637 GCA_029228515.1 Populus alba x Populus x berolinensis | reverse complement strand
CGCAAACGGAGAAACACTTTGACTCTATTTCGCACATTCCGACTCGATTCCCCATTGCCGAAATTCAGTTGCCTTTGAATTTCGGGTGATCCCTCTTGAGCATGTATGCTTCTGCTACTTGTTCTACATCAGACTTCTCCCGCAAACGGCGAAACGCTTTGACTCGTGAGTTTCGATGCGGCATTCCGGCTTCGATGCCCTCCGTTGCCGCAATTCAGTTGCCTTTGAATTTCTGGTGATCCCCTCATTGAGCATGTATGACACTTTCTGCGTAACTTGTTCTACATCAGACTTTATTTTATCCCCTTCCGCAAACAGGCGAAAACGCTTTGAACTCGGTGAGTTTCACGGCATATCCGACTTCGATGCCCCGTTTGCCGAAATTCAGTTGCCTTTGAATTTGCGGGTGATCCCATCTTGAGCATGTATGCTTCTGCTACTTGTTTCTACATCAGACTCTCTTTCCGCATAACGGGTCGAAACGCTTTGACTCGGTGAGTTTCGCGTGACATTCCGACTTTCGATGCACCGGTTGCCGAAATTCAGTTGCCTTTGAATTTCGGGTGATCCCTCTTGAGCATGTATCTTCTGCTACTTGTTCTACATCAGACTTTTCCGCAAACGGCGAAACGCTTTGACTCGGTGAGTTTCGCGGCATTCCGACTTCGATTCCCCTTTGCCGAAATTCAGTTGCCTTTGAATTTTGGGTGATCCCTCTTGAGCATGTATGCATCTGCTACTTGTTCTACATCAGACTTCTTCCGCAAACGGCGAAACGCTTTGCCTCGGTGAGTTTCGCGGCATTCCGACTTCGATTCCCCGTTGCCGAAATTCAGTTGCCTTGAATTTCGGGTGCCCTCTTGAGCATGTATGCTTCTGCTACTTGTTCTACATCAGACTTCCTTCCGCAAACGGGGAAACGCTTTGACTCGGTGAGTTTCGCGGCATTCCGACTTCGATGCCCCGGTTGCCGAAATTCAGTTGCCTTTGAATTTCGGGTGACCCCTCTTGAGCATGTATGCTTCTGCTGACTTGTTCTACATCACACTTCTTCCGCAAACAGCGAAACGCTTTGACTCGATGAGTTTCGCGGCATTCCGACTTCGATGCCCGGTTGCCGAAATTCAGTTGCCTGTGAATTTCGGGTGATCCCTCTTGAGCATGTATGCTTCTGCTACTTGTTCTACATCACACTTCTTCCGCAAACGGCGAAACGCTTTGACTCGGTGAATTTCGCGGCATTCCGACTTCGATGCCCCGGTTGGCGAAATTCAGTTGCCTTTGAATTTCGGGTGATCCCTCTTGAGCATGTATGCTTTTGCTACTTGTTCTACATCAGACTTCTTCCGCAAATGGCGAAACCCTTTGACTCGGTGAGTTTCGCGGCATTCCGACTTCGATTCCCCGGTTGCCGAAATTCAGTTGCCTTTGAATTTCGGGTGATCCCTCTTGAGCATGTATGCTTCTGCTACTTGTTCTAAATCATACTTCCTTCCGCAAAGGCGAAACGCTTTGACTCCGTGAGTTTTCGCGGCATTCCGACTTCGATGCCCCGGTTGCCGAAAATCAGTTGCCTTTGAATTTCGGGTGATCCCTCTTGAGCATGTATGCTTCTGCTACTTGTTCTACATCAGACTTCTTCCGCAAACCGCGAAACGCTTTGACTCGGTGAATTTCGCGGCATTCCGACTTCGCTGCCCCGTTTGCCGAAAATTAGTTGCCTTTGAATTTCAGGTGATCCCTATTGAGCATGTATGCTTCTGCTACTTGTTCTACATCAGACTTCTTCCGCAAACGGCGAAACGCTTTGACTCGGTGAGTTTCGCGGCATTCCGACTTCGCTGCCCCGGTTGCCGAAAATCAGTTGCCTTTGAATTTCTGGTGATCCCTCTTGAGCATGGATGCTTCTGCTACTTGTTCTACATCAGACTTCTTCCGCAAACGGCGAAACGCTTTGACTTGTTGAGTTTCGCGGCATTCCGACTTCGATGCCCCGGTTGCCGAAATTCAGTTGCCTTTGGAATTTCGGGTGAACCCTCTTTAGCATGTATGCTTCTGCTACTTGTTCTACATCAGACTTCTTCCGCAAACGGCGAAACGCTTGACTCGGTGAGTTTCGCGGCATTCCGACTTCGAGGCCCCGTTTGCCGAAATGTCAGTTGCCTTTTAATTTCAGGTGATCTCTCTTGAAGCATGTATGCTTTCTGCCTACTTGTTCTAAATCAGACTTCTTCCGCAAACGGCGAAACGCTTTGGACTCGGTGAGTTTCGCGGCATGTTCAACATCGATGCCCCGGATTGCCTGAAATTCAGTTGCCTTTGAATTTCGGGTGATCCCACTTGAGCAGGGTATGAGCTTCTGCTACTTGTTCTACAGCACACTCTCTTCCGCAAACAACGAAACGCTTTGACTCGGTGAGTTTCGCGGCATTCCGCCGTGCCGACGCCCCCGTTTGCCGAAATTCAGTTGCCTTTGGGATTTCGGTGATCCCTCTTGAGCATGTATGCTTCTGGCAACTTGGTTCTAAATCAGACTTGTATCCGCAAACGGCGTAAACGCTTTGACTCTGGTGAGTTTTCGCGGAAATTCCAAACCTTCGATGCCCTGGTTGCCGAAATTCAGTTGCCTTTGAATTTCGGGTGACGGACCCTCTTGAGCATGTAATGCTTCTGCTACTTGTACTACAGTCAGAACTGTCTTACCTGCAAACGGGGTAAAAGCGCTTTGACGTGGATGATTGTTTTTCGCGGGCAATTTCCGATTTCGAATTCCCAGTTGCCGGAAATTCAGTATGACTTTTTGAAAATTTCGGGTGTATCCCTCTTGAGTCATGTATGCTTCTGCTAATCAATTTCTAACATCAGACATCTTCCGCAAACGGCGAATACACTTTGCCTCGATTAGTTTCGCGGCATTTTCCCGACTTCGATTTCCCCGTTGCCCGAAATTCCAGTTGCCTTTGATTTCGGGTGATCTCCTCTTGAGCATGTATGCTTCTCGCTACTTGGTTCTAAATCAGACTTCCTTCACGCAAAGGGCCAAAACGCTTTGACTGGATGAGGTTTCGCGGCATTCCGATTTCGATGCCCCGGTTGCCGGAAAAAATCAGTAGCCTTTGAATTTCGGGGTGACCCCCCTCTTGAGCATGTATCATTCTGCTACTTTGTTCTAGCATAAGAACTTCTTTGCAGTAAACGACGAGCAAGAACGCTTTGACCTCTGGTGAAATTTCGGCGCATTCCGACTATCGATTTCCCAGTTTGTCGAATATTCAGTTGCCTTTTGAATTTCGTTGATCCCTCTTGAGCATGTAGGCTTCTGCTGACTTGGTTCGACATCAGACGTTCTTCCGCATAGGGCTGAAACGCTTTGACTTCGTGAGTTTCGCGGCATTTTCGAATCGATGCCCCGGTTGCCAGAAATTCAATATGCCTTTGAATTTCGGTGATCCCTCTTGAGACATGTATGCTTCTGCTACTTGTTCTAAAACATCAGACATCCTACCGCAAAGGGCGAAAACGCTTTGACTCGGTGAGTTTCGCGGCATTCCGACTTCGATGCCCCGGTTTTGCCGAAATTTCAGTTGCCTTAGGAATTTCGGGTGATCCCTCTTGAGCCATGTATGCTTCTGTCTACTTGTTCTACGACCATACTTCTTCCGCAAACGGCGAAAACGCTTTGACTGGATGAAGTTTCGCGGCATTCCGACTTCGATGGCCCCGTTTGTCGAAATTCAGTTGCCTTTGAATTTTCGGGTGATCCCTATTGGAGCAATTGTATTCCTTCTGGCTACTTGTATCTACATCAGAACTCTCTTCCTTCCGCAAACACATCGAAAAAGCTTCTTGACTCGGTGAGTTTTCGGCGCTGGGGCATATCCGACTTCGATGCCCCGGTAGGCCAGAAATTCAGTTGCCTTTGAATTTCGGGTGATCCCTCTTGAGCATGTATGCTTCTGCTACTGTGTTCTACATACATACTTCTTCCGCAAATGGGGAAACGCTTTTGAATCGGTGAGTTTCGCAGCATTCCGAACTCGATTCCCCGTTTGTCGAAATTCAGTATGCCCTTTGAATTTCAGTTGATCCGTCTTGATCGCATGTATGCTTTCTGCTACTTGTTCTACATCAAGATTCTTCTTCCTGCAAATGGCGAAACGCTTTGACTCGGTGAGTTTCTCGCAGGCAATTCCGACTAAATTCGATGCCGGCCGGTTGCCGAAATTCAGTTTGCCTTTGAATTTCGGGTGATCCCTCTTGAGCATGTATGCTTACTGCTACTTTTTCTACATCAGACTTCGATCCGCAAATGGCCAAACGCTTGGGGCAGGATGAGTTTCCGCGGCATGTCCGACTTCGTTGTCCACGGTTGCCGAAATTCAGTTTCCTTTGAATTATCGGGTGATCACTCTTGAGCATGTATGCTTCAGCTACGTGTTCTACAACACCACACTTCCTTCCGCAAACGGCGTAACTAGCTTTTGACTGGATTAGTTTTTCGCGGCATTCCGAGTTCGATGCCCCGGTTGCCGAAAGTCCTGTTGCCTTTGCATTTCGGGTGATCCCTCTTGAGCATGAATGCTTTTGCTACTTGTTCTACATAACACTTCCTTGTCCGATAAGGGCTAACATTTGACTCGATGAGTTTTCGCGGCATTAATTCCGACATCGATGCCCCGGTTGCCGAAATTCAGTAGCCTTTGAATTTCGGGTGATCCCTCTTGAGCATGTATGCTTTTGCTACTATGTTCTACATCACACTCTCTTCCGAAAACAGCGAAAATGCTTTGACTCTGTGAGTTTCGCGTATTGCCGACATTCGACGACCCGGTTGCCGAAATTCAGTTGCCTTATACATTTCGTGTGATCCCTCTTGAGCATGTATGCAACAGCAACTTGTACGTACATCACAACTTCCTTCCGCAAACGGCGAAAACGCATTGACTGTATTAGTTGTCGCGGCATTCCGACTTCGATGCCCCGGTTGCCGAAATTCAGTTGCCTTTTAATTTTCGATGATTCCTCTGGAGCATGTATGCTTCTGGGGCTACTTGTTCTTAACCACACTTCACTTCCGCATAGGGCGTAACGCTTTGACTCGATGAGTTTCGCGGCATCCACGACGTCGATGGGCCCCGATTGCCGTAATTCAGTTGCCTTTGAATTTCGGGTTATCCCTCTTGAGCATGTATGCTTTTGCTACTTGTTCTACATCACACTCTCTTCCGCAAACACGAAACCGCTTTGACTCGGTGAGTTTCGCGTTTTTCCGACTTCCGATGACCCGGTTGCCGAAATTCAGTTGCCTTTGAATTTCGGGTGATCCCTCTTGAGCATGTCAGCTTCTACTACTTGTTCTACAGGCACATGACTTCTGTCGCGCAACAAGGGCGTAAGCCTTTGATTCGATGATGTTTTTCGCGCAATTCCGACTTCGATGCCCTCGTTGCCGAAATTCAGGAGCCTTTGAATTTCGGGTGATCCCACTGTTATCAAGAGATCCTTCAGCGAACTTGTTCTACACCACAAAACTTCATTTCCGCAAAGGCCGAAACGCTTTGACTCGATGTGTTTCTCGGCATTCCGACTTTCGATGCCCCGGCCTGCCGAAATTCAGTTTTGGCCTTTTTACTTCGTTTTTGTGGAGAGCGGGGGGGGGGGCCTCTTGAGCATGTATGCTTCTGCAACTTGTTTCTACAACCACGACTTCCTTCCGCAAAAGGCGTAACGCTTTGACTGGATGAGTTTTCCGGCGCATTCCGACTTCGATGCCCCGGTTGCCGAAATTCAGTTGCCTTTGAATTTCGGGTGATCCCTCTTGAGCATGTATGCTTCTGCTACTTGTTCTACATCAGACTTCTTCCGCAAACGGCGAAACGCTTTGACTCGGTGAGTTTCGCGGCATTCCGACTTCGATGCCCCGGTTGCCGAAATTCAGTTGCCTTTGAATTTCGGGTGATCCCTCTTGAGCATGTATGCTTCTGCTACTTGTTCTACATCAGACTTCTTCCGCAAACGGCGAAACGCTTTGACTCGGTGAGTTTCGCGGCATTCCGACTTCGATGCCCCGGTTGCCGAAATTCAGTTGCCTTTGAATTTCGGGTGATCCCTCTTGAGCATGTATGCTTCTGCTACTTGTTCTACATCAGACTTCTTCCGCAAACGGCGAAACGCTTTGACTCGGTGAGTTTCGCGGCATTCCGACTTCGATGCCCCGGTTGCCGAAATTCAGTTGCCTTTGAATTTCGGGTGATCCCTCTTGAGCATGTATGCTTCTGCTACTTGTTCTACATCAGACTTCTTCCGCAAACGGCGAAACGCTTTGACTCGGTGAGTTTCGCGGCATTCCGACTTCGATGCCCCGGTTGCCGAAATTCAGTTGCCTTTGAATTTCGGGTGATCCCTCTTGAGCATGTATGCTTCTGCTACTTGTTCTACATCAGACTTCTTCCGCAAACGGCGAAACGCTTTGACTCGGTGAGTTTCGCGGCATTCCGACTTCGATGCCCCGGTTGCCGAAATTCAGTTGCCTTTGAATTTCGGGTGATCCCTCTTGAGCATGTATGCTTCTGCTACTTGTTCTACATCAGACTTCTTCCGCAAACGGCGAAACGCTTTGACTCGGTGAGTTTCGCGGCATTCCGACTTCGATGCCCCGGTTGCCGAAATTCAGTTGCCTTTGAATTTCGGGTGATCCCTCTTGAGCATGTATGCTTCTGCTACTTGTTCTACATCAGACTTCTTCCGCAAACGGCGAAACGCTTTGACTCGGTGAGTTTCGCGGCATTCCGACTTCGATGCCCCGGTTGCCGAAATTCAGTTGCCTTTGAATTTCGGGTGATCCCTCTTGAGCATGTATGCTTCTGCTACTTGTTCTACATCAGACTTTCTTCCGCAAACGGCGAAACGCTTTGACTCGGTGAGTTTCGCGGCATTCCGACTTCGATGCCCCGGTTGCCGAAATTCAGTTGCCTTTGAATTTCGGGTGATCCCTCTTGAGCATGTATGCTTCTGCTACTTGTTCTACATCAGACTTCTTCCGCAAACGGCGAAACGCTTTGACTCGGTGAGTTTCGCGGCATTCCGACTTCGATGCCCCGGTTGCCGAAATTCAGTTGCCTTTGAATTTCGGGTGATCCCTCTTGAGCATGTATGCTTCTGCTACTTGTTCTACATCAGACTTCTTCCGCAAACGGCGAAACGCTTTGACTCGGTGAGTTTCGCGGCATTCCGACTTCGATGCCCCGGTTGCCGAAATTCAGTTGCCTTTGAATTTCGGGTGATCCCTCTTGAGCATGTATGCTTCTGCTACTTGTTCTACATCAGACTTCTTCCGCAAACGGCGAAACGCTTTGACTCGGTGAGTTTCGCGGCATTCCGACTTCGATGCCCCGGTTGCCGAAATTCAGTTGCCTTTGAATTTCGGGTGATCCCTCTTGAGCATGTATGCTTCTGCTACTTGTTCTACATCAGACTTCTTCCGCAAACGGCGAAACGCTTTGACTCGGTGAGTTTCGCGGCATTCCGACTTCGATGCCCGGTTGCCGAAATTCAGTTGCCTTTGAATTTCGGGTGATCCCTCTTGAGCATGTATGCTTCTGCTACTTGTTCTACATCAGACTTCTTCCGCAAACGGCGAAACGCTTTGACTCGGTGAGTTTCGCGGCATTCCGACTTCGATGCCCCGGTTGCCGAAATTCAGTTGCCTTTGAATTTCGGGTGATCCCTCTTGAGCATGTATGCTTCTGCTACTTGTTCTACATCAGACTTCTTCCGCAAACGGCGAAACGCTTTGACTCGGTGAGTTTCGCGGCATTCCGACTTCGATGCCCCGGTTGCCGAAATTCAGTTGCCTTTGAATTTCGGGTGATCCCTCTTGAGCATGTATGCTTCTGCTACTTGTTCTACATCAGACTTCTTCCGCAAACGGCGAAACGCTTTGACTCGGTGAGTTTCGCGGCATTCCGACTTCGATGCCCGGTTGCCGAAATTCAGTTGCCTTTGAATTTCGGGTGATCCCTCTTGAGCATGTATGCTTCTGCTACTTGTTCTACATCAGACTTCTTCCGCAAACGGCGAAACGCTTTGACTCGGTGAGTTTCGCGGCATTCCGACTTCGATGCCCCGGTTGCCGAAATTCAGTTGCCTTTGAATTTCGGGTGATCCCTCTTGAGCATGTATGCTTCTGCTACTTGTTCTACATCAGACTTCTTCCGCAAACGGCGAAACGCTTTGACTCGGTGAGTTTCGCGGCATTCCGACTTCGATGCCCCGGTTGCCGAAATTCAGTTGCCTTTGAATTTCGGGTGATCCCTCTTGAGCATGTATGCTTCTGCTACTTGTTCTACATCAGACTTCTTCCGCAAACGGCGAAACGCTTTGACTCGGTGAGTTTCGCGGCATTCCGACTTCGATGCCCCGGTTGCCGAAATTCAGTTGCCTTTGAATTTCGGGTGATCCCTCTTGAGCATGTATGCTTCTGCTACTTGTTCTACATCAGACTTCTTCCGCAAACGGCGAAACGCTTTGACTCGGTGAGTTTCGCGGCATTCCGACTTCGATGCCCGGTTGCCGAAATTCAGTTGCCTTTGAATTTCGGGTGATCCCTCTTGAGCATGTATGCTTCTGCTACTTGTTCTACATCAGACTTCTTCCGCAAACGGCGAAACGCTTTGACTCGGTGAGTTTCGCGGCATTCCGACTTCGATGCCCCGGTTGCCGAAATTCAGTTGCCTTTGAATTTCGGGTGATCCCTCTTGAGCATGTATGCTTCTGCTACTTGTTCTACATCAGACTTCTTCCGCAAACGGCGAAACGCTTTGACTCGGTGAGTTTCGCGGCATTCCGACTTCGATGCCCCGGTTGCCGAAATTCAGTTGCCTTTGAATTTCGGGTGATCCCTCTTGAGCATGTATGCTTCTGCTACTTGTTCTACATCAGACTTCTTCCGCAAACGGCGAAACGCTTTGACTCGGTGAGTTTCGCGGCATTCCGACTTCGATGCCCCGGTTGCCGAAATTCAGTTGCCTTTGAATTTCGGGTGATCCCTCTTGAGCATGTATGCTTCTGCTACTTGTTCTACATCAGACTTCTTCCGCAAACGGCGAAACGCTTTGACTCGGTGAGTTTCGCGGCATTCCGACTTCGATGCCCCGGTTGCCGAAATTCAGTTGCCTTTGAATTTCGGGTGATCCCTCTTGAGCATGTATGCTTCTGCTACTTGTTCTACATCAGACTTCTTCCGCAAACGGCGAAACGCTTTGACTCGGTGAGTTTCGCGGCATTCCGACTTCGATGCCCCGGTTGCCGAAATTCAGTTGCCTTTGAATTTCGGGTGATCCCTCTTGAGCATGTATGCTTCTGCTACTTGTTCTACATCAGACTTCTTCCGCAAACGGCGAAACGCTTTGACTCGGTGAGTTTCGCGGCATTCCGACTTCGATGCCCCGGTTGCCGAAATTCAGTTGCCTTTGAATTTCGGGTGATCCCTCTTGAGCATGTATGCTTCTGCTACTTGTTCTACATCAGACTTCTTCCGCAAACGGCGAAACGCTTTGACTCGGTGAGTTTCGCGGCATTCCGACTTCGATGCCCCGGTTGCCGAAATTCAGTTGCCTTTGAATTTCGGGTGATCCCTCTTGAGCATGTATGCTTCTGCTACTTGTTCTACATCAGACTTCTTCCGCAAACGGCGAAACGCTTTGACTCGGTGAGTTTCGCGGCATTCCGACTTCGATGCCCCGGTTGCCGAAATTCAGTTGCCTTTGAATTTCGGGTGATCCCTCTTGAGCATGTATGCTTCTGCTACTTGTTCTACATCAGACTTCTTCCGCAAACGGCGAAACGCTTTGACTCGGTGAGTTTCGCGGCATTCCGACTTCGATGCCCCGGTTGCCGAAATTCAGTTGCCTTTGAATTTCGGGTGATCCCTCTTGAGCATGTATGCTTCTGCTACTTGTTCTACATCAGACTTCTTCCGCAAACGGCGAAACGCTTTGACTCGGTGAGTTTCGCGGCATTCCGACTTCGATGCCCCGGTTGCCGAAATTCAGTTGCCTTTGAATTTCGGGTGATCCCTCTTGAGCATGTATGCTTCTGCTACTTGTTCTACATCAGACTTCTTCCGCAAACGGCGAAACGCTTTGACTCGGTGAGTTTCGCGGCATTCCGACTTCGATGCCCCGGTTGCCGAAATTCAGTTGCCTTTGAATTTCGGGTGATCCCTCTTGAGCATGTATGCTTCTGCTACTTGTTCTACATCAGACTTCTTCCGCAAACGGCGAAACGCTTTGACTCGGTGAGTTTCGCGGCATTCCGACTTCGATGCCCCGGTTGCCGAAATTCAGTTGCCTTTGAATTTCGGGTGATCCCTCTTGAGCATGTATGCTTCTGCTACTTGTTCTACATCAGACTTCTTCCGCAAACGGCGAAACGCTTTGACTCGGTGAGTTTCGCGGCATTCCGACTTCGATGCCCCGGTTGCCGAAATTCAGTTGCCTTTGAATTTCGGGTGATCCCTCTTGAGCATGTATGCTTCTGCTACTTGTTCTACATCAGACTTCTTCCGCAAACGGCGAAACGCTTTGACTCGGTGAGTTTCGCGGCATTCCGACTTCGATGCCCCGGTTGCCGAAATTCAGTTGCCTTTGAATTTCGGGTGATCCCTCTTGAGCATGTATGCTTCTGCTACTTGTTCTACATCAGACTTCTTCCGCAAACGGCGAAACGCTTTGACTCGGTGAGTTTCGCGGCATTCCGACTTCGATGCCCCGGTTGCCGAAATTCAGTTGCCTTTGAATTTCGGGTGATCCCTCTTGAGCATGTATGCTTCTGCTACTTGTTCTACATCAGACTTCTTCCGCAAACGGCGAAACGCTTTGACTCGGTGAGTTTCGCGGCATTCCGACTTCGATGCCCCGGTTGCCGAAATTCAGTTGCCTTTGAATTTCGGGTGATCCCTCTTGAGCATGTATGCTTCTGCTACTTGTTCTACATCAGACTTCTTCCGCAAACGGCGAAACGCTTTGACTCGGTGAGTTTCGCGGCATTCCGACTTCGATGCCCCGGTTGCCGAAATTCAGTTGCCTTTGAATTTCGGGTGATCCCTCTTGAGCATGTATGCTTCTGCTACTTGTTCTACATCAGACTTCTTCCGCAAACGGCGAAACGCTTTGACTCGGTGAGTTTCGCGGCATTCCGACTTCGATGCCCCGGTTGCCGAAATTCAGTTGCCTTTGAATTTCGGGTGATCCCTCTTGAGCATGTATGCTTCTGCTACTTGTTCTACATCAGACTTCTTCCGCAAACGGCGAAACGCTTTGACTCGGTGAGTTTCGCGGCATTCCGACTTCGATGCCCCGGTTGCCGAAATTCAGTTGCCTTTGAATTTCGGGTGATCCCTCTTGAGCATGTATGCTTCTGCTACTTGTTCTACATCAGACTTCTTCCGCAAACGGCGAAACGCTTTGACTCGGTGAGTTTCGCGGCATTCCGACTTCGATGCCCCGGTTGCCGAAATTCAGTTGCCTTTGAATTTCGGGTGATCCCTCTTGAGCATGTATGCTTCTGCTACTTGTTCTACATCAGACTTCTTCCGCAAACGGCGAAACGCTTTGACTCGGTGAGTTTCGCGGCATTCCGACTTCGATGCCCCGGTTGCCGAAATTCAGTTGCCTTTGAATTTCGGGTGATCCCTCTTGAGCATGTATGCTTCTGCTACTTGTTCTACATCAGACTTCTTCCGCAAACGGCGAAACGCTTTGACTCGGTGAGTTTCGCGGCATTCCGACTTCGATGCCCGGTTGCCGAAATTCAGTTGCCTTTGAATTTCGGGTGATCCCTCTTGAGCATGTATGCTTCTGCTACTTGTTCTACATCAGACTTCTTCCGCAAACGGCGAAACGCTTTGACTCGGTGAGTTTCGCGGCATTCCGACTTCGATGCCCCGGTTGCCGAAATTCAGTTGCCTTTGAATTTCGGGTGATCCCTCTTGAGCATGTATGCTTCTGCTACTTGTTCTACATCAGACTTCTTCCGCAAACGGCGAAACGCTTTGACTCGGTGAGTTTCGCGGCATTCCGACTTCGATGCCCCGGTTGCCGAAATTCAGTTGCCTTTGAATTTCGGGTGATCCCTCTTGAGCATGTATGCTTCTGCTACTTGTTCTACATCAGACTTCTTCCGCAAACGGCGAAACGCTTTGACTCGGTGAGTTTCGCGGCATTCCGACTTCGATGCCCCGGTTGCCGAAATTCAGTTGCCTTTGAATTTCGGGTGATCCCTCTTGAGCATGTATGCTTCTGCTACTTGTTCTACATCAGACTTCTTCCGCAAACGGCGAAACGCTTTGACTCGGTGAGTTTCGCGGCATTCCGACTTCGATGCCCCGGTTGCCGAAATTCAGTTGCCTTTGAATTTCGGGTGATCCCTCTTGAGCATGTATGCTTCTGCTACTTGTTCTACATCACTTCTTCCGCAAACGGCGAAACGCTTTGACTCGGTGAGTTTCGCGGCATTCCGACTTCGATGCCCCGGTTGCCGAAATTCAGTTGCCTTTGAATTTCGGGTGATCCCTCTTGAGCATGTATGCTTCTGCTACTTGTTCTACATCAGACTTCTTCCGCAAACGGCGAAACGCTTTGACTCGGTGAGTTTCGCGGCATTCCGACTTCGATGCCCCGGTTGCCGAAATTCAGTTGCCTTTGAATTTCGGGTGATCCCTCTTGAGCATGTATGCTTCTGCTACTTGTTCTACATCAGACTTCTTCCGCAAACGGCGAAACGCTTTGACTCGGTGAGTTTCGCGGCATTCCGACTTCGATGCCCCGGTTGCCGAAATTCAGTTGCCTTTGAATTTCGGGTGATCCCTCTTGAGCATGTATGCTTCTGCTACTTGTTCTACATCAGACTTCTTCCGCAAACGGCGAAACGCTTTGACTCGGTGAGTTTCGCGGCATTCCGACTTCGATGCCCCGGTTGCCGAAATTCAGTTGCCTTTGAATTTCGGGTGATCCCTCTTGAGCATGTATGCTTCTGCTACTTGTTCTACATCAGACTTCTTCCGCAAACGGCGAAACGCTTTGACTCGGTGAGTTTCGCGGCATTCCGACTTCGATGCCCCGGTTGCCGAAATTCAGTTGCCTTTGAATTTCGGGTGATCCCTCTTGAGCATGTATGCTTCTGCTACTTGTTCTACATCAGACTTCTTCCGCAAACGGCGAAACGCTTTGACTCGGTGAGTTTCGCGGCATTCCGACTTCGATGCCCCGGTTGCCGAAATTCAGTTGCCTTTGAATTTCGGGTGATCCCTCTTGAGCATGTATGCTTCTGCTACTTGTTCTACATCAGACTTCTTCTTCCGCAAACGGCGAAACGCTTTGACTCGGTGAGTTTCGCGGCATTCCGACTTCGATGCCCCGGTTGCCGAAATTCAGTTGCCTTTGAATTTCGGGTGATCCCTCTTGAGCATGTATGCTTCTGCTACTTGTTCTACATCAGACTTCTTCCGCAAACGGCGAAACGCTTTGACTCGGTGAGTTTCGCGGCATTCCGACTTCGATGCCCCGGTTGCCGAAATTCAGTTGCCTTTGAATTTCGGGTGATCCCTCTTGAGCATGTATGCTTCTGCTACTTGTTCTACATCAGACTTCTTCCGCAAACGGCGAAACGCTTTGACTCGGTGAGTTTCGCGGCATTCCGACTTCGATGCCCCGGTTGCCGAAATTCAGTTGCCTTTGAATTTCGGGTGATCCCTCTTGAGCATGTATGCTTCTGCTACTTGTTCTACATCAGACTTCTTCCGCAAACGGCGAAACGCTTTGACTCGGTGAGTTTCGCGGCATTCCGACTTCGATGCCCCGGTTGCCGAAATTCAGTTGCCTTTGAATTTCGGGTGATCCCTCTTGAGCATGTATGCTTCTGCTACTTGTTCTACATCAGACTTCTTCCGCAAACGGCGAAACGCTTTGACTCGGTGAGTTTCGCGGCATTCCGACTTCGATGCCCCGGTTGCCGAAATTCAGTTGCCTTTGAATTTCGGGTGATCCCTCTTGAGCATGTATGCTTCTGCTACTTGTTCTACATCAGACTTCTTCCGCAAACGGCGAAACGCTTTGACTCGGTGAGTTTCGCGGCATTCCGACTTCGATGCCCCGGTTGCCGAAATTCAGTTGCCTTTGAATTTCGGGTGATCCCTCTTGAGCATGTATGCTTCTGCTACTTGTTCTACATCAGACTTCTTCCGCAAACGGCGAAACGCTTTGACTCGGTGAGTTTCGCGGCATTCCGACTTCGATGCCCCGGTTGCCGAAATTCAGTTGCCTTTGAATTTCGGGTGATCCCTCTTGAGCATGTATGCTTCTGCTACTTGTTCTACATCAGACTTCTTCCGCAAACGGCGAAACGCTTTGACTCGGTGAGTTTCGCGGCATTCCGACTTCGATGCCCCGGTTGCCGAAATTCAGTTGCCTTTGAATTTCGGGTGATCCCTCTTGAGCATGTATGCTTCTGCTACTTGTTCTACATCAGACTTCTTCCGCAAACGGCGAAACGCTTTGACTCGGTGAGTTTCGCGGCATTCCGACTTCGATGCCCCGGTTGCCGAAATTCAGTTGCCTTTGAATTTCGGGTGATCCCTCTTGAGCATGTATGCTTCTGCTACTTGTTCTACATCACACTTCTTCCGCAAACGGCGAAACGCTTTGACTCGGTGAGTTTCGCGGCATTCCGACTTCGATGCCCCGGTTGCCGAAATTCAGTTGCCTTTGAATTTCGGGTGATCCCTCTTGAGCATGTATGCTTCTGCTACTTGTTCTACATCAGACTTCTTCCGCAAACGGCGAAACGCTTTGACTCGGTGAGTTTCGCGGCATTCCGACTTCGATGCCCCGGTTGCCGAAATTCAGTTGCCTTTGAATTTCGGGTGATCCCTCTTGAGCATGTATGCTTCTGCTACTTGTTCTACATCAGACTTCTTCCGCAAACGGCGAAACGCTTTGACTCGGTGAGTTTCGCGGCATTCCGACTTCGATGCCCCGGTTGCCGAAATTCAGTTGCCTTTGAATTTCGGGTGATCCCTCTTGAGCATGTATGCTTCTGCTACTTGTTCTACATCAGACTTCTTCCGCAAACGGCGAAACGCTTTGACTCGGTGAGTTTCGCGGCATTCCGACTTCGATGCCCCGGTTGCCGAAATTCAGTTGCCTTTGAATTTCGGGTGATCCCTCTTGAGCATGTATGCTTCTGCTACTTGTTCTACATCAGACTTCTTCCGCAAACGGCGAAACGCTTTGACTCGGTGAGTTTCGCGGCATTCCGACTTCGATGCCCCGGTTGCCGAAATTCAGTTGCCTTTGAATTTCGGGTGATCCCTCTTGAGCATGTATGCTTCTGCTACTTGTTCTACATCAGACTTCTTCCGCAAACGGCGAAACGCTTTGACTCGGTGAGTTTCGCGGCATTCCGACTTCGATGCCCCGGTTGCCGAAATTCAGTTGCCTTTGAATTTCGGGTGATCCCTCTTGAGCATGTATGCTTCTGCTACTTGTTCTACATCAGACTTCTTCCGCAAACGGCGAAACGCTTTGACTCGGTGAGTTTCGCGGCATTCCGACTTCGATGCCCGGTTGCCGAAATTCAGTTGCCTTTGAATTTCGGGTGATCCCTCTTGAGCATGTATGCTTCTGCTACTTGTTCTACATCAGACTTCTTCCGCAAACGGCGAAACGCTTTGACTCGGTGAGTTTCGCGGCATTCCGACTTCGATGCCCCGGTTGCCGAAATTCAGTTGCCTTTGAATTTCGGGTGATCCCTCTTGAGCATGTATGCTTCTGCTACTTGTTCTACATCAGACTTCTTCCGCAAACGGCGAAACGCTTTGACTCGGTGAGTTTCGCGGCATTCCGACTTCGATGCCCCGGTTGCCGAAATTCAGTTGCCTTTGAATTTCGGGTGATCCCTCTTGAGCATGTATGCTTCTGCTACTTGTTCTACATCAGACTTCTTCCGCAAACGGCGAAACGCTTTGACTCGGTGAGTTTCGCGGCATTCCGACTTCGATGCCCCGGTTGCCGAAATTCAGTTGCCTTTGAATTTCGGGTGATCCCTCTTGAGCATGTATGCTTCTGCTACTTGTTCTACATCAGACTTCTTCCGCAAACGGCGAAACGCTTTGACTCGGTGAGTTTCGCGGCATTCCGACTTCGATGCCCCGGTTGCCGAAATTCAGTTGCCTTTGAATTTCGGGTGATCCCTCTTGAGCATGTATGCTTCTGCTACTTGTTCTACATCAGACTTCTTCCGCAAACGGCGAAACGCTTTGACTCGGTGAGTTTCGCGGCATTCCGACTTCGATGCCCCGGTTGCCGAAATTCAGTTGCCTTTGAATTTCGGGTGATCCCTCTTGAGCATGTATGCTTCTGCTACTTGTTCTACATCAGACTTCTTCCGCAAACGGCGAAACGCTTTGACTCGGTGAGTTTCGCGGCATTCCGACTTCGATGCCCCGGTTGCCGAAATTCAGTTGCCTTTGAATTTCGGGTGATCCCTCTTGAGCATGTATGCTTCTGCTACTTGTTCTACATCAGACTTCTTCCGCAAACGGCGAAACGCTTTGACTCGGTGAGTTTCGCGGCATTCCGACTTCGATGCCCGGTTGCCGAAATTCAGTTGCCTTTGAATTTCGGGTGATCCCTCTTGAGCATGTATGCTTCTGCTACTTGTTCTACATCAGACTTCTTCCGCAAACGGCGAAACGCTTTGACTCGGTGAGTTTCGCGGCATTCCGACTTCGATGCCCCGGTTGCCGAAATTCAGTTGCCTTTGAATTTCGGGTGATCCCTCTTGAGCATGTATGCTTCTGCTACTTGTTCTACATCAGACTTCTTCCGCAAACGGCGAAACGCTTTGACTCGGTGAGTTTCGCGGCATTCCGACTTCGATGCCCCGGTTGCCGAAATTCAGTTGCCTTTGAATTTCGGGTGATCCCTCTTGAGCATGTATGCTTCTGCTACTTGTTCTACATCAGACTTCTTCCGCAAACGGCGAAACGCTTTGACTCGGTGAGTTTCGCGGCATTCCGACTTCGATGCCCCGGTTGCCGAAATTCAGTTGCCTTTGAATTTCGGGTGATCCCTCTTGAGCATGTATGCTTCTGCTACTTGTTCTACATCAGACTTCTTCCGCAAACGGCGAAACGCTTTGACTCGGTGAGTTTCGCGGCATTCCGACTTCGATGCCCCGGTTGCCGAAATTCAGTTGCCTTTGAATTTCGGGTGATCCCTCTTGAGCATGTATGCTTCTGCTACTTGTTCTACATCAGACTTCTTCCGCAAACGGCGAAACGCTTTGACTCGGTGAGTTTCGCGGCATTCCGACTTCGATGCCCCGGTTGCCGAAATTCAGTTGCCTTTGAATTTCGGGTGATCCCTCTTGAGCATGTATGCTTCTGCTACTTGTTCTACATCAGACTTCTTCCGCAAACGGCGAAACGCTTTGACTCGGTGAGTTTCGCGGCATTCCGACTTCGATGCCCCGGTTGCCGAAATTCAGTTGCCTTTGAATTTCGGGTGATCCCTCTTGAGCATGTATGCTTCTGCTACTTGTTCTACATCAGACTTCTTCCGCAAACGGCGAAACGCTTTGACTCGGTGAGTTTCGCGGCATTCCGACTTCGATGCCCCGGTTGCCGAAATTCAGTTGCCTTTGAATTTCGGGTGATCCCTCTTGAGCATGTATGCTTCTGCTACTTGTTCTACATCAGACTTTCTTCCGCAAACGGCGAAACGCTTTGACTCGGTGAGTTTCGCGGCATTCCGACTTCGATGCCCCGGTTGCCGAAATTCAGTTGCCTTTGAATTTCGGGTGATCCCTCTTGAGCATGTATGCTTCTGCTACTTGTTCTACATCACACTTCTTCCGCAAACGGCGAAACGCTTTGACTCGGTGAGTTTC
Organism: Populus alba x Populus x berolinensis; assembly: GCA_029228515.1. Taxonomy (NCBI): domain Eukaryota; kingdom Viridiplantae; phylum Streptophyta; class Magnoliopsida; order Malpighiales; family Salicaceae; genus Populus; species Populus alba x Populus x berolinensis. Next base: position 24,435,688 of record CM055362.1, on the reverse strand, counting down.
GCGGCATTCCGACTTCGATGCCCCGGTTGCCGAAATTCAGTTGCCTTTGAATTTCGGGTGATCCCTCTTGAGCATGTATGCTTCTGCTACTTGTTCTACATCAGACTTCTTCCGCAAACGGCGAAACGCTTTGACTCGGTGAGTTTCGCGGCATTCCGACTTCGATGCCCCGGTTGCCGAAATTCAGTTGCCTTTGAATTTCGGGTGATCCCTCTTGAGCATGTATGCTTCTGCTACTTGTTCTACATCACACTTCTTCCGCAAACGGCGAAACGCTTTGACTCGGTGAGTTTCGCGGCATTCCGACTTCGATGCCCCGGTTGCCGAAATTCAGTTGCCTTTGAATTTCGGGTGATCCCTCTTGAGCATGTATGCTTCTGCTACTTGTTCTACATCAGACTTCTTCCGCAAACGGCGAAACGCTTTGACTCGGTGAGTTTCGCGGCATTCCGACTTCGATGCCCCGGTTGCCGAAATTCAGTTGCCTTTGAATTTCGGGTGATCCCTCTTGAGCATGTATGCTTCTGCTACTTGTTCTACATCAGACTTCCTTCCGCAAACGGCGAAACGCTTTGACTCGGTGAGTTTCGCGGCATTCCGACTTCGATGCCCCGGTTGCCGAAATTCAGTTGCCTTTGAATTTCGGGTGATCCCTCTTGAGCATGTATGCTTCTGCTACTTGTTCTACATCACACTTCCTTCCGCAAACGGCGAAACGCTTTGACTCGGTGAGTTTCGCGGCATTCCGACTTCGATGCCCCGGTTGCCGAAATTCAGTTGCCTTTGAATTTCGGGTGATCCCTCTTGAGCATGTATGCTTCTGCTACTTGTTCTACATCAGACTTCTTCCGCAAACGGCGAAACGCTTTGACTCGGTGAGTTTCGCGGCATTCCGACTTCGATGCCCCGGTTGCCGAAATTCAGTTGCCTTTGAATTTCGGGTGATCCCTCTTGAGCATGTATGCTTCTGCTACTTGTTCTACATCAGACTTCTTCCGCAAACGGCGAAACGCTTTGACTCGGTGAGTTTCGCGGCATTCCGACTTCGATGCCCCGGTTGCCGAAATTCAGTTGCCTTTGAATTTCGGGTGATCCCTCTTGAGCATGTATGCTTCTGCTACTTGTTCTACATCAGACTTCTTCCGCAAACGGCGAAACGCTTTGACTCGGTGAGTTTCGCGGCATTCCGACTTCGATGCCCCGGTTGCCGAAATTCAGTTGCCTTTGAATTTCGGGTGATCCCTCTTGAGCATGTATGCTTCTGCTACTTGTTCTACATCAGACTTCTTCCGCAAACGGCGAAACGCTTTGACTCGGTGAGTTTCGCGGCATTCCGACTTCGATGCCCCGGTTGCCGAAATTCAGTTGCCTTTGAATTTCGGGTGATCCCTCTTGAGCATGTATGCTTCTGCTACTTGTTCTACATCAGACTTCTTCCGCAAACGGCGAAACGCTTTGACTCGGTGAGTTTCGCGGCATTCCGACTTCGATGCCCCGGTTGCCGAAATTCAGTTGCCTTTGAATTTCGGGTGATCCCTCTTGAGCATGTATGCTTCTGCTACTTGTTCTACATCAGACTTCTTCCGCAAACGGCGAAACGCTTTGACTCGGTGAGTTTCGCGGCATTCCGACTTCGATGCCCCGGTTGCCGAAATTCAGTTGCCTTTGAATTTCGGGTGATCCCTCTTGAGCATGTATGCTTCTGCTACTTGTTCTACATCAGACTTCTTCCGCAAACGGCGAAACGCTTTGACTCGGTGAGTTTCGCGGCATTCCGACTTCGATGCCCCGGTTGCCGAAATTCAGTTGCCTTTGAATTTCGGGTGATCCCTCTTGAGCATGTATGCTTCTGCTACTTGTTCTACATCAGACTTCTTCCGCAAACGGCGAAACGCTTTGACTCGGTGAGTTTCGCGGCATTCCGACTTCGATGCCCCGGTTGCCGAAATTCAGTTGCCTTTGAATTTCGGGTGATCCCTCTTGAGCATGTATGCTTCTGCTACTTGTTCTACATCAGACTTCTTCCGCAAACGGCGAAACGCTTTGACTCGGTGAGTTTCGCGGCATTCCGACTTCGATGCCCCGGTTGCCGAAATTCAGTTGCCTTTGAATTTCGGGTGATCCCTCTTGAGCATGTATGCTTCTGCTACTTGTTCTACATCAGACTTCTTCCGCAAACGGCGAAACGCTTTGACTCGGTGAGTTTCGCGGCATTCCGACTTCGATGCCCCGGTTGCCGAAATTCAGTTGCCTTTGAATTTCGGGTGATCCCTCTTGAGCATGTATGCTTCTGCTACTTGTTCTACATCAGACTTCTTCCGCAAACGGCGAAACGCTTTGACTCGGTGAGTTTCGCGGCATTCCGACTTCGATGCCCCGGTTGCCGAAATTCAGTTGCCTTTGAATTTCGGGTGATCCCTCTTGAGCATGTATGCTTCTGCTACTTGTTCTACATCAGACTTCTTCCGCAAACGGCGAAACGCTTTGACTCGGTGAGTTTCGCGGCATTCCGACTTCGATGCCCCGGTTGCCGAAATTCAGTTGCCTTTGAATTTCGGGTGATCCCTCTTGAGCATGTATGCTTCTGCTACTTGTTCTACATCAGACTTCTTCCGCAAACGGCGAAACGCTTTGACTCGGTGAGTTTCGCGGCATTCCGACTTCGATGCCCCGGTTGCCGAAATTCAGTTGCCTTTGAATTTCGGGTGATCCCTCTTGAGCATGTATGCTTCTGCTACTTGTTCTACATCACACTTCTTCCGCAAACGGCGAAACGCTTTGACTCGGTGAGTTTCGCGGCATTCCGACTTCGATGCCCCGGTTGCCGAAATTCAGTTGCCTTTGAATTTCGGGTGATCCCTCTTGAGCATGTATGCTTCTGCTACTTGTTCTACATCAGACTTCTTCCGCAAACGGCGAAACGCTTTGACTCGGTGAGTTTCGCGGCATTCCGACTTCGATGCCCCGGTTGCCGAAATTCAGTTGCCTTTGAATTTCGGGTGATCCCTCTTGAGCATGTATGCTTCTGCTACTTGTTCTACATCAGACTTCTTCCGCAAACGGCGAAACGCTTTGACTCGGTGAGTTTCGCGGCATTCCGACTTCGATGCCCCGGTTGCCGAAATTCAGTTGCCTTTGAATTTCGGGTGATCCCTCTTGAGCATGTATGCTTCTGCTACTTGTTCTACATCACACTTCTTCCGCAAACGGCGAAACGCTTTGACTCGGTGAGTTTCGCGGCATTCCGACTTCGATGCCCCGGTTGCCGAAATTCAGTTGCCTTTGAATTTCGGGTGATCCCTCTTGAGCATGTATGCTTCTGCTACTTGTTCTACATCAGACTTTCTTCCGCAAACGGCGAAACGCTTTGACTCGGTGAGTTTCGCGGCATTCCGACTTCGATGCCCCGGTTGCCGAAATTCAGTTGCCTTTGAATTTCGGGTGATCCCTCTTGAGCATGTATGCTTCTGCTACTTGTTCTACATCAGACTTCCTTCCGCAAACGGCGAAACGCTTTGACTCGGTGAGTTTCGCGGCATTCCGACTTCGATGCCCCGGTTGCCGAAATTCAGTTGCCTTTGAATTTCGGGTGATCCCTCTTGAGCATGTATGCTTCTGCTACTTGTTCTACATCAGACTTCTTCCGCAAACGGCGAAACGCTTTGACTCGGTGAGTTTCGCGGCATTCCGACTTCGATGCCCCGGTTGCCGAAATTCAGTTGCCTTTGAATTTCGGGTGATCCCTCTTGAGCATGTATGCTTCTGCTACTTGTTCTACATCAGACTTCTTCCGCAAACGGCGAAACGCTTTGACTCGGTGAGTTTCGCGGCATTCCGACTTCGATGCCCCGGTTGCCGAAATTCAGTTGCCTTTGAATTTCGGGTGATCCCTCTTGAGCATGTATGCTTCTGCTACTTGTTCTACATCACTTCCTTCCGCAAACGGCGAAACGCTTTGACTCGGTGAGTTTCGCGGCATTCCGACTTCGATGCCCCGGTTGCCGAAATTCAGTTGCCTTTGAATTTCGGGTGATCCCTCTTGAGCATGTATGCTTCTGCTACTTGTTCTACATCACACTTCTTCCGCAAACGGCGAAACGCTTTGACTCGGTGAGTTTCGCGGCATTCCGACTTCGATGCCCCGGTTGCCGAAATTCAGTTGCCTTTGAATTTCGGGTGATCCCTCTTGAGCATGTATGCTTCTGCTACTTGTTCTACATCACACTTCTTCCGCAAACGGCGAAACGCTTTGACTCGGTGAGTTTCGCGGCATTCCGACTTCGATGCCCCGGTTGCCGAAATTCAGTTGCCTTTGAATTTCGGGTGATCCCTCTTGAGCATGTATGCTTCTGCTACTTGTTCTACATCAGACTTCTTCCGCAAACGGCGAAACGCTTTGACTCGGTGAGTTTCGCGGCATTCCGACTTCGATGCCCCGGTTGCCGAAATTCAGTTGCCTTTGAATTTCGGGTGATCCCTCTTGAGCATGTATGCTTCTGCTACTTGTTCTACATCAGACTTCTTCCGCAAACGGCGAAACGCTTTGACTCGGTGAGTTTCGCGGCATTCCGACTTCGATGCCCCGGTTGCCGAAATTCAGTTGCCTTTGAATTTCGGGTGATCCCTCTTGAGCATGTATGCTTCTGCTACTTGTTCTACATCAGACTTCTTCCGCAAACGGCGAAACGCTTTGACTCGGTGAGTTTCGCGGCATTCCGACTTCGATGCCCCGGTTGCCGAAATTCAGTTGCCTTTGAATTTCGGGTGATCCCTCTTGAGCATGTATGCTTCTGCTACTTGTTCTACATCAGACTTCCTTCCGCAAACGGCGAAACGCTTTGACTCGGTGAGTTTCGCGGCATTCCGACTTCGATGCCCCGGTTGCCGAAATTCAGTTGCCTTTGAATTTCGGGTGATCCCTCTTGAGCATGTATGCTTCTGCTACTTGTTCTACATCACACTTCCTTCCGCAAACGGCGAAACGCTTTGACTCGGTGAGTTTCGCGGCATTCCGACTTCGATGCCCCGGTTGCCGAAATTCAGTTGCCTTTGAATTTCGGGTGATCCCTCTTGAGCATGTATGCTTCTGCTACTTGTTCTACATCACACTTCTTCTTCCGCAAACGGCGAAACGCTTTGACTCGGTGAGTTTCGCGGCATTCCGACTTCGATGCCCCGGTTGCCGAAATTCAGTTGCCTTTGAATTTCGGGTGATCCCTCTTGAGCATGTATGCTTCTGCTACTTGTTCTACATCACACTTCTTCTTCCGCAAACGGCGAAACGCTTTGACTCGGTGAGTTTCGCGGCATTCCGACTTCGATGCCCCGGTTGCCGAAATTCAGTTGCCTTTGAATTTCGGGTGATCCCTCTTGAGCATGTATGCTTCTGCTACTTGTTCTACATCACACTTCTTCCGCAAACGGCGAAACGCTTTGACTCGGTGAGTTTCGCGGCATTCCGACTTCGATGCCCCGGTTGCCGAAATTCAGTTGCCTTTGAATTTCGGGTGATCCCTCTTGAGCATGTATGCTTCTGCTACTTGTTCTACATCACACTTCCTTCCGCAAACGGCGAAACGCTTTGACTCGGTGAGTTTCGCGGCATTCCGACTTCGATGCCCCGGTTGCCGAAATTCAGTTGCCTTTGAATTTCGGGTGATCCCTCTTGAGCATGTATGCTTCTGCTACTTGTTCTACATCACACTTCTTCCGCAAACGGCGAAACGCTTTGACTCGGTGAGTTTCGCGGCATTCCGACTTCGATGCCCCGGTTGCCGAAATTCAGTTGCCTTTGAATTTCGGGTGATCCCTCTTGAGCATGTATGCTTCTGCTACTTGTTCTACATCAGACTTCCTTCCGCAAACGGCGAAACGCTTTGACTCGGTGAGTTTCGCGGCATTCCGACTTCGATGCCCCGGTTGCCGAAATTCAGTTGCCTTTGAATTTCGGGTGATCCCTCTTGAGCATGTATGCTTCTGCTACTTGTTCTACATCAGACTTCTTCCGCAAACGGCGAAACGCTTTGACTCGGTGAGTTTCGCGGCATTCCGACTTCGATGCCCCGGTTGCCGAAATTCAGTTGCCTTTGAATTTCGGGTGATCCCTCTTGAGCATGTATGCTTCTGCTACTTGTTCTACATCACACTTCTTCCGCAAACGGCGAAACGCTTTGACTCGGTGAGTTTCGCGGCATTCCGACTTCGATGCCCCGGTTGCCGAAATTCAGTTGCCTTTGAATTTCGGGTGATCCCTCTTGAGCATGTATGCTTCTGCTACTTGTTCTACATCACACTTCTTCCGCAAACGGCGAAACGCTTTGACTCGGTGAGTTTCGCGGCATTCCGACTTCGATGCCCCGGTTGCCGAAATTCAGTTGCCTTTGAATTTCGGGTGATCCCTCTTGAGCATGTATGCTTCTGCTACTTGTTCTACATCACACTTCTTCCGCAAACGGCGAAACGCTTTGACTCGGTGAGTTTCGCGGCATTCCGACTTCGATGCCCCGGTTGCCGAAATTCAGTTGCCTTTGAATTTCGGGTGATCCCTCTTGAGCATGTATGCTTCTGCTACTTGTTCTACATCAGACTTCTTCCGCAAACGGCGAAACGCTTTGACTCGGTGAGTTTCGCGGCATTCCGACTTCGATGCCCCGGTTGCCGAAATTCAGTTGCCTTTGAATTTCGGGTGATCCCTCTTGAGCATGTATGCTTCTGCTACTTGTTCTACATCAGACTTCCTTCCGCAAACGGCGAAACGCTTTGACTCGGTGAGTTTCGCGGCATTCCGACTTCGATGCCCCGGTTGCCGAAATTCAGTTGCCTTTGAATTTCGGGTGATCCCTCTTGAGCATGTATGCTTCTGCTACTTGTTCTACATCAGACTTCTTCCGCAAACGGCGAAACGCTTTGACTCGGTGAGTTTCGCGGCATTCCGACTTCGATGCCCCGGTTGCCGAAATTCAGTTGCCTTTGAATTTCGGGTGATCCCTCTTGAGCATGTATGCTTCTGCTACTTGTTCTACATCACACTTCCTTCCGCAAACGGCGAAACGCTTTGACTCGGTGAGTTTCGCGGCATTCCGACTTCGATGCCCCGGTTGCCGAAATTCAGTTGCCTTTGAATTTCGGGTGATCCCTCTTGAGCATGTATGCTTCTGCTACTTGTTCTACATCAGACTTCCTTCCGCAAACGGCGAAACGCTTTGACTCGGTGAGTTTCGCGGCATTCCGACTTCGATGCCCCGGTTGCCGAAATTCAGTTGCCTTTGAATTTCGGGTGATCCCTCTTGAGCATGTATGCTTCTGCTACTTGTTCTACATCACACTTCTTCCGCAAACGGCGAAACGCTTTGACTCGGTGAGTTTCGCGGCATTCCGACTTCGATGCCCCGGTTGCCGAAATTCAGTTGCCTTTGAATTTCGGGTGATCCCTCTTGAGCATGTATGCTTCTGCTACTTGTTCTACATCAGACTTCCTTCCGCAAACGGCGAAACGCTTTGACTCGGTGAGTTTCGCGGCATTCCGACTTCGATGCCCGGTTGCCGAAATTCAGTTGCCTTTGAATTTCGGGTGATCCCTCTTGAGCATGTATGCTTCTGCTACTTGTTCTACATCAGACTTCTTCCGCAAACGGCGAAACGCTTTGACTCGGTGAGTTTCGCGGCATTCCGACTTCGATGCCCCGGTTGCCGAAATTCAGTTGCCTTTGAATTTCGGGTGATCCCTCTTGAGCATGTATGCTTCTGCTACTTGTTCTACATCAGACTTCTTCCGCAAACGGCGAAACGCTTTGACTCGGTGAGTTTCGCGGCATTCCGACTTCGATGCCCCGGTTGCCGAAATTCAGTTGCCTTTGAATTTCGGGTGATCCCTCTTGAGCATGTATGCTTCTGCTACTTGTTCTACATCACACTTCCTTCCGCAAACGGCGAAACGCTTTGACTCGGTGAGTTTCGCGGCATTCCGACTTCGATGCCCCGGTTGCCGAAATTCAGTTGCCTTTGAATTTCGGGTGATCCCTCTTGAGCATGTATGCTTCTGCTACTTGTTCTACATCAGACTTCTTCCGCAAACGGCGAAACGCTTTGACTCGGTGAGTTTCGCGGCATTCCGACTTCGATGCCCCGGTTGCCGAAATTCAGTTGCCTTTGAATTTCGGGTGATCCCTCTTGAGCATGTATGCTTCTGCTACTTGTTCTACATCACACTTCTTCCGCAAACGGCGAAACGCTTTGACTCGGTGAGTTTCGCGGCATTCCGACTTCGATGCCCCGGTTGCCGAAATTCAGTTGCCTTTGAATTTCGGGTGATCCCTCTTGAGCATGTATGCTTCTGCTACTTGTTCTACATCACACTTCTTCCGCAAACGGCGAAACGCTTTGACTCGGTGAGTTTCGCGGCATTCCGACTTCGATGCCCCGGTTGCCGAAATTCAGTTGCCTTTGAATTTCGGGTGATCCCTCTTGAGCATGTATGCTTCTGCTACTTGTTCTACATCACACTTCTTCCGCAAACGGCGAAACGCTTTGACTCGGTGAGTTTCGCGGCATTCCGACTTCGATGCCCCGGTTGCCGAAATTCAGTTGCCTTTGAATTTCGGGTGATCCCTCTTGAGCATGTATGCTTCTGCTACTTGTTCTACATCACACTTCCTTCCGCAAACGGCGAAACGCTTTGACTCGGTGAGTTTCGCGGCATTCCGACTTCGATGCCCCGGTTGCCGAAATTCAGTTGCCTTTGAATTTCGGGTGATCCCTCTTGAGCATGTATGCTTCTGCTACTTGTTCTACATCAGACTTCTTCCGCAAACGGCGAAACGCTTTGACTCGGTGAGTTTCGCGGCATTCCGACTTCGATGCCCCGGTTGCCGAAATTCAGTTGCCTTTGAATTTCGGGTGATCCCTCTTGAGCATGTATGCTTCTGCTACTTGTTCTACATCAGACTTCTTCCGCAAACGGCGAAACGCTTTGACTCGGTGAGTTTCGCGGCATTCCGACTTCGATGCCCGGTTGCCGAAATTCAGTTGCCTTTGAATTTCGGGTGATCCCTCTTGAGCATGTATGCTTCTGCTACTTGTTCTACATCACACTTCCTTCCGCAAACGGCGAAACGCTTTGACTCGGTGAGTTTCGCGGCATTCCGACTTCGATGCCCGGTTGCCGAAATTCAGTTGCCTTTGAATTTCGGGTGATCCCTCTTGAGCATGTATGCTTCTGCTACTTGTTCTACATCACACTTCTTCCGCAAACGGCGAAACGCTTTGACTCGGTGAGTTTCGCGGCATTCCGACTTCGATGCCCCGGTTGCCGAAATTCAGTTGCCTTTGAATTTCGGGTGATCCCTCTTGAGCATGTATGCTTCTGCTACTTGTTCTACATCACACTTCTTCCGCAAACGGCGAAACGCTTTGACTCGGTGAGTTTCGCGGCATTCCGACTTCGATGCCCCGGTTGCCGAAATTCAGTTGCCTTTGAATTTCGGGTGATCCCTCTTGAGCATGTATGCTTCTGCTACTTGTTCTACATCACACTTCCTTCCGCAAACGGCGAAACGCTTTGACTCGGTGAGTTTCGCGGCATTCCGACTTCGATGCCCCGGTTGCCGAAATTCAGTTGCCTTTGAATTTCGGGTGATCCCTCTTGAGCATGTATGCTTCTGCTACTTGTTCTACATCACACTTCTTCCGCAAACGGCGAAACGCTTTGACTCGGTGAGTTTCGCGGCATTCCGACTTCGATGCCCCGGTTGCCGAAATTTCAGGTTGCCTTTGAGTTTCGGTTTGATTCCATCTTGAGCATGTATGCTTTCTGCTACTTGTTTCTACATCCAGACTTTCTTCCGCAAATGGCGAAACGCTATGACTTCGGTGAGTTTCGAGGCATTCTGACTTCGAAGTCCTCCGGTTTCCGAAATTCAGTTGCCTTTTAGTTTCGGGTGATCCTTCCTTGAGCATGTATGCATCTGCTACTTTTTCTACATCATACTTTCTTCCGCAAACGGCGAAACGCTTTGACACATGTGAGTTTCGCGGCATACCGACTTCGATTCCCCGGTTGCCGAAAAGTTCTGTTGCATTTGCAATTAGGTTGATCCCTCTTGAGCTTGTATGCTTCTGCTACATGTTCTACATCATAATACTTCCTTCCTCAAACGGCGAAACGCTTTGACTCAGTGAGTTTCGCGGCTTTCCGACATCGATGCCCCGGTTGCCGAAATTCAGTTGGCCTTTGAATTTCGGGTGATCCCGTACTTGATGGATGTATGCTTACTGCTACTTTTACTCCATTCAAACTTTCTTTCCGCAAAACGGCGAAACGCTTAACTCGGAGAGTTTTACGTAGGCATTCCGACTTCGACTGCCCCGGATTGCCGAAATTCCAGTAGCCTTTGAATTTCAGGTGATCCCTTTTGAGCATGAATGCTTTCTGCTACTTGTTCTCCATCAGACTTTCTTCCCCAAATGGCGAAACCGCTTTGACCTCCGAGAGTTTCGCGGCATTCCGAACTGTCGATTGCCAACCATTGCCGAAATTCTGTTGCATTTGAATTTCGGGTGAACCCTCTTGAGCCATAGTATGCCTTCTGCTACTTGTCAAACAATCAAACTTTCAATCGCAAAACGGCGAAACGCTTTGACCGGGTGAGCTTCCGAGGCATTCCGACTTCGATGTCCCGGTTGCCGAAATTCATTTGCCTTTGAATTTCGGGTGATCCCCGCCTACTGAGCATGTAACGCTTCTGCTACATGTACAACATCACACTTACTTCCGCGAACAGCGAAACGCATTGAATCGGTGAGTTTCGCGGCATTCCGACTTCGATGTCCCGGTTGCCGAAATTCAGATTGCCTTTGAATTTCGGGTGATCCCTCTTGAGCATGAATGCTTCTGCTACTTGTTCTACATCATAACATTCTTCCGCAAACAGGCGAAACGCTTTGACTCTGTGAGTTTGGCAGCATTCCGACTGTCGATGCCCCGTTTGCTGAAATTCAGTTTGCCTATAAACTTCGGGTGATCCCTCTTTGAGCATGTATGGTTCTGCTACTTGTTCTACATCATACTTCTTCTCGCAAACGAGCTAAACGCTTTGACTTCGTGAGTTTCGAGGCATTTCCGACTATCGATGCCCCTTGTTTGCCGAAATTCATTTGCCATTGCATTTCGGGTGATCCCGTCCTACCTAACGCTCCTCATCACACACACACACCGCTGGACATCGCAAGAACCCCATATGAGCGATGCGAGAGCGATGCAGTGCTTCTGCTACTTGTTCTACATCACACTTTTCTTCCGCAAACAGCGAAACGCTTTTGACATCAGATTGAGTTTCGCTAGGCATTCCGACTTCGAAGCCCCGGTTGCCGAAATTCAGTTGCCTTTGAATTTCGGGTGATCCCTCTTGAGCGATGTATAGCTTCTGCTAACTTGTTCTACATCAAACTATCTTCCGCAAACGGCGAAACGCGTTGACTCGGTGAGTTTCGCCAGGCATTCCGACTTCGATGCCCCAGTTGCCGAAATTCAGATTGCCTTTGAATTTCGGGTGATCCCTCTTGAGACATGTATGCTTCTGCTACTTGTTCTAACATTCACACTTCCTTCCGCAAACGGCGAAACGCATTGACTCGGTGAGTTTCGCGGCATTCCGACTCAGAAAAGAATCGATGCCCCGGTTGCCGAAATTCAGCTGCCTTTTGAATTTCGGGTGATTCCCTCTTGAAGTCTTCAGCATGTATGCTTCTGCTAGCTTGTTCTACATCACACTTCTTCCGCAAATGGCGAAACTCTTTGACTCGGTGAGTTTCCGCGGCATTCCGACTTCGATGCCCTTTGCCTGAAAATCCAGTTTGCCTTTGAAACTTCGGGTGATATCCCCTCTTGAGCATGTATGCTTCTGCTACTTGTTCTAATTCACACATCCTTCCGCAAAACGAGACGAAACGCGTTTGACTCGGTGAGTTTCGCGTCATTCCGACTTCGATTGCCCCACACCGGTTGCCGAAATTCAGTTGCCTTTGAATTTCGGTTGAATCCCTCTTGAGCATGTATGTCTTCTGCTAACTTGTTCAAACATCATAACTTCGTTCCGCAAACGGCATAAACGCTTTGACTAGGTGAGTTTCAGCATTCCGACTATCGATGCCAGAGCCTGTTGCCGAAATCTAAGATTGCCTTTGAAATTTCGGGTGATCCAGTCTTGATGCTAAGTATAGCTTCTGCTACTTGTTCTACATCACACTTGAAAAATTTCCTTCCGCCCAAACGGACGAAATGCTTTGACTCGGTGGAGTTTTCCGCGGCATTCCCTGACATTCGATGTCTTGGTTGCCGAAATTCAGTTGCCTTTGAATATTCGGTGATCCCTCATGAGCATGTATGCTTCGTGCTACTTGTTCTACATCATACTTTCGTTTCCCAAAACGGAAACCAAACGGCGAAAACGCTTTGACTGGGTGAGTTTTCGCGGCATTGTCCGACTTTTGATGCCCACGGTTGGCCGAAAATCCAGTTGCCTTTGGAAATTTCGGGTGATCCCACTCTGAGCATGTAATGCTGTCTGCTACTTGTTCTAACATCAGAACCACTTTCCTTCCGCAAACGGCGAAATGCGTTTGGACTCGTTGAGTTTCCACGGCATTCCGACTTCGATGCCCCGGTTGCCGAAATTCAGTTGCCTTTGAATTTCGTGGTGATCCCTTTCTTGAGCTTGTGTGCTTCTGCTACTTTGTTTCTACATCATACCGTTCTTCCGCAAACGGCGAAAACAGCTTTGAGACTCGGTGAGTTACGCGGCATTCCGACTTCGATTGCCCACGGTTGCCGAAATTCAGTTTTGCCTATGAATTTTCGGGTGATCCCTCTTGAAGCATGTATGCTTCTGCTACTTGGTTCTACATCACACTTTCCTTCCGCAAGATAACGTCGAAAAGGCTTTGACTCTGTGAGTTTCGAGGCTTATCCGACTTCTGATGCCCACCCGGTTGCCTGAAAATTACAGTTGCCTTTGAATTTCGGGTTATCCCTCTTGAGCATGTATGCTTCTGCTACTTGTTCCTACCATGATACTTTCTTCCGCAAACGGCGAAACGCTTATGGACTCGGTGAGTTTTCGCGGACATTCCGACCTTCGATGCCAACCGGTTGCCCCGAAATTCAGTTGCCTTTGAATTTCGTGTGATCCCTCTTGATCTTAGTATGCTTCTGCTACTTGTTCAAGCATCACACCTCTTCATCGCAAACGTCGAAACGCTATTTGACTCGGTGAGTTTCGCGGCATACCGACTGATCGATGCCCCGGTTGCCGAAATTCAGTTGCCTTTGAAGTGGGGTGGATCCCTCTTGAGCCATGTTATGTCTTCTGCTACTTGTTCTAACATCACACTTCCTTACTTCCCCAGATGGCGAAACGCATTGACTCGGTGAGTTTCGAGGCATTCCGACTTCGATGTCACAAGTTCCGAAATTCAGTTGCCTTTGAATTTCGGGTGATCCTCTTGAGCATGTATGCATCTTCTGCTACGTATGTTCTACATCACACTTACCCTTCCGCAGAAACAGCGAAACGCTTTGACTCGTGTTGAGTTTCGCGGCATTCCGACTTCGATGCCCCCGTTGCCGAAATTCCCTGCTGGCCTTTGAACTTCGTGTGGATCCCTCATGAGCATGTCCTATGCTTCTGCTACTTGTTCTACATCACACTCCGTTACCGCAAACGGCGAAAATGCTTTGACTCGGTGAGTTTCGAGGCATTCCGACTTCGATGTCCCGGTTCCCGAAAATTCAGTTGCCTTTGAATTTCGGGGTGATCCCTCTTGAGCATGTATGCTATCTGCTACTAAATTGTTCTACATCATACTTTTCATCTACCGCAAACTCGAAACGCTTTGACTTGCGTGAGTTTCGCGGCAGGCCGACCTGAATTCGAGTCCCAGGTTGCCGAAATTCAGTTGCCTTTGAAATTTCGGGTGATATCCCCTCTTGAGCATGTATGCTTCAGCTACTTGTTCTACATCATACATTCTTCCGCAAAACGGCGAAAACGCTTTGACTCGGGGAGTTTCGCGCAAATTCCGACTTCGATGCCCCTGTTGCCGAAATTCAGTGTTGCCTTTGAATTTGGGGTGATCCCTCTTGAGCATGTATGCTTTCACTGCTACTATTTCTAACATCACACTTCCTTCCGCAAATGACGAAAACGCTTTGACTCGGTGAGTTTCGCGGCATTCCCGACTTTCCGATGTCCCGGTTGCCGAAATGCAGTTGCCTTTGTAAATTTCGGTTGATCCCTCTTATGAGCATGTATGCTTACTGCTACTTGTTCGTACATCATACGTTTCTTCTTCGCAAACGGCGAAACGCTTTTGACTCGTTGAGATTTCGAGGCATTCCGACTTCGATGCCAGGTTGCCAAAAAGAAAAAAATTCAGTTGCCTTTGAATTTTTCGTGGGTAATCCCTCTTGACATTGTATTGGCTTCCTGCTACTTGTTCTACCATCACACTTTCTCTCCTGCAAAGGCGGCCAAACGCTTTGGACTCGGGTGAGTTTCGAGGTATTCCGACTTCGATTCCCGGTTGGCCGAAATTCAGTTGGCCTTTTGAATTTCGGGTGATTCCCTCCTTGAGCATGTATGCTTCTGCTACTTGTATCTACATCATACTTTCCTTCGCGCAAACGGCGAAACGCTTTGACGTCGGTGAGTTATCGCGGCATTCCGACTTCGATGCCCCGGTTGCCGAAATTTCAGTTGCCTTTGAATTTCGTGTTGATCCCTCTTGAGCATGTATGCTTCTTTCCTGCTACTTGTTCTACATAATCAGACTCCAATTCATCCGCAAACGGCAGGAAAAGCTTTCAGTCGGTGAGTTTCTCGGCATTCCGAACTATCGAATTCCCCAGCTTGCCGAAAATTCAGTTGCCTTTGAATTTCGGGTGATCCCTCTTGAGCATGGTATCCTTCTGCTACTTGTTCTACAATCAGACTTTCTAACAATTTCTTCCCCAAACGGCGAAACGCTTTGACTGGGTGAGTTTCGCACCATTTC
>CM055362.1:24414509-24420540 GCA_029228515.1 Populus alba x Populus x berolinensis | reverse complement strand
CCAGCTTGCGAGCACAGGCAGAGGCCACCGCTGCCGTGACGTCGCGCCAAGCCGTTGGGCGCGTTGGGGCTGCCAGCACCTTGGCACGAGGGGAATCCTGTTAAGGCCCCACGCCCGAGACCGCGGATAAGCAGCCCCAACGCGCCCAACGGCTTGGAGCGGGTGACGGGCAGGGATTCCGGCCACCGCCACCGGGACGTCGCGGCAAGCTGAGAGGCGCGCGTCAGCTGCCAGCACCTTGGAACGAGCGCGGCTTGTTAAGGCCCCACGCCCACGCCGCGGATAAGCAGCCCCAACGCGCCCAACGGCTTGGAGCGGGTCCCGGGGACGGTGGCCGGAATCGTGACGTCGCGCCAAGCCGTTGGGCGCGTTGGGCTGCCTATTGGTTGGCACGAGCGCTGGCAAATCAGAGTGCGTGCGCGCCCGCAGCCGCGGATAAGCAGCCCCAACGCGCCCAACGGCTTGGAGCGGGTCACAGGGACGGTGGCCGGAATCGTGACGTCGCGCCAAGCCGTTGGGCGCGTTGGGGCTGCCTATTGGTTGGCACGAGCGCTGGCAAATCAGAGTGCGTGCGCGCCCGCAGCCGCGGATAAGCAGCCCCAACGCGCCCAACGGCTTGGAGCGGGTCACAGGGACGGTGGCCGGAATCGTGACGTCGCGCCAAGCCGTTGGGCGCGTTGGGGCTGCCTATTGGTTGGCACGAGCGCTGGCAAATCAGAGTGCGTGCGCGCCCGCAGCCGCGGATAAGCAGCCCCAACGCGCCCAACGGCTTGGAGCGGGTCACAGGGACGGTGGCCGGAATCGGGTCGTCGCCGGCCGGAAAACGGGTCATCGATGGCGGCGTTACTTCGGGCCATGAGGCCCCCCACGTTAGTCCGAGCATAGCAGCAGCCCACAAATCCCCCGCGGCAGGCCTATGGGCGCCAGCCAGCGCGCCCCATGGCCAGCCAGGGGGCACCCCCCTAAAGAGCTATAAGTGTTATTGCAGCTCTGGCAGGGGTAGACACTACTAGGTCCCAGCTGTCACCCCCCCTCTAAAAAATTCATTTCTTGGTATTTTGAGCTGAAATTTTGCACATATGTTGGCAAAAATCCAATCCAACTTTATAAATTTTCCCAGATTTTTTCGAGGTCGGGAAGTATTTTTTTTTATTTTCCTACCATTAAAAATCAAGGAAATACGCAAAAATAGGAACCGGCCCGGAATGACCCCAAATTCGGCTGGCAGCCTCACAAAAATATGGCTGATTTTACTGGATTGGTTTCATGTGGAAAGCACGACGTTTTCTTGGCGGGATGCGAGAAAACCGGCAGCGCGCATGCGCGGCCAGCGACGTCGGGCTGGCCCCAGCAGCGCCTAGCCTCTCCCGCGCGGGGGGCAGGCAAGAGCGCAGGGGCCCCGGGCCCGAAGGCAGCCCCCCCGCGGGCAAGACAGCAAGCCAGCGGGGGCTGTCCGCGCTGCCGATTTTTCCCACTGCTGGCATCGCTGCCGCTGCCCCGGGCCCGAAGGCAGCCCCCCCGCGGGCACGACAGCAAGCCAGCGGGGGCTGTCCGCGCTGCCGATTTTTCCCACTGCTGGCATCGCTGCCGCTGCCCCGGGCCCGAAGGCAGCCCCCCCGCGGGCACGACAGCAAGCCAGCGGGGGCTGTCCGCGCTGCCGATTTTTCCCACTGCTGGCATCGCTGCCGCTGCCCCGGGCCCGAAGGCAGCCCCCCCGCGGGCACGACAGCAAGCCAGCGGGGGCTGTCCGCGCTGCCGATTTTTCCCACTGCTGGCATCGCTGCCGCTGCCCCGGGCCCGAAGGCAGCCCCCCGCGGGCACGACAGCAAGCCAGCGGGGGCTGTCCGCGCTGCCGATTTTTCCCACTGCTGGCATCGCTGCCGCTGCCCCGGGCCCGAAGGCAGCCCCCCCGCGGGCACGACAGCAAGCCAGCGGGGGCTGTCCGCGCTGCCGATTTTTCCCACTGCTGGCATCGCTGCCGCTGCCCCGGGCCCGAAGGCAGCCCCCCCGCGGGCACGACAGCAAGCCAGCGGGGGCTGTCCGCGCTGCCGATTTTTCCCACTGCTGGCATCGCTGCCGCTGCCCCGGGCCCGAAGGCAGCCCCCCCGCGGGCACGACAGCAAGCCAGCGGGGGTTGGTCCGCGCTGCCGATGTTTCCCAAAGTCTGGCAAATCGCTGCCGCTGCCCCGGGTCCGAAGGCAGCCCCCCCGCGGGCACGACAGCAAGCCAGCGGGGGCTGTCCGCGGCTGCCGATTTTTTCCCACTTGCTGTCACAGCTGCCAGCTAGCCGAACCCCGGGCCCTAAGGCAGCCCCCACCGCGGAGCACGACAGCATGCCAGCGGGGGCTGTCCGCGCCTGCCAGATTTTTCCCCACTCTGCTGGCATCGCTGCCCGCCTGCCCCCGGGCCCGAAGGCACCCACGCCCGCGGGCACGCCAGCAAGCCAGGGGGGTCTGTCCGCGCTGCCGATTTTCCCACTGCTAGTCATCGCTGCCCGGCTGCCACCGGGCCCGAAGGCAGCCCCCCCGCGGGCAACACGACAGCAAGCCAAGCGGGGGCTGTCCGCGCTGCCAAGAGATTTTTCCTCCCACTTCTGGCATCGTCTTGCCAGCTGCCTACGGGACCGGCCCGAATGCAGCCCCCCCCACCGCGCACGACAGCAAGCCAGCGGGGGCTGTCCGCGCTGCCGATATTTCACCACTGCTGGCATCGCTGCCGCTGCCCCGCCGGGCCCGAAGGCAGCCCCCCCCTCCGCGGGCAATAACCAGCAAGCCAGCGGGTGCTGTCCGCGCGCCTGATCCGATTTTTCCCCACTGCTGGCATCGCTGCCTAGCTTCCCCGGGGCCAGAAGGCAGCCCCCCCGCGGCAAGACATCACAGCCATCGGGGGCTATGTCCCGCGCTGCCAGATTTTTCCCACTGCTCGGCATCGCTGCCGCTAAGAGCCACCCGGGCCCTGAATGCATCCCCCCGCGGGCAAGACAGCTAGCCAGCGGGGGCCTTGTCCGCACTGCCTCAATAATGCATTTTTCCCACTGCTGGCATCGCTGCAGCTGCCGACCGGGCCCGAATCAGCCCCCCGCGGGCACGACAGCAAGCCAGCGTTGGCTGTCCGCGCTGCCGAAATTTCCCACTGCTGGCGGATCCGCTGCCACCGCACCGCTAGCCACCGGGCCCGAAAGGCAGCCCACCCGCGGGCACTACAGCAAGCCAGCGTGGGCTGTACACGAGCTGCCACTTGATTTTTCACACTGCTGTCATCGCTGCCGTAACCACAGCTGCCCCGGGCCGCAGGCATCCCCCCCGCGGGCACGACAGCAATCCATCGGGGGCTGGTCCGCGCTGCCGTTTTTTCCCACTGCTGGCATCGCTGCCCAAGCAGAGTGTGCTTAGCCTCTCCCGCGCGGGGGGCAGGCAAGAGCGCAGGGGGGCAAAGGCCCGAAGGCAGCCGCCCCCCGGCGGTAAGATAGCCACCAGCAGGGGCTGTCCCCAGCGTCAAGCCCCCGTTGCGCAGCGCGGCATGGAAATCATTGCCAGCGCTCGCCCGCGCGCCCAATCGCCCAAGGAGCCCAAGGGCCCCCAAGGGCCCCAGGCCCTCAAGGCCCCCAGCGCCCCAAGCGCCAAGCGCTAGACGGCGGCCGCGGGGCGCGGGCGTGCGCGCGCGGCGCGTGTGATTTTTAAAGGGCGGTGGTCGGAATCGGGTCGATCGCCTCGCCGAAAAACGGGTCATCGATGGCGGCGTTACTTCGGGCCGTGAGGCCCCCTACGTGTTGTAGCAGCATCTCGCCAAATCCCCCGCGGCAGGCCAATGGGCGCCAGTCCCAGCGCGCCCCATGGCCAGTTCGGGGGCACCCCCCTAAAAGATCTATAAGTGTTATTGCAGCTCTGGCAGGGGCAGGACACTACTAGGTCCCAGCTGTCACCCCCCCTCTAAAAAATTCAATTTCTTGGAATTTTGAGCTGAAATTTTGCACATAGGTTGGCAAAAATCCAATCCACACTTTATAAATTTTCCCGAGATTTTTTCGAGGTCGGGAAGTATTTTTTTTTTATTTTCCTACCATTAAAAATCAAGGAAATACGCAAAAATAGGAACCCTGAGCCGGTAATGACCCCAAATTTCGGCAGGCAGCCTCACAAAAATATGGCTGATTTTACTGGATTGATTTCACGTGGAAAGCATGACGTTTTCTTGGCGGGATGCGGGAAAACCGGCATCGCGCCATAAGCGCGGGCCACCGGGAAGGAGCCCCGGGAAAAACTCTTGCTTTCCACAGGTCTTTGCCTCCCCTCACTCACCATAGGCCGGTCCACTAATCCCCCCCAACAGCAGTTGTGGCCGATAGGAGGCAAGTGGATTTGAACGACGCCGCCGGGTAATCGCACCCGGCCCGACGCGGGGAGGAAGAGATCTCTTCTTCCCAAGATAGCGAACAACACATCGGGAGTTATATGTGAGAGGGCAGAAGAATTGAATGAACTCTATGCGGGCAGCCAGCTGATAGGGCCTCCAGCTGCACAAAGTCGCGCTGCCGATTTTTCCGACGTTGCCGATTTGTCCCTGAACATACCCCACGTTCTATCCGCAGCTGCGCCGAAGTCCAACACTGCCTGCTGTGTCTGAACAGCCCCTGTTTTCGTTTCAGCGCGTCCCCCTTGACGAATTTTCCTGGCCTGGCCTCGCCAAGCCCATCGTCCAATAAGCCCGTGTTCGTCAACAAATCTTCGCTGCCGATATTTCCCCGACGGGCCTCCAGCTGCGGATCTCCGCGCTGCCGATTATTTCCCACTGTTGGCATCGCTGCCGCTGCCTAGGCCCCCATTCTTTTTCGTCAGACGAAAACAAGAAGAGAACGCCTAGGACTAATAAACAGTCCAGACTCATCGCCAGCACCGGCTAGCCGATTCTGCCGACTTCTCCCATTTCGGTCGGCGCTAAGCCGATTCCAACACTGCCCGCTGTGTCTGAACAGCCCCTGCTTCGTCAGCGCATCCCCTTGACGATTTTTCCTGCCTGGCCTGGACAGCCCAGCGTCCAGCCCATGTTCGTCCAAAAATCTGCGCTGCCGATTTTCCCCCCACTTGTTGGCATAGCTGCCACTGCCACCCAGTGTGTGTCTAGGCCCCCAGTCGTTTCCGTCAAGCCTGGGACTATAAATCGTCCGGACTCATCGCCAGCACCAGGCAGCCGATTCTGCCGACTTCTCCGATTGTTCGTCCGGCGCTGCCGATTCCAACACTGCCTGCTGTGTCCTGAACAGCCCCAGTTTCGTCAGTCCGGCGCTGGGAGGCGTCAACCCATTTGACAAAAAAAAATTTTTTTTTTTTGTTTAATTCCTGCCTGGCCTAGACAGCCCATGGCGTCCAGCCCGTGTTCGTCAACAAATCTTGCGCTGCCGATTTTCCCCCCGATTGCCCTCCAGCTGGCGAACTCCGCGCTGCAGATTTTTTTCCCACTGAGGCATCGCTGCCCCATGCCTAGGCCCCCAGTCTTTTTTCGTCACGCCTAGATAAGGACTATAAACAGTCCAGACTCATCGCCAGCACCGGCTGCCGATTCTGCCGATTTTCGACGCAGCTGCCGATTTCCACCCCTGCCCGCTGTGTCTTAACACCGCCTGCTGCTTCGTCAGCGCGTCCCCACGACGATTTTTCCTGCCTGGCCTGGACAGCCCAGCGTCCAGCCCCATGTTTCCGTCAAAAAAATTTGCGCTGCCGATTCCCGACGACTTTGCCGATTTCGTCAGCCCGCTGCCGATTTCCATTCCTCCCAAGCACTGCCTAGCTGTGTCCGAACAGCCCCCTTTTCGTCGGCGTCATCCCCTCGACGAATTTTTCCTGCCTGTCCTTGGACAGCCCAGCTTCCAGCCCGTGATTCGTCAAGCAATCTGCGCCTCCGATCTTCCCCGACGGGCCTATGGCACCCCCCGACTTGCACAAATCTGCGCTGCCGATCTTCCCCTTTGGTGGCATGGCTGCCACTGCCCCGATGTCTAGACCAACAGTCTTTCTCTTCAAGCCTTGGACTATCC
>CM055362.1:24401756-24406909 GCA_029228515.1 Populus alba x Populus x berolinensis | reverse complement strand
TTGAGCACTCTAATTTCTTCAAAGTAACAGCACCGGAGGCACGACCCGGCCAGTTAAGGCCAGGAGCGCATCGCCGGTAGAAGGGACGAGGCGACGGTGCACACCTGAGGCGGACCGGCCGACCCAACCCAAAGTCCAACTACGAGCTTTTTAACTGCAACAACTTAAACTATACGCTATTGGAGCTGGAATTACCGCGGCCTGCAGGCACCAGACTAGCCCTCCAATGGATCCTCCGTTTAGGGATTTAGATTGCTACTCATTCACAACTTACCAGGATCGAAGAGCCCGGTATTGCTATTGTATTGCTCACTTACCCCCCCCTATGTCCCCGGGTCAGGATTGGGTAATTTGACGTCGCCTGCTGACTTCCTTGTGATGTGGTAGCAGTTGTCTCAGGCTCCCTCTCCGGAATCGAACCCTAATTCCCTCCGTCGACCGTCAACCACCTATGGTAGGCCTCCTATCCTTATCCATCGAATGTTGATTTAGGGCAGATAATTTGAACATGATGCGTCGCCATGCACGATGGCCGTGCGATCCGTCGAGTTATCCATGAATCAGCAGAGCAACGGGCAGAAGCCAGCGTTCGACCTTTTATCTAATAAAATGCGTCCCTTCTAGAAGGTCGGGGTTTGTTGCACGTATTTAGGCTCTAGAATTACTACGGTTATCCGAGTAGCAAATAACCATCAAACAAACTATAATTGATTTAATGAGCCATTCGTCATGTTTCACAGTCTGAATTAGTTCATACTTACACATAGCATGAGCTTAATCTTTTGAGACATGCATATGGACTAACTGGCAGGATCAACCAGGTAGCATTCCTTGGCGACACCACGACCTCGCCACGATCCCCGACGCCGATGAGACGATGGGGCCGAGTACGGCAGAGTAAGTCGTTCTTATCGAGCACGTGCGGCTCGAACGGAACGGTCGCAGGGGCGGAGGCCCCCGCGCCGGCATCGCGTTCCGCATCCGAAAGCTTTCACGAGCTGAGCACGCGTGGGCCAGTTCGGCGGGATTCCGCTCGACTGGAACACCCGGGTCGCTCGCTGACTAAGGTTCGCTCCGCGCCCCCGGGGAGGCGCGCGGCAGTGAGAGGGACAGCTTCACATCGTCAAATTACACCGAAGTGGGTACGCAGCCACAGGAACCCCGCCTCGCCGCAAGGCACCCAAGGGCCTTGGGTTGAGAGTGATGGGGGCAGCAGGCCAGACAGTTCGGTGGCACATGCACACGGAGCCTGCCAGACTCGGACACGAACCCATATTACCGCTCATGCGACTCTGCGTACACGCGGACAACAATCCCGACGAGGCGAACCACTTGGCACACGAGGGCAAATGGACACACCCGAGAGATAAGTGCCCGCACCGCTGGACGCGAAAGGATCTCGAAGGGACAGCTAACACGCCGCTGGGGGACGCGAAGGATCTCGATGGGACAGGAAACAAGCCGCGGGGGACGCGGGGGATCTCGAAGGGACACGCAACAAAGGCAGCGGGGGTACGCGGCGGATCTCGAAGGGACAGGCCGCGGTGGGGAGCAACTAGGGACAATGTTCGGGGGGCCATCTGCCTCAGCTCGGATAGACGGAGGCCATGGACTCGGCAGCGGGCACATCGCGCAGGTAGCTTGGGGATGGGGGTGCGTTGAGGAGAGCCAGCGTTCCTTGGCACCTTGAGCGCAGCAACTGAGTGCGGCACGCCCACGCGGGTACAGTCTCTCCTCTCAATCCCCAAGCTCAGCGGTCCGCACCAGGAACACGTCGGGCCCAGGCCTCCAGCTTGTTCGAGCACAGGCAGAGGCCACCGCTGCCGTGACTTCGCGCCAAGACGTTGGGCCAGTCGTTGGAGGGCTGCCAAGGCCTTGGATATAGAGGTTGTGAATCCTGTTTAAGGCCACCAACACACGAGACCGCGGTTAACGCAGCCCCAAACATGAAGCACAACGGCTTGGAGCGGGTCACGGCAGCGGTGGCCGGAATCAGGAAGTCTGCCGTTTACCGTAGCGCCAAGCCGTTGGGCGCGTTGGGGCTGCCAGCACTCTTGGCACCGCAGGGAATCCTGTTAAGGCCCTGCTCGGCCGAGAACGCGGATAAGCAGTCCCCAACGAGCCCAACGGCTTGGAGCGGGTGGCCGAGGCAGGGAGTTCGTGCCACCGCTACCGGGGTCGTTCGCGGCAAGCTGTCGAGGCGCGCGTCAGCTGCCAGCACTCTGGAACGAGCGCGGCTTGTTAAGGCCCCACGCCCACGACCGCGGATAAGCAGCCCCAAAGCGCCAACGGCTTGGAGAGGCAGTCCCGGGGACTGGATGGCCAGGAAACGTCGTGACGTCGCGCCAAGCCGTAGGGCGCGTATGGGGCTGCCTATTGGTTGGCACCGATGTTCGCTGGCAAATCAGAGTGCGTGGGCGCCCGCAGCCGCGGATAAGCAGCCCCAACGCGCCCAACGGCTTGGAGCGGGTCACAGGGACGGTGGCCGGAATCGTGACGTCGCGCCAAGCCGTTGGGCGCGTTGGGGCTGCCTATTGGTTGGCACGAGCGCTGGCAAATCAGGGGGCGTGCGCGCCCGCAGCCGCGGATAAGCAAGCCCCAACCGAGGCCCAAAAGCGGCTTGGAGAGGTCACAGGGACGGCGGGACGGGAATCGTGACGTCGCGCCAAGCCGTTTGGCCGCTGTTCGGGGCTCTGCGCCTATTGGTTGGCCCGAGCGCTGGAAAATCAGAGTGTCGTAGCAGCGCAGACAGGCGCGGATAAGCAGACCCAACGCGCCCAACGGGCTTGGAAGGGGTCACTGGGACGGTGGCCGGAATCGTGACGTCGCGCCAAGCCGTTGGTGCGCGTTGGGGCTGCCTATTGGTTGGGCACGAGCAGCGATCGGCAAAATCACGAGTGCGTGCGCGCCCTGCAGCCGCCGGATTAAGCAGCCACAACGCGCCCAACGGGCTTGGAAAGCGGCGTCACAGGGGACGGTTTGGCAGGAATCGGGTCGTCGCCGGCGGGAAAAACGGCGTCATCGATGGCGGCGTTACTTTCGGGCCATGAGGCCCCCCACGTTAGTCCTCGAGTCATAGCAGCAGCCCACAAATCCCCCGCGGCAGGCCTACTGTGCGCCAGCCAGCGGCGCCCCATGGCCAGCCAGGGGGCACCCCCCTAAAGAGCTATAAGTGTTATTGCAGCTCTGGCAAGGGGTACGACGTAACTACTAGGTCCCAGCTGTCTACCCCCTCTATAAAAAAAATTCATTTCTTGGTATTTTGAAGCTGAAATTTTGCACATATGTTGCGCAAAAATCCAATCCAATCTTTATAAATTTTCCCAGATTTTCTTCGAAGTCTGGGAAAGTAGCTTTTTTTTATTTTCCTACCATTAAAAAAATCAAGGAAATACGCAAAAATAGGAACCGGCCCGGAATGACCCCAAATTCGGCTGGCAGCCTCACAAAAATATGGCTGATTTTACTGGATTGGTTTCATGTGGAAAGCACGACGTTTTCTTGGCGGGATGCGAGAAAACCGGCAGCGCGCATGCGCGGCCAGCGACGTCGGGCTGGCCCCAGCAGCGCCTAGCCTCTCCCGCGCGGGGGGCAGGCAAGAGCGCAGGGGCCCGGGCCCGAAGGCAGCCCCCCCGCGGGCAAGACAGCAAGCCAGCGGGGGCTGTCCGCGCTGCCGATTTTTCCCACTGCTGGCATCGCTGCCGCTGCCCCGGGCCCGAAGGCAGCCCCCCGCGGGCACGACAGCAAGCCAGCGGGGGCTGTCCGCGCTGCCGATTTTTCCCACTGCTGGCATCGCTGCCGCTGCCCCGGGCCCGAAGGCAGCCCCCCGCGGGCACGACAGCAAGCCAGCGGGGGCTGTCCGCGCTGCCGATTTTTCCCACTGCTGGCATCGCTGCCGCTGCCCCGGGCCCGAAGGCAGCCCCCCCGCGGGCACGACAGCAAGCCAGCGGGGGCTGTCCGCGCTGCCGATTTTTCCCACTGCTGGCATCGCTGCCGCTGCCCCGGGCCCGAAGGCAGCCCCCCGCGGCACGACAGCAAGCCAGCGGGGGCTGTCCGCGCTGCCGATTTTTCCCACTGCTGGCATCGCTGCCGCTGCCCGGGCCCGAAGGCAGCCCCCCCGCGGGCACGACAGCAAGCCAGCGGGGGCTGTCCGCGCTGCCGATTTTTCCCACTGCTGGCATCGCTGCCGCTGCCCCGGGCCCGAAGGCAGCCCCCCCGCGGGCACGACAGCAAGCCAGCGGGGGCTGTCCGCGCTGCCGATTTTTCCCACTGCTGGCATCGCTGCCGCTGCCCCGGGCCCGAAGGCAGCCCCCCCGCGGGCACGACAGCAAGCCAGCGGGGGCTGTCCGCGCTGCCGATTTTTCCCACTGCTGGCATCGCTGCCGCTGCCCCGGGCCCGAAGGCAGCCCCCCCGCGGGCACGACAGCAAGCCAGCGGGGGCTGTCCGCGCTGCCGATTTTTCCCACTGCTGGCATCGCTGCCGCAGAGTGTGCGTAGCCTCTCCCGCGCGGGGGGCAGGCAAGAGCGCAGGGGGGCAAGGCCCGAAGGCAGCCCCCCCGCGGGTAAGATAGCCAGCCAGCAGGGGCTGTCCCCGCGTCAGCCCCCGTTGCGCAGCGCGGCATGGAAATCATTGCCGCGCGCGCGCGCGCGCCCAATCGCCCAAGAGCCCAAGGGCCCCCAAGGGCCCCAGGCCCTCAGGCCCCAGCGCCCCAGCGCCAAGCGCAGACGCGGGCGCGGGCGCGGGCGGGCGCGCGCGTGTGATTTTTATAGGGCGGTGGTCGGAATCGGGTCGTCGCCGGCCGGAAAACGGGTCATCGATGGCGGCGTTACTTCGGGCCGTGAGGCCCCCCACGTGTGTAGCAGCAGCTCGCAAATCCCCCGCGGCAGGCCTATGGGCGCCAGCCAGCGCGCCCCATGGCCAGTCGGGGGGCACCCCCTAAAGAGCTATAAGTGTTATTGCAGCTCTGGCAGGGGCAGACACTACTAGGTCCCAGCTGTCACCCCCCCTCTAAAAAATTCATTTCTTGGTATTTTGAGCTGAAATTTTGCACATAGGTTGGCAAAAATCCAATCCACCTTTATAAATTTTCCCAGATTTTTTCGAGGTCGGGAAGTATTTTTTTTATTTTCCTACCATTAAAAATCAAGGAAAT
>CM055362.1:24379256-24381756 GCA_029228515.1 Populus alba x Populus x berolinensis | reverse complement strand
AGCCCCAACGCGCCCAACGGCTTGGAGCGGGTCACGGCAGCGGTGGCCGGAATCAGGACGTCGCCGTTACGTAGCGCCAAGCCGTTGGGCGCGTTGGGGCTGCCAGCACCTTGGCACGAGGGGAATCCTGTTAAGGCCCCACGCCCCACGGCCAGCGGATAAGCATCCCCAAACGCGCCCAACGGCTTGGAGCGGGTCCCGGGCACGGATGCCGTACCGTGACGTCGCGGCAAGCCGTTGGCGCGTTGGGGGTGCCTTATTGGTGGCAAGCGCTGGGCAAATCATGTTAAGGCTAGCGCGCCGCACGCCGCGGATAAGGCAGCCCCAACGCTCCCAACGGCTTGGAGCGGGTCCCCGCTGGACTTTTGCCGGAATCCGTGAGGTCGCGCCCAAAGCCGATTGGGCGCGTTGGGGCTTGCCTATTTGGTTGGCACGAGCGCAGCAAATCAGAGAGCGTGCGCGCCCGCAGCCGCGGATAAGCCGCCCCAACGCGCACCGAACGGCTTTGGGAGCTGGTTCCACAGGGACGGTGGCCGAAATCGTGACGACGCGCCAATCCGTTGGGCGCGTTGGGGCTTCCTATTGGTTGGCACGAGCGCTGGCAAAAAATCAGAGTGCGTGCGCGCCCGCAGCCGCGGATAAGCAGCCCCAACGCGCCCAACGGCTTTGGCGCGGTGTCACAGGGTCGGTGGCCGGAATCGTGACACGTCGCGCCAAGCAGTTTGCGCGATGGGGCTGCCTATTGGTTGGCACGAAGCGCTGGCAAATCAGAAGTGCGTGCGGCGCCCCTCAAGCGCGGATAATCAGCCCCATCGCGCCCAACGTCTTGGAGCGTGGTCACAGGTACGGTGCGCCGGAATCGGGTCCGTCGCCTTCCGTAGAAACGGGTCATCGATTGCGGCGTTACTTCGGGCCAGTAGGCCCCCCACGTTATTCCCCGAGCATAGCAGCAGCCCACAAATCCCCCGCGGCAGGGCCATGGTCGCCAGCCAGCGCTCCCCATGGCCAGCCAGGGGGCAACCCCCCCTAAAGAGCTAAAAGTGTTATTGCAAGCTCTGGCATGGGTAGATCACTAACTAGGACCCTACGCTGTCACCCCCCCTCTAAAGAAATTCATTTACTTGGTATTTTTGAAAGCTGAAATTTTGGCACATATGTTGGAAAAATCCAATCCAACTTTATAAAATTCCCCAGATTTTTTCGAGGTCGGGAAGTATTTTTTTTTTTTTATTTCCAACCATTAAAAATCAAGGAAATACGCAAAACTAGTAACGAAACCGCCCGGAATTACCCCAAATTCGGCTGGCAGCCTCACAAAAATATGGCTGATTATTACTGGATTGTTTTCATGTGGAAAGCACGAACGATAGACGTTTTCCTTGGCGGGATTCGAGAAAAACCGCAGCGCGCAAATTCGCGGCCAGCGAACGTCGGGCTGGTCCCCCAGCCAGCGCCTAGCCTCTCCCGCGCGGGGGGCAGGCAAGAGCGCAGGGGCCCCGGGCCCGAAGGCAGCCCCCCCGCGGGCAAGACAGCAAGCCAGCGGGGGCTGTCCGCGCTGCCGATTTTTCCCACTGCTGGCATCGCTGCCGCTGCCCCGGGCCCGAAGGCAGCCCCCCCGCGGGCACGACAGCAAGCCAGCGGGGCTGTCCGCGCTGCCGATTTTTCCCACTGCTGGCATCGCTGCCGCTGCCCCGGGCCCGAAGGCAGCCCCCCCGCGGGCACGACAGCAAGCCAGCGGGGCTGTCCGCGCTGCCGATTTTTCCCACTGCTGGCATCGCTGCCGCTGCCCCGGGCCCGAAGGCAGCCCCCCCGCGGGCACGACAGCAAGCCAGCGGGGGCTGTCCGCGCTGCCGATTTTTCCCACTGCTGGCATCGCTGCCGCTGCCCCGGGCCCGAAGGCAGCCCCCCCGCGGGCACGACAGCAAGCCAGCGGGGGCTGTCCGCGCTGCCGATTTTTCCCACTGCTGGCATCGCTGCCGCTGCCCCGGGCCCGAAGGCAGCCCCCCGCGGGCACGACAGCAAGCCAGCGGGGGCTGTCCGCGCTGCCGATTTTTCCCACTGCTGGCATCGCTGCCGCTGCCCCGGGCCCGAAGGCAGCCCCCCCGCGGGCACGACAGCAAGCCAGCGGGGGCTGTCCGCGCTGCCGATTTTTCCCACTGCTGGCATCGCTGCCGCTGCCCCGGGCCCGAAGGCAGCCCCCCCGCGGGCACGACAGCAAGCCAGCGGGGCTGTCCGCGCTGCCGATTTTTCCCACTGCTGGCATCGCTGCCGCTGCCCCGGGCCCGAAGGCAGCCCCCCCGCGGGCACGACAGCAAGCCAGCGGGGGCTGTCCGCGCTGCCGATTTTTCCCACTGCTGGCATCGCTGCCGCTGCCCCGGGCCCGAAGGCAGCCCCCCCGCGGGCACGACAGCAAGCCAGCGGGGGCTGTCCGCGCTGCCGATTTTTCCCACTGCTGGCATCGCTGCCGCTGCCCCGGGCCCGAAGGCAGCCCCCCCGCGGG
>CM055362.1:24366756-24369256 GCA_029228515.1 Populus alba x Populus x berolinensis | reverse complement strand
CGGATAAGCAGCCCCAACGCGCCCAACGGCTTGGAGCGGGTGACGGGCAGGGATTCCGGCCACCGCCACCGGGACGTCGCGGCAAGCTGAGAGGCGCGCGTCAGCTGCCAGCACCTTGGAACGAGCGCGGCTTGTTAAGGCCCCACGCCCACGCCGCGGATAAGCAGCCCCAACGCGCCCAACGGCTTGGAGCGGGTCCCGGGGACGGTGGCCGGAATCGTGACGTCGCGCCAAGCCGTTGGGCGCGTTGGGGCTGCCTATTGGTTGGCACGAGCGCTGGCAAATCAGAGTGCGTGCGCGCCCGCAGCCGCGGATAAGCAGCCCCAACGCGCCCAACGGCTTGGAGCGGGTCACAGGGACGGTGGCCGGAATCGGGTCGTCGCCGGCCGGAAAACGGGTCATCGATGGCGGCGTTACTTCGGGCCATGAGGCCCCCCACGTTAGTCCGAGCATAGCAGCAGCCCACAAATCCCCCGCGGCAGGCCTATGGGCGCCAGCCAGCGCGCCCCATGGCCAGCCAGGGGGCACCCCCCTAAAGAGCTATAAGTGTTATTGCAGCTCTGGCAGGGGTAGACACTACTAGGTCCCAGCTGTCACCCCCCCTCTAAAAAATTCATTTCTTGGTATTTTGAGCTGAAATTTTGCACATATGTTGGAAAAAATCCAATCCAACTTTATAAATTTTCCCAGATTTTTTCGAGGTCGGGAAGTATTTTTTTTTATTTTCCTACCATTAAAAATCAAGGAAATACGCAAAAATAGGAACCGGCCCGGAATGACCCCAAATTCGGCTGGCAGCCTCACAAAAATATGGCTGATTTTACTGGATTGGTTTCATGTGGAAAGCACGACGTTTTCTTGGCGGGATGCGAGAAAACCGGCAGCGCGCATGCGCGGCCAGCGACGTCGGGCTGGCCCCAGCAGCGCCTAGCCTCTCCCGCGCGGGGGGCAGGCAAGAGCGCAGGGGCCCCGGGCCCGAAGGCAGCCCCCCCGCGGGCAAGACAGCAAGCCAGCGGGGGCTGTCCGCGCTGCCGATTTTTCCCACTGCTGGCATCGCTGCCGCTGCCCCGGGCCCGAAGGCAGCCCCCCCGCGGGCACGACAGCAAGCCAGCGGGGGCTGTCCGCGCTGCCGATTTTTCCCACTGCTGGCATCGCTGCCGCTGCCCCGGGCCCGAAGGCAGCCCCCCCGCGGGCACGACAGCAAGCCAGCGGGGGCTGTCCGCGCTGCCGATTTTTCCCACTGCTGGCATCGCTGCCGCTGCCCCGGGCCCGAAGGCAGCCCCCCCGCGGGCACGACAGCAAGCCAGCGGGGGCTGTCCGCGCTGCCGATTTTTCCCACTGCTGGCATCGCTGCCGCTGCCCCGGCCCGAAGGCAGCCCCCCCGCGGGCACGACAGCAAGCCAGCGGGGGCTGTCCGCGCTGCCGATTTTTCCCACTGCTGGCATCGCTGCCGCTGCCCCGGGCCCGAAGGCAGCCCCCCCGCGGGCACGACAGCAAGCCAGCGGGGGCTGTCCGCGCTGCCGATTTTTCCCACTGCTGGCATCGCTGCCGCTGCCCCGGGCCCGAAGGCAGCCCCCCCGCGGGCACGACAGCAAGCCAGCGGGGGCTGTCCGCGCTGCCGATTTTTCCCACTGCTGGCATCGCTGCCGCTGCCCCGGGCCCGAAGGCAGCCCCCCCGCGGGCACGACAGCAAGCCAGCGGGGGCTGTCCGCGCTGCCGATTTTTCCCACTGCTGGCATCGCTGCCGCTGCCCCGGGCCCGAAGGCAGCCCCCCCGCGGGCACGACAGCAAGCCAGAGGGGGCTGTCCGCGCTGCCGATTTTTCCCACTGCTGGCATCGCTGCCGCAGAGTGTGCGTAGCCTCTCCCGCGCGGGGGGCAGGCAAGAGCGCAGGGGGGCAAGGCCCGAAGGCAGCCCCCCCGCGGGTAAGATAGCCAGCCAGCAGGGGCTGTCCCCGCGTCAGCCCCCGTTGCGCAGCGCGGCATGGAAATCATTGCCGCGCGCGCGCGAGCGCGCCCAATCGCCCAAGAGCCCAAGGGCCCCCAAGGGCCCCAGGCCCTCAGGCCCCAGCGCCCCAGCGCCAAGCGCAGACGCGGGCGCGGGCGCGGGCGGGCGCGCGCGTGTGATTTTTATAGGGCGGTGGTCGGAATCGGGTCGTCGCCGGCCGGAAAACGGGTCATCGATGGCGGCGTTACTTCGGGCCGTGAGGCCCCCCACGTGTGTAGCAGCAGCTCGCAAATCCCCCGCGGCAGGCCTATGGGCGCCAGCCAGCGCGCCCCATGGCCAGTCGGGGGGCACCCCCCTAAAGAGCTATAAGTGTTATTGCAGCTCTGGCAGGGGCAGACACTACTAGGTCCCAGCTGTCACCCCCCCTCTAAAAAATTCATTTCTTGGTATTTTGAGCTGAAATTTTGCACATAGGTTGGCAAAAATCCAATCCACCTTTATAAATTTTCCCAGATTTTTTCGAGGTCGGGAAGTATTTTTTTTTATTTTCCTAC
>CM055362.1:24354256-24356756 GCA_029228515.1 Populus alba x Populus x berolinensis | reverse complement strand
GCCTATTGGTTGGCACGAGCGCTGGCAAATCAGAGTGCGTGCGCGCCCGCAGCCGCGGATAAGCAGCCCCAACGCGCCCAACGGCTTGGAGCGGGTCACAGGGACGGTGGCCGGAATCGGGTCGTCGCCGGCCGGAAAACGGGTCATCGATGGCGGCGTTACTTCGGGCCATGAGGCCCCCCACGTTAGTCCGAGCATAGCAGCAGCCCACAAATCCCCCGCGGCAGGCCTATGGGCGCCAGCCAGCGCGCCCCATGGCCAGCCAGGGGGCACCCCCCTAAAGAGCTATAAGTGTTATTGCAGCTCTGGCAGGGGTAGACACTACTAGGTCCCAGCTGTCACCCCCCCTCTAAAAAATTCATTTCTTGGTATTTTGAGCTGAAATTTTGCACATATGTTGGAAAAAATCCAATCCAACTTTATAAATTTTCCCAGATTTTTTCGAGGTCGGGAAGTATTTTTTTTTATTTTCCAACCATTAAAAATCAAGGAAATACGCAAAAATAGGAACCGGCCCGGAATGACCCCAAATTCGGCTGGCAGCCTCACAAAAATATGGCTGATTTTACTGGATTGGTTTCATGTGGAAAGCACGACGTTTTCTTGGCGGGATGCGAGAAAACCGGCAGCGCGCATGCGCGGCCAGCGACGTCGGGCTGGCCCCAGCAGCGCCTAGCCTCTCCCGCGCGGGGGGCAGGCAAGAGCGCAGGGGCCCCGGGCCCGAAGGCAGCCCCCCCGCGGGCAAGACAGCAAGCCAGCGGGGGCTGTCCGCGCTGCCGATTTTTCCCACTGCTGGCATCGCTGCCGCTGCCCCGGGCCCGAAGGCAGCCCCCCCGCGGGCACGACAGCAAGCCAGCGGGGGCTGTCCGCGCTGCCGATTTTTCCCACTGCTGGCATCGCTGCCGCTGCCCCGGGCCCGAAGGCAGCCCCCCCGCGGGCACGACAGCAAGCCAGCGGGGGCTGTCCGCGCTGCCGATTTTTCCCACTGCTGGCATCGCTGCCGCTGCCCCGGGCCCGAAGGCAGCCCCCCCGCGGGCACGACAGCAAGCCAGCGGGGGCTGTCCGCGCTGCCGATTTTTCCCACTGCTGGCATCGCTGCCGCTGCCCCGGGCCCGAAGGCAGCCCCCCCGCGGGCACGACAGCAAGCCAGCGGGGGCTGTCCGCGCTGCCGATTTTTCCCACTGCTGGCATCGCTGCCGCTGCCCCGGGCCCGAAGGCAGCCCCCCCGCGGGCACGACAGCAAGCCAGCGGGGGCTGTCCGCGCTGCCGATTTTTCCCACTGCTGGCATCGCTGCCGCTGCCCCGGGCCCGAAGGCAGCCCCCCCGCGGGCACGACAGCAAGCCAGCGGGGGCTGTCCGCGCTGCCGATTTTTCCCACTGCTGGCATCGCTGCCGCTGCCCCGGGCCCGAAGGCAGCCCCCCCGCGGGCACGACAGCAAGCCAGCGGGGGCTGTCCGCGCTGCCGATTTTTCCCACTGCTGGCATCGCTGCCGCTGCCCCGGGCCCGAAGGCAGCCCCCCCGCGGGCACGACAGCAAGCCAGAGGGGGCTGTCCGCGCTGCCGATTTTTCCCACTGCTGGCATCGCTGCCGCAGAGTGTGCGTAGCCTCTCCCGCGCGGGGGGCAGGCAAGAGCGCAGGGGGGCAAGGCCCGAAGGCAGCCCCCCCGCGGGTAAGATAGCCAGCCAGCAGGGGCTGTCCCCGCGTCAGCCCCCGTTGCGCAGCGCGGCATGGAAATCATTGCCGCGCGCGCGGCGCGCGCGCCCAATCGCCCAAGAGCCCAAGGGCCCCCAAGGGCCCCAGGCCCTCAGGCCCCAGCGCCCCAGCGCCAAGCGCAGACGCGGGCGCGGGCGCGGCGGGCGCGCGCGTGTGATTTTTATAGGGCGGTGGTCGGAATCGGGTCGTCGCCGGCCGGAAAACGGGTCATCGATGGCGGCGTTACTTCGGGCCGTGAGGCCCCCCACGTGTGTAGCAGCAGCTCGCAAATCCCCCGCGGCAGGCCTATGGGCGCCAGCCAGCGCGCCCCATGGCCAGTCGGGGGGCACCCCCCTAAAGAGCTATAAGTGTTATTGCAGCTCTGGCAGGGGCAGACACTACTAGGTCCCAGCTGTCACCCCCCTCTAAAAAATTCATTTCTTGGTATTTTGAGCTGAAATTTTGCACATAGGTTGGCAAAAATCCAATCCACCTTTATAAATTTTCCCAGATTTTTTCGAGGTCGGGAAGTATTTTTTTTTATTTTCCTACCATTAAAAATCAAGGAAATACGCAAAAATAGGAACCGGCCCGGAATGACCCCAAATTCGGCTGGCAGCCTCACAAAAATATGGCTGATTTTACTGGATTGATTTCACGTGGAAAGCATGACGTTTTCTTGGCGGGATGCGGGAAAACCGGCAGCGCGCATGCCGCGGCCACCGGAGGAGCCCCGGGAAAACTCTTGCTTTCACGGTCTTGGCCTCCCCTCACCACCATGGCCGGCCTCTAATCCCCCCCATCAGC
>CM055362.1:24321756-24324256 GCA_029228515.1 Populus alba x Populus x berolinensis | reverse complement strand
GCGGCAGGCCTATGGGCGCCAGCCAGCGCTCCCCATGGCCAGCCAGAGGGGGCAACCCCCCTAAAAGAGCTATAAATTGTTATTGCAGGCTCTGGCATGGGTAAGACACTACTTAGTGTCCCAACTGTCACACCCCCTCTAAAAAAAATCATTTCTTGGTATTTTGAGCTGAAATTTTGCACATAATGTTGGAAAAATCCAATCCAACTTTATAAATTTTCCCAGATTTTTACGGAGGTCCGGGAAGTATTTTTTTTTTTATTTTCTTCCTACCATTAAAAATCAAGGAAATACGCAAAAATAGGAACCGGCCCGGAATGACCCCAAATTCGGCTGGCAGCCTCACAAAAATATGGCTTGATTTTTACTGGATTGGTTTCATGTGGAAAGCACGACGTTTTCTTGGCGGATGCGAGAAAACCGCACAGCGCGATTGCGCGGAACCAGCGACGTCGGGCTGGCCCCATCAGCGGTCAGCCCTCTCCCGCGCGGGGGTCCGGCAAGAGCGCAGGGGCCCCGGGCCCGAAGGCAGCCCCCCCGCGGGCAAGACAGCAAGCCAGCGGGGGCTGTCCGCGCTGCCGATTTTTCCCACTGCTGGCATCGCTGCCGCTGCCCCGGGCCCGAAGGCAGCCCCCCCGCGGGCACGACAGCAAGCCAGCGCGGGCTGTCCGCGCTGCCGATTTTTCCCACTGCTGGCATCGCTGCCGCTGCCCCGGGCCCGAAGGCAGCCCCCCCGCGGCACGACAGCAAGCCAGCGGGGCTGTCCGCGCTGCCGATTTTTCCCACTGCTGGCATCGCTGCCGCTTGCCCCGGGCCCGAAGGCAGCCCCCCCGCGGGCAAGACAGCAAGCCAGCGGGGGCTGTCCGCGCTGCCGATTTTTCCCACTGCTAGTCATCGCTGCCGCTGCCCCGGGCCCGAATGGCAGCCCCCCCGCGGGCACGACAGCAAGCCAGCGGGGGCTGTCCGCGCTGCCGATTTTTCCCACTGCTGGCATCGCTGCCGCTGCCCCGGGCCCGAAGGCAGCCCCCCCGCGGGCACGACAGCAAGCCAGCGGGGGCTGTCCGCGCTGCCGATTTTTCCCACTGCTGGCATCGCTGCCGCTGCCCCGGGCCCGAAGGCAGCCCCCCCGCGGGCACGACAGCAAGCCAGCGGGGGCTGTCCGCGCTGCCGATTTTTCCCACTGCTGGCATCGCTGCCAGCTTTGCCCCGGGCCCGAAGGCAGCCCCCCCGCGGGCACGACAGCAAGCCAGCGGGGGGCTGTCCGCGCTGGCCGATTTTTCCCACTGCTGGCATCGCTGCCGCTGCCCCGGGCCCGAAGGCAGCCCCCCCGCGGGCACGACAGCAAGCCAGAGGGGGCTGTCCGCGCTGCCGATTTTTCCCACTGCTGGCATCGCTGCCGCAGAGTG
Source organism: Populus alba x Populus x berolinensis (assembly GCA_029228515.1). NCBI lineage: Eukaryota > Viridiplantae > Streptophyta > Magnoliopsida > Malpighiales > Salicaceae > Populus > Populus alba x Populus x berolinensis. Next base: position 24,322,850 of record CM055362.1, on the reverse strand, counting down.
TGCGTAGCCTCTCCCGCGCGGGGGGCAGGCAAGAGCGCATGGGGCAAGGCCCGAAGGCAGCCCCCCGCGGGTAAGATAGCCAGCCAGCAGGGGCTGTCCCCGCGTCAGCCCCCGTTGCGCAGCGCGGCATGGAAATCATTGCCGCGCGCAGCGCGCGCCCAATCGCCCAAGAGCCCAAGGGCCCCCAAGGGCCCCAGGCCCTCAGGCCCCAGCGCCCCAGCGCCAAGCGCAGACGCGGGGGCGCGGGCGGGCTGGCTGCGCGTGTGATTTTTATAGGGCGGTGGTCGGAATCGGGTCGTCGCCGGCCGGAAAACGGGTCATCGATGGCGGCGTTACTTCGGGCCGTGAGGCCCCCCAGTGTGTAGCAGCAGCTCGCAAATCCCCCGCGGCAGGCCTATGGGCGCCAGCCAGCGCGCCCATGGCCAGTCGGGGGCACCCCCCTAAAGAGCTATAAGTGTTATTGCAGCTCTGGCAGGGGCAGACACTACTAGGTCCAGGCTGTCACCCCCCTCTAAAAATTCATTTCTTGGTATTTTGAGCTGAAATTTTGCACATAGGTTGGCAAAAATCCAATCCACCTTTATAAATTTTCCCAGATTTTTTCGAGGTCGGGAAGTATTTTTTTTTATTTTCCTACCATTAAAAATCAAGGAAATACGCAAAAATAGGAACCGCCCGGAATGACCCCAAATTCGGCTGGCAGCCTCACAAAAATATGGCTGATTTTACTGATTGATTTCACGTGGAAAGCATGACGTTTTCTTGGCGGGATGCGGGAAAACGGCAGCGCGCATGCCGCGGCCACCGGAGGAGCCCCGGAAAACTCTTGCTTTCACGGTCTTGGCCTCCCTCACCACCATGGCCGGCTCTAATTCCCCCATCAGCAGTTGTGGCCGATAGGGCAGTGATTTGAACGGCCGCCGCGGTTAATCGCACCCGGCGACGCGGGGAGGAAGAGATCTCTTCTTCCAAGATAGCGAACCAACACATCGGGTTAGTTATGTTGATAGGGCAGAGAATTGAATGACTCGTTGCGGGCAGCAGCTGATAGGGCTCCAGCTGCACAATCGCGCGCCGATTTTTCCGACGTTGCC
>CM055362.1:24317376-24320152 GCA_029228515.1 Populus alba x Populus x berolinensis | reverse complement strand
CCCCGCGGCAGGCCTATGGGCGCCAGCCAGCGCGCCCCATGGCCAGTCAGGGGGCACCCCCCTAAAGAGCTATAAGTGTTATTGCAGCTCTGGCAGGGGTAGACACTACTAGGTCCCAGCTGTCACCCCCCCTCTAAAAAATTCATTTCTTGGTATTTTGAGCTGAAATTTTGCACATAGGTTGGCAAAAATCCAATCCACCTTTATAAATTTTCCCAGATTTTTTCGAGGTCGGGAAGTATTTTTTTTTATTTTCCAACCATTAAAAATCAAGGAAATACGCAAAAATAGGAACCGGCCCGGAATGACCCCAAATTCGGCTGGCAGCCTCACAAAAATATGGCTGATTTTACTGGATTGATTTCATGTGGAAAGCACGACGTTTTCTTGGCGGAATGCGGGAAAACCAGCAGCCCGCATGCCGCGGCCACCGGAGGAGCCCCGGGAAAACTCTTGCTTTCACGGTCTTCGCCTCCCCTCACCACCATGGCAGGCCTCTAATCCCCCCATCAGCAGTTGTAGCCGATAGGGCAGTGATTTGAACGCCGCCGCCGGGTAATCGCACCCGGCCATCCCGGGGAGGAAGAGATCTCTTCTTCCAAGATAGCGAACAACACATCGGGAGTTATGTTGATAGGGCAGAGAATTGAATGACTCGTTGAGGGCAGCCGGGTCATCTCACCCCGTCCATCCCGAGCGGTGTTTTTCCCGGCAGCCTCGGGGAAACTCTTGCTTTCACTGTCCGCTGCCCCCAGTCCCCACTCGCATCAGCCCACCGCACCAATAAGCCAACGCTGCGGACGAATCTGGCGACACAGTCCCACGGGCTGCCACTGCCCCAGTGTCTAGACCAACAGTCTTTTTCGTCAAGCCTTGGACTATGCAGTCCGTCCATCCAGACTCATCGTCACCACCTGCTGCCGATTCTGCCGACTTCGCCGATTTCGTCGGCGCTGCCGATTCCAGCACTGCCCGCTGTGTCTGAACAGCCCCTGCTTCGTCAGCGCATCCCCTTGACGATTTTTCCTGCCTGGCCTGGACAGCCCAGCGTCCAGCCCATGTTCGTCAAAAAATCTGCGCTGCCGATTTTTCCCACTGTTGGCATCGCTGCCGATTTTTCCCACTGTTGGCATCGCTGCCACTGCCCCAGCGTGAGCCTAGGCCCCCAGTCGTTTTCGTCAAGCCTAGGACTATAAATCGTCCGGACTCATCGTCAGCACCGGCTGCCGATTCTGCCGACTTCGCCGATTTCGTCGGCGCTGCCGATTCCAGCACTGCCCGCTGTGTCTGAACAGCCCCTGCTTCGTCAGCGCATCCCCTTGACGATTTTTCCTGCCTGGCCTGGACAGCCCAGCGTCCAGCCCATGTTCGTCAAAAAATCTGCGCTGCCGATTTTTCCCACTGTTGGCATCGCTGCCGATTTTTCCCACTGTTGGCATCGCTGCCACTGCCCCAGCGTGAGCCTAGGCCCCCAGTCGTTTTCGTCAAGCCTAGGACTATAAATCGTCCGGACTCATCGTCAGCACCGGCTGCCGATTCTGCCGACTTCGCCGATTTCGTCGGCGCTGCCGATTCCAGCACTGCCCGCTGTGTCTGAACAGCCCCTGCTTCGTCAGCGCATCCCCTTGACGATTTTTCCTGCCTGGCCTGGACAGCCCAGCGTCCAGCCCATGTTCGTCAAAAAATCTGCGCTGCCGATTTTTCCCACTGTTGGCATCGCTGCCGATTTTTCCCACTGTTGGCATCGCTGCCACTGCCCCAGCGTGAGCCTAGGCCCCCAGTCGTTTTCGTCAAGCCTAGGACTATAAATCGTCCGGACTCATCGTCAGCACCGGCCGCCGATTCTGCCGACTTCGCCGATTTCGTCGGCGCTGCCGATTCCAGCACTGCCCGCTGTGTCTGAACAGCCCCTGCTTCGTCAGCGCATCCCCTTGACGATTTTTCCTGCCTGGCCTGGACAGCCCAGCGTCCAGCCCATGTTCGTCAAAAAATCTGCGCTGCCGATTTTTCCCACTGTTGGCATCGCTGCCACTGCCCCAGCGTGAGCCTAGGCCCCCAGTCGTTTTCGTCAAGCCTAGGACTATAAATCGTCCGGACTCATCGTCAGCACCGGCCGCCGATTCTGCCGACTTCGCCGATTTCGTCGGCGCTGCCGATTCCAGCACTGCCCGCTGTGTCTGAACAGCCCCTGCTTCGTCAGCGCATCCCCTTGACGATTTTTCCTGCCTGGCCTGGACAGCCCAGCGTCCAGCCCATGTTCGTCAAAAAATCTGCGCTGCCGATTTTTCCCACTGTTGGCATCGCTGCCGATTTGCCCACTGCTGCTGCCCAGCGTGAGCCTAGGCCCCCAGTCGTTTTCGTCAAGCCTAGGACTATAAATCGTCCGGACTCATCGTCAGCACCGGCTGCCGATTCTGCCGACTTCGCCGATTTCGTCGGCGCTGCCGATTCCAGCACTGCCCGCTGTGTCTGAACAGCCCCTGCTTCGTCAGCGCATCCCCTTGACGATTTTTCCTGCCTGGCCTGGACAGCCCAGCGTCCAGCCCATGTTCGTCAAAAAATCTGCGCTGCCGATTTTTCCCACTGTTGGCATCGCTGCCGATTTTTCCCACTGTTGGCATCGCTGCCACTGCCCCAGCGTGAGCCTAGGCCCCCAGTCGTTTTCGTCAAGCCTAGGACTATAAATCGTCCGGACTCATCGTCAGCACCGGCCGCCGATTCTGCCGACTTCGCCGATTTCGTCGGCGCTGCCGATTCCAGCACTGCCCGCTGTGTC
>CM055362.1:24304876-24307376 GCA_029228515.1 Populus alba x Populus x berolinensis | reverse complement strand
GGTCGTCGCCGGCCGGAAAACGGGTCATCGATGGCGGCGTTACTTCGGGCCGTGAGGCCCCCCACGTTAGTCCGAGCGTAGCAGCAGCTCGCAAATCCCCCGCGCCCCATGGCCAGTCGGGGGGCACCCCCCTAAAGAGCTATAAGTGTTATTGCAGCTCTGGCAGGGGTAGACACTACTAGGTCCCAGCTGTCACCCCCCCTCTAAAAAATTCATTTCTTGGTATTTTGAGCTGAAATTTTGCACATAGGTTGGCAAAAATCCAGTCCACCTCCAGAAATAATCCCGGAATTTTTCGGGGTGGGGAAGTATTTTTTTTTATTTTCCTACCATTAAAAATCAAGGAAATACGCAAAAATAGGAACCGGCCCGGAATGACCCCAAATTCGGCTGGCAGCCTCACAAAAATATGGCTGATTTTACTGGATTGATTTCATGTGGAAAGCACGACGTTTTCTTGGCGGAATGCGGGAAAACCAGCAGCCCGCATGCCGCGGCCACCGGAGGAGCCCCGGGAAAACTCTTGCTTTCACGGTCTTCGCCTCCCCTCACCACCATGGCAGGCCTCTAATCCCCCCATCAGCAGTTGTAGCCGATAGGGCAGTGATTTGAACGCCGCCGCCGGGTAATCGCACCCGGCCATCCCGGGGAGGAAGAGATCTCTTCTTCCAAGATAGCGAACAACACATCGGGAGTTATGTTGATAGGGCAGAGAATTGAATGACTCGTTGAGGGCAGCCGGGTCATCTCACCCCGTCCATCCCGAGCGGTGTTTTTCCCGGCAGCCTCGGGGAAACTCTTGCTTTCACTGTCCGCTGCCCCCAGTCCCCACTCGCATCAGCCCACCGCACCAATAAGCCAACGCTGCGGACGAATCTGGCGACACAGTCCCACGGGCTGCCACTGCCCCAGTGTCTAGACCAACAGTCTTTTTCGTCAAGCCTTGGACTATGCAGTCCGTCCATCCAGACTCATCGTCACCACCTGCTGCCGATTCTGCCGACTTCGCCGATTTCGTCGGCGCTGCCGATTCCAGCACTGCCCGCTGTGTCTGAACAGCCCCTGCTTCGTCAGCGCATCCCCTTGACGATTTTTCCTGCCTGGCCTGGACAGCCCAGCGTCCAGCCCATGTTCGTCAAAAAATCTGCGCTGCCGATTTTTCCCACTGTTGGCATCGCTGCCGATTTTTCCCACTGTTGGCATCGCTGCCACTGCCCCAGCGTGAGCCTAGGCCCCCAGTCGTTTTCGTCAAGCCTAGGACTATAAATCGTCCGGACTCATCGTCAGCACCGGCTGCCGATTCTGCCGACTTCGCCGATTTCGTCGGCGCTGCCGATTCCAGCACTGCCCGCTGTGTCTGAACAGCCCCTGCTTCGTCAGCGCATCCCCTTGACGATTTTTCCTGCCTGGCCTGGACAGCCCAGCGTCCAGCCCATGTTCGTCAAAAAATCTGCGCTGCCGATTTTTCCCACTGTTGGCATCGCTGCCGATTTTTCCCACTGTTGGCATCGCTGCCACTGCCCCAGCGTGAGCCTAGGCCCCCAGTCGTTTTCGTCAAGCCTAGGACTATAAATCGTCCGGACTCATCGTCAGCACCGGCTGCCGATTCTGCCGACTTCGCCGATTTCGTCGGCGCTGCCGATTCCAGCACTGCCCGCTGTGTCTGAACAGCCCCTGCTTCGTCAGCGCATCCCCTTGACGATTTTTCCTGCCTGGCCTGGACAGCCCAGCGTCCAGCCCATGTTCGTCAAAAAATCTGCGCTGCCGATTTTTCCCACTGTTGGCATCGCTGCCGATTTTTCCCACTGTTGGCATCGCTGCCACTGCCCCAGCGTGAGCCTAGGCCCCCAGTCGTTTTCGTCAAGCCTAGGACTATAAATCGTCCGGACTCATCGTCAGCACCGGCCGCCGATTCTGCCGACTTCGCCGATTTCGTCGGCGCTGCCGATTCCAGCACTGCCCGCTGTGTCTGAACAGCCCCTGCTTCGTCAGCGCATCCCCTTGACGATTTTTCCTGCCTGGCCTGGACAGCCCAGCGTCCAGCCCATGTTCGTCAAAAAATCTGCGCTGCCGATTTTTCCCACTGTTGGCATCGCTGCCACTGCCCCAGCGTGAGCCTAGGCCCCCAGTCGTTTTCGTCAAGCCTAGGACTATAAATCGTCCGGACTCATCGTCAGCACCGGCCGCCGATTCTGCCGACTTCGCCGATTTCGTCGGCGCTGCCGATTCCAGCACTGCCCGCTGTGTCTGAACAGCCCCTGCTTCGTCAGCGCATCCCCTTGACGATTTTTCCTGCCTGGCCTGGACAGCCCAGCGTCCAGCCCATGTTCGTCAAAAAATCTGCGCTGCCGATTTTTCCCACTGTTGGCATCGCTGCCGCTGCCCGCTGCCCAGCGTGAGCCTAGGCCCCCAGTCGTTTTCGTCAAGCCTAGGACTATAAATCGTCCGGACTCATCGTCAGCACCGGCTGCCGATTCTGCCGACTTCGCCGATTTCGTCG
>CM055362.1:24244379-24268797 GCA_029228515.1 Populus alba x Populus x berolinensis | reverse complement strand
TCAAGAGGGATCACCCGAAATTCAAAGGCAACTGAATTTCGGCAACCGGGCATCGAAGTCGGAATGCCCGAAACTCACCGAGTCAAAGCGTTTCGCCGTTTGCGGAAGAAAGTATGATGTAGAACAAGTAGCAGAAGCATACATGCTCAAGAGGGATCACCCGAAATTCAAAGGCAACTGAATTTCGGCAACCGGGGCATCGAAGTCGGAATGCGCGAAACTCACCGAGTCAAAGCGTTTCGCCGTTTGCGGAAGAAAGTATGATGTAGAACAAGTAGCAGAAGCATACATGCTCAAGAGGGATCACCCGAAATTCAAAGGCAACTGAATTTCGGCAACCGGGCATCGAAGTCGGAATGCCGCGAAACTCACCGAGTCAAAGCGTTTCGCCGTTTGCGGAAGAAAGTATGATGTAGAACAAGTAGCAGAAGCATACATGCTCAAGAGGGATCACCCGAAATTCAAAGGCAACTGAATTTCGGCAACCGGGGCATCGAAGTCGGAATGCCGCGAAACTCACCGAGTCAAAGCGTTTCGCGTTTGCGGAAGAAAGTATGATGTAGAACAAGTAGCAGAAGCATACATGCTCAAGAGGGATCACCCGAAATTCAAAGGCAACTGAATTTCGGCAACCGGGCATCGAAGTCGGAATGCCGCGAAACTCACCGAGTCAAAGCGTTTCGCCGTTTGCGGAAGAAAGTATGATGTAGAACAAGTAGCAGAAGCATACATGCTCAAGCGGGATCACCCGAAATTCAAAGGCAACTGAATTTCGGCAACCGGGGCATCGAAGTCGGAATGCCGCGAAACTCACCGAGTCAAAGCGTTTCGCCGTTTGCGGAAGATGTATGATGTAGAACAAGTAGCAGAAGCATACATGCTCAAGAGGGATCACACGAAATTCAAAGGCAACTGAATTTCGGCAACCGGGGCATCGAAGTCGGAAAGCCGCGAAACTCACCGAGTCAAAGCGTTTCGCCGTTTGCGGAAGAAAGTATGATGTAGAACAAGTAGCAGAAGCATACATGCTCAAGAGGGATCACCCGAAATTCAAAGGCAACTGAATTTCGGCAACCGGGCATCGAAGTCGGAATGCCGCGAAACTCACCGAGTCAAAGCGTTTCGCCGTTTGCGGAAGAAAGTATGATGTAGAACAAGTAGCAGAAGCATACATGCTCAAGAGGGATCACCCGAAATTCAAAGGCAACTGAATTTCGGCAACCGGGGCATCGAAGTCGGAATGCCGCGAAACTCACCGAGTCAAAGCGTTTCGCCGTTTGCGGAAGAAAGTATGATGTAGAACAAGTAGCAGAAGCATACATGCTCAAGAGGGATCACCCGAAATTCAAAGGCAACTGAATTTCGGCAACCGGGCATCGAAGTCGGAATGCCGCGAAACTCACCGAGTCAAAGCGTTTCGCCGTTTGCGGAAGAAAGTATGATGTAGAACAAGTAGCAGAAGCATACATGCTCAAGAGGGATCACCCGAAATTCAAAGGCAACTGAATTTCGGCAACCGGGCATCGAAGTCGGAATGCCGCGAAACTCACCGAGTCAAAGCGTTTCGCCGTTTGCGGAAGAAAGTCTGATGTAGAACAAGTAGCAGAAGCATACATGCTCAAGAGGGATCACCCGAAATTCAAAGGCAACTGAATTTCGGCAACCGGGGCATCGAAGTCGGAATGCCGCGAAACTCACCGAGTCAAAGCGTTTCGCCGTTTGCGGAAGAAAGTATGATGTAGAACAAGTAGCAGAAGCATACATGCTCAAGAGGGATCACCCGAAATTCAAAGGCAACTGAATTTCGGCAACCGGGCATCGAAGTCGGAATGCCGCGAAACTCACCGAGTCAAAGCGTTTCGCCGTTTGCGGAAGAAAGTATGATGTAGAACAAGTAGCAGAAGCATACATGCTCAAGAGGGATCACCCGAAATTCAAAGGCAACTGAATTTCGGCAACCGGGCATCGAAGTCGGAATGCCGCGAAACTCACCGAGTCAAAGCGTTTCGCCGTTTGCGGAAGAAAGTATGATGTAGAACAAGTAGCAGAAGCATACATGCTCAAGAGGGATCACCCGAAATTCAAAGGCAACTGAATTTCGGCAACCGGGCATCGAAGTCGGAATGCCGCGAAACTCACCGAGTCAAAGCGTTTCGCCGTTTGCGGAAGAAAGTATGATGTAGAACAAGTAGCAGAAGCATACATGCTCAAGAGGGATCACCCGAAATTCAAAGGCAACTGAATTTCGGCAACCGGGGCATCGAAGTCGGAATGCCGCGAAACTCACCGAGTCAAAGCGTTTCGCCGTTTGCGGAAGAAAGTATGATGTAGAACAAGTAGCAGAAGCATACATGCTCAAGAGGGATCACCCGAAATTCAAAGGCAACTGAATTTCGGCAACCGGGCATCGAAGTCGGAATGCCGCGAAACTCACCGAGTCAAAGCGTTTCGCCGTTTGCGGAAGAAAGTATGATGTAGAACAAGTAGCAGAAGCATACATGCTCAAGAGGGATCACCCGAAATTCAAAGGCAACTGAATTTCGGCAACCGGGCATCGAAGTCGGAATGCCGCGAAACTCACCGAGTCAAAGCGTTTCGCCGTTTGCGGAAGAAAGTATGATGTAGAACAAGTAGCAGAAGCATACATGCTCAAGAGGGATCACCCGAAATTCAAAGGCAACTGAATTTCGGCAACCGGGGCATCGAAGTCGGAATGCCGCGAAACTCACCGAGTCAAAGCGTTTCGCCGTTTGCGGAAGAAAGTATGATGTAGAACAAGTAGCAGAAGCATACATGCTCAAGAGGGATCACCCGAAATTCAAAGGCAACTGAATTTCGGCAACCGGGATCGAAGTCGGAATGCCGCGAAACTCACCGAGTCAAAGCGTTTCGCCGTTTGCGGAAGAAAGTATGATGTAGAACAAGTAGCAGAAGCATACATGCTCAAGAGGGATCACCCGAAATTCAAAGGCAACTGAATTTCGGCAACCGGGCATCGAAGTCGGAATGCCGCGAAACTCACCGAGTCAAAGCGTTTCGCCGTTTGCGGAAGAAAGTATGATGTAGAACAAGTAGCAGAAGCATACATGCTCAAGAGGGATCACCCGAAATTCAAAGGCAACTGAATTTCGGCAACCGGGGCATCGAAGTCGGAATGCCGCGAAACTCACCGAGTCAAAGCGTTTCGCCGTTTGCGGAAGAAGTATGATGTAGAACAAGTAGCAGAAGCATACATGCTCAAGAGGGATCACCTGAAATTCAAAGGCAACTGAATTTCGGCAACCGGGGCATCGAAGTCGGAATGCCGCGAAACTCACCGAGTCAAAGCGTTTCGCCGTTTGCGGAAGAAAGTATGATGTAGAACAAGTAGCAGAAGCATACATGCTCAAGAGGGATCACCCGAAATGCAAAGGCAACTGAATTTCGGCAACCGGGGCATCGAAGTCGGAATGCCGCGAAACTCACCGAGTCAAAGCGTTTCGCCGTTTGCGGAAGAAAGTATGATGTAGAACAAGAAGCAGAAGCATACATGCTCAAGAGGGATCACCCGAAATGCAAAGGCAACTGAATTTCGGCAACCGGGCATCGAAGTCGGAATGCCGCGAAACTCACCGAGTCAAAGCGTTTCGCCGTTTGCGGAAGAAAGTATGATGTAGAACAAGTAGCAGAAGCATACATGCTCAAGAGGGATCACCCGAAATTCAAAGGCAACTGAATTTCGGCAACCGGGGCATCGAAGTCGGAATGCCGCGAAACTCACCGAGTCAAAGCGTTTCGCCGTTTGCGGAAGAAAGTATGATGTAGAACAAGTAGCAGAAGCATACATGCTCAAGAGGGATCACCCGAAATTCAAAAGGCAACTGAATTTCGGCAACCGGGGCATCGAAGTCGGAATGCCGCGAAACTCACCGAGTCAAAGCGTTTCGTCGTTTGCGGAAGAAAGTATGATGTAGAACAAGTAGCAGAACCATTCATGCTCAAGAGGGATCACCCGAAATTCAAAGGCAACTGAATTTCGGCAACCGGGGAATCGAAGTCGGAATGCCGCGAAACTCACCGAGTCAAAGCGTTTCGTCGTTTGCGGAAGAAACTATGATGTAGAACAAGTAGCAAAACCATACATGCTCAAGAGGGATCACCCGAAATTCAAAGGCAACTGAATTTCGGCAACCGGGGCATCGAAGTCGGAATGCCGCGAAACTCACCGAGTCAAAGCGTTTCGCCGTTTGCGGAAGAAAGTATGATGTAGAACAAGTAGCAGAAGCATACATGCTCAAGAGGGATCACCCGAAATTCAAAGGCAACTGAATTTCGGCAACCGGGGCATCGAAGTCGGAATGCCGCGAAACTCACCGAGTCAAAGCGTTTCGCGTTTGCGGAAGAAAGTATGATGTAGAACAAGTAGAAGAAGCATACATGCTCATAGATGCTCAAGAGGGATCACCCGAAATTCAAAGGCAACTGAATTTCGGCAACCGGGGCATCGAAGTCGGAATGCCGCGAAACTCACCGAGTCAAAGCGTTTCGCCGTTTGCGGAAGAAAGTATGATGTAGAACAAGTAGCAGAAGCATACATGCTCAAGAGGGATCACCCGAAATTCAAAGGCAACTGAATTTCGGCAACCGGGGCATCGAAGTCGGAATGCCGCGAAACTCACCGAGTCAAAGCGTTTCGCCCTTTGCGGAAGAAAGTATGATGTAGAACAAGTAGCAGAAGCATACATGCTCAAGAGGGATCACCCGAAATTCAAAGGCAACTGAATTTCGGCAACCGGGGCATCGAAGTCGGAATGCCGCGAAACTCACCGAGTCAAAGCGTTTCGCCGTTTGCGGAAGAAAGTATGATGTAGAACAAGTAGCAGAAGCATACATGCTCAAGAGGGATCACCCGAAATTCAAAGGCAACTGAATTTCGGCAACCGGGGCATCGAAGTCGGAATGCCGCGAAACTCACCGAGTCAAAGCGTTTCGCCGTTTGCGGAAGAAAGTATGATGTAGAACAAGTAGCAGAAGCATACATGCTCAAGAGGGATCACCCGAAATTCAAAGGCAACTGAATTTCGGCAACCGGGGCATCGAAGTCGGAATGCCGCGAAACTCACCGAGTCAAAGCGTTTCGCCGTTTGCGGAAGAAAGTATGATGTAGAACAAGTAGCAGAAGCATACATGCTCAAGAGGGATCACCCGAAATTCAAAGGCAACTGAATTTCGGCAACCGGGGCATCGAAGTCGGAATGCCGCGAAACTCACCGAGTCAAAGCGTTTCGCCGTTTGCGGAAGAAAGTATGATGTAGAACAAGTAGCAGAAGCATACATGCTCAAGAGGGATCACCCGAAATTCAAAGGCAACTGAATTTCGGCAACCGGGCATCGAAGTCGGAATGCCGCGAAACTCACCGAGTCAAAGCGTTTCGCCGTTTGCGGAAGAAGTATGATGTAGAACAAGTAGCAGAAGCATACATGCTCAAGAGGGATCACCCGAAATTCAAAGGCAACTGAATTTCGGCAACCGGGGCATCGAAGTCGGAATGCCGCGAAACTCACCGAGTCAAAGCGTTTCGCCGTTTGCGGAAGAAAGTATGATGTAGAACAAGTAGCAGAAGCATACATGCTCAAGAGGGATCACCCGAAATTCAAAGGCAACTGAATTTCGGCAACCGGGCATCGAAGTCGGAATGCCGCGAAACTCACCGAGTCAAAGCGTTTCGCCGTTTGCGGAAGAAAGTATGATGTAGAACAAGTAGCAGAAGCATACATGCTCAAGAGGGATCACCCGAAATTCAAAGGCAACTGAATTTCGGCAACCGGGCATCGAAGTCGGAATGCCGCGAAACTCACCGAGTCAAAGCGTTTCGCCGTTTGCGGAAGAAAGTATGATGTAGAACAAGTAGCAGAAGCATACATGCTCAAGAGGGATCACCCGAAATTCAAAGGCAACTGAATTTCGGCAACCGGGGCATCGAAGTCGGAATGCCGCGAAACTCACCGAGTCAAAGCGTTTCGCCGTTTGCGGAAGAAGTATGATGTAGAACAAGTAGCAGAAGCATACATGCTCAAGAGGGATCACCCGAAATTCAAAGGCAACTGAATTTCGGCAACCGGGGCATCGAAGTCGGAATGCCGCGAAACTCACCGAGTCAAAGCGTTTCGCCGTTTGCGGAAGAAAGTATGATGTAGAACAAGTAGCAGAAGCATACATGCTCAAGAGGGATCACCCGAAATTCAAAGGCAACTGAATTTCGGCAACCGGGCATCGAAGTCGGAATGCCGCGAAACTCACCGAGTCAAAGCGTTTCGCCGTTTGCGGAAGAAAGTATGATGTAGAACAAGTAGCAGAAGCATACATGCTCAAGAGGGATCACCCGAAATTCAAAGGCAACTGAATTTCGGCAACCGGGGCATCGAAGTCGGAATGCCGCGAAACTCACCGAGTCAAAGCGTTTCGCCGTTTGCGGAAGAAAGTATGATGTAGAACAAGTAGCAGAAGCATACATGCTCAAGAGGGATCACCCGAAATTCAAAGGCAACTGAATTTCGGCAACCGGGCATCGAAGTCGGAATGCCGCGAAACTCACCGAGTCAAAGCGTTTCGCCGTTTGCGGAAGAAAGTCTGATGTAGAACAAGTAGCAGAAGCATACATGCTCAAGAGGGATCACCCGAAATTCAAAGGCAACTGAATTTCGGCAACCGGGCATCGAAGTCGGAATGCCGCGAAACTCACCGAGTCAAAGCGTTTCGCCGTTTGCGGAAGAAAGTATGATGTAGAACAAGTAGCAGAAGCATACATGCTCAAGAGGGATCACCCGAAATTCAAAGGCAACTGAATTTCGGCAACCGGGGCATCGAAGTCGGAATGCCGCGAAACTCACCGAGTCAAAGCGTTTCGCCGTTTGCGGAAGAAAGTATGATGTAGAACAAGTAGCAGAAGCATACATGCTCAAGAGGGATCACCCGAAATTCAAAGGCAACTGAATTTCGGCAACCGGGGCATCGAAGTCGGAATGCCGCGAAACTCACCGAGTCAAAGCGTTTCGCCGTTTGCGGAAGAAAGTATGATGTAGAACAAGTAGCAGAAGCATACATGCTCAAGAGGGATCACCCGAAATTCAAAGGCAACTGAATTTCGGCAACCGGGGCATCGAAGTCGGAATGCCGCGAAACTCACCGAGTCAAAGCGTTTCGCCGTTTGCGGAAGAAAGTATGATGTAGAACAAGTAGCAGAAGCATACATGCTCAAGAGGGATCACCCGAAATTCAAAGGCAACTGAATTTCGGCAACCGGGCATCGAAGTCGGAATGCCGCGAAACTCACCGAGTCAAAGCGTTTCGCCGTTTGCGGAAGAAAGTCTGATGTAGAACAAGTAGCAGAAGCATACATGCTCAAGAGGGATCACCCGAAATTCAAAGGCAACTGAATTTCGGCAACCGGGGCATCGAAGTCGGAATGCCGCGAAACTCACCGAGTCAAAGCGTTTCGCCGTTTGCGGAAGAAAGTATGATGTAGAACAAGTAGCAGAAGCATACATGCTCAAGAGGGATCACCCGAAATTCAAAGGCAACTGAATTTCGGCAACCGGGGCATCGAAGTCGGAATGCCGCGAAACTCACCGAGTCAAAGCGTTTCGCCGTTTGCGGAAGAAAGTATGATGTAGAACAAGTAGCAGAAGCATACATGCTCAAGAGGGATCACCCGAAATTCAAAGGCAACTGAATTTCGGCAACCGGGGCATCGAAGTCGGAATGCCGCGAAACTCACCGAGTCAAAGCGTTTCGCCGTTTGCGGAAGAAAGTATGATGTAGAACAAGTAGCAGAAGCATACATGCTCAAGAGGGATCACCCGAAATTCAAAGGCAACTGAATTTCGGCAACCGGGGCATCGAAGTCGGAATGCCGCGAAACTCACCGAGTCAAAGCGTTTCGCCGTTTGCGGAAGAAAGTATGATGTAGAACAAGTAGCAGAAGCATACATGCTCAAGAGGGATCACCCGAAATTCAAAGGCAACTGAATTTCGGCAACCGGGGCATCGAAGTCGGAATGCCGCGAAACTCACCGAGTCAAAGCGTTTCGCCGTTTGCGGAAGAAAGTATGATGTAGAACAAGTAGCAGAAGCATACATGCTCAAGAGGGATCACCCGAAATTCAAAGGCAACTGAATTTCGGCAACCGGGGCATCGAAGTCGGAATGCCGCGAAACTCACCGAGTCAAAGCGTTTCGCCGTTTGCGGAAGAAAGTATGATGTAGAACAAGTAGCAGAAGCATACATGCTCAAGAGGGATCACCCGAAATTCAAAGGCAACTGAATTTCGGCAACCGGGGCATCGAAGTCGGAATGCCGCGAAACTCACCGAGTCAAAGCGTTTCGCCGTTTGCGGAAGAAGTATGATGTAGAACAAGTAGCAGAAGCATACATGCTCAAGAGGGATCACCCGAAATTCAAAGGCAACTGAATTTCGGCAACCGGGGCATCGAAGTCGGAATGCCGCGAAACTCACCGAGTCAAAGCGTTTCGCCGTTTGCGGAAGAAAGTATGATGTAGAACAAGTAGCAGAAGCATACATGCTCAAGAGGGATCACCCGAAATTCAAAGGCAACTGAATTTCGGCAACCGGGCATCGAAGTCGGAATGCCGCGAAACTCACCGAGTCAAAGCGTTTCGCCGTTTGCGGAAGAAAGTATGATGTAGAACAAGTAGCAGAAGCATACATGCTCAAGAGGGATCACCCGAAATTCAAAGGCAACTGAATTTCGGCAACCGGGGCATCGAAGTCGGAATGCCGCGAAACTCACCGAGTCAAAGCGTTTCGCCGTTTGCGGAAGAAAGTATGATGTAGAACAAGTAGCAGAAGCATACATGCTCAAGAGGGATCACCCGAAATTCAAAGGCAACTGAATTTCGGCAACCGGGGCATCGAAGTCGGAATGCCGCGAAACTCACCGAGTCAAAGCGTTTCGCCGTTTGCGGAAGAAAGTATGATGTAGAACAAGTAGCAGAAGCATACATGCTCAAGAGGGATCACCCGAAATTCAAAGGCAACTGAATTTCGGCAACCGGGCATCGAAGTCGGAATGCCGCGAAACTCACCGAGTCAAAGCGTTTCGCCGTTTGCGGAAGAAAGTATGATGTAGAACAAGTAGCAGAAGCATACATGCTCAAGAGGGATCACCCGAAATTCAAAGGCAACTGAATTTCGGCAACCGGGGCATCGAAGTCGGAATGCCGCGAAACTCACCGAGTCAAAGCGTTTCGCCGTTTGCGGAAGAAAGTATGATGTAGAACAAGTAGCAGAAGCATACATGCTCAAGAGGGATCACCCGAAATTCAAAGGCAACTGAATTTCGGCAACCGGGGCATCGAAGTCGGAATGCCGCGAAACTCACCGAGTCAAAGCGTTTCGCCGTTTGCGGAAGAAAGTATGATGTAGAACAAGTAGCAGAAGCATACATGCTCAAGAGGGATCACCCGAAATTCAAAGGCAACTGAATTTCGGCAACCGGGCATCGAAGTCGGAATGCCGCGAAACTCACCGAGTCAAAGCGTTTCGCCGTTTGCGGAAGAAAGTATGATGTAGAACAAGTAGCAGAAGCATACATGCTCAAGAGGGATCACCCGAAATTCAAAGGCAACTGAATTTCGGCAACCGGGGCATCGAAGTCGGAATGCCGCGAAACTCACCGAGTCAAAGCGTTTCGCCGTTTGCGGAAGAAAGTATGATGTAGAACAAGTAGCAGAAGCATACATGCTCAAGAGGGATCACCCGAAATTCAAAGGCAACTGAATTTCGGCAACCGGGGCATCGAAGTCGGAATGCCGCGAAACTCACCGAGTCAAAGCGTTTCGCCGTTTGCGGAAGAAAGTATGATGTAGAACAAGTAGCAGAAGCATACATGCTCAAGAGGGATCACCCGAAATTCAAAGGCAACTGAATTTCGGCAACCGGGCATCGAAGTCGGAATGCCGCGAAACTCACCGAGTCAAAGCGTTTCGCCGTTTGCGGAAGAAGTATGATGTAGAACAAGTAGCAGAAGCATACATGCTCAAGAGGGATCACCCGAAATTCAAAGGCAACTGAATTTCGGCAACCGGGCATCGAAGTCGGAATGCCGCGAAACTCACCGAGTCAAAGCGTTTCGCCGTTTGCGGAAGAAAGTATGATGTAGAACAAGTAGCAGAAGCATACATGCTCAAGAGGGATCACCCGAAATTCAAAGGCAACTGAATTTCGGCAACCGGGCATCGAAGTCGGAATGCCGCGAAACTCACCGAGTCAAAGCGTTTCGCCGTTTGCGGAAGAAAGTATGATGTAGAACAAGTAGCAGAAGCATACATGCTCAAGAGGGATCACCCGAAATTCAAAGGCAACTGAATTTCGGCAACCGGGCATCGAAGTCGGAATGCCGCGAAACTCACCGAGTCAAAGCGTTTCGCCGTTTGCGGAAGAAAGTATGATGTAGAACAAGTAGCAGAAGCATACATGCTCAAGAGGGATCACCCGAAATTCAAAGGCAACTGAATTTCGGCAACCGGGGCATCGAAGTCGGAATGCCGCGAAACTCACCGAGTCAAAGCGTTTCGCCGTTTGCGGAAGAAAGTATGATGTAGAACAAGTAGCAGAAGCATACATGCTCAAGAGGGATCACCCGAAATTCAAAGGCAACTGAATTTCGGCAACCGGGGCATCGAAGTCGGAATGCCGCGAAACTCACCGAGTCAAAGCGTTTCGCCGTTTGCGGAAGAAAGTATGATGTAGAACAAGTAGCAGAAGCATACATGCTCAAGAGGGATCACCCGAAATTCAAAGGCAACTGAATTTCGGCAACCGGGGCATCGAAGTCGGAATGCCGCGAAACTCACCGAGTCAAAGCGTTTCGCCGTTTGCGGAAGAAAGTATGATGTAGAACAAGTAGCAGAAGCATACATGCTCAAGAGGGATCACCCGAAATTCAAAGGCAACTGAATTTCGGCAACCGGGCATCGAAGTCGGAATGCCGCGAAACTCACCGAGTCAAAGCGTTTCGCCGTTTGCGGAAGAAAGTATGATGTAGAACAAGTAGCAGAAGCATACATGCTCAAGAGGGATCACCCGAAATTCAAAGGCAACTGAATTTCGGCAACCGGGGCATCGAAGTCGGAATGCCGCGAAACTCACCGAGTCAAAGCGTTTCGCCGTTTGCGGAAGAAAGTATGATGTAGAACAAGTAGCAGAAGCATACATGCTCAAGAGGGATCACCCGAAATTCAAAGGCAACTGAATTTCGGCAACCGGGGCATCGAAGTCGGAATGCCGCGAAACTCACCGAGTCAAAGCGTTTCGCCGTTTGCGGAAGAAAGTATGATGTAGAACAAGTAGCAGAAGCATACATGCTCAAGAGGGATCACCCGAAATTCAAAGGCAACTGAATTTCGGCAACCGGGGCATCGAAGTCGGAATGCCGCGAAACTCACCGAGTCAAAGCGTTTCGCCGTTTGCGGAAGAAAGTATGATGTAGAACAAGTAGCAGAAGCATACATGCTCAAGAGGGATCACCCGAAATTCAAAGGCAACTGAATTTCGGCAACCGGGGCATCGAAGTCGGAATGCCGCGAAACTCACCGAGTCAAAGCGTTTCGCCGTTTGCGGAAGAAAGTATGATGTAGAACAAGTAGCAGAAGCATACATGCTCAAGAGGGATCACCCGAAATTCAAAGGCAACTGAATTTCGGCAACCGGGGCATCGAAGTCGGAATGCCGCGAAACTCACCGAGTCAAAGCGTTTCGCCGTTTGCGGAAGAAAGTATGATGTAGAACAAGTAGCAGAAGCATACATGCTCAAGAGGGATCACCCGAAATTCAAAGGCAACTGAATTTCGGCAACCGGGGCATCGAAGTCGGAATGCCGCGAAACTCACCGAGTCAAAGCGTTTCGCCGTTTGCGGAAGAAGTATGATGTAGAACAAGTAGCAGAAGCATACATGCTCAAGAGGGATCACCCGAAATTCAAAGGCAACTGAATTTCGGCAACCGGGGCATCGAAGTCGGAATGCCGCGAAACTCACCGAGTCAAAGCGTTTCGCCGTTTGCGGAAGAAAGTATGATGTAGAACAAGTAGCAGAAGCATACATGCTCAAGAGGGATCACCCGAAATTCAAAGGCAACTGAATTTCGGCAACCGGGGCATCGAAGTCGGAATGCCGCGAAACTCACCGAGTCAAAGCGTTTCGCCGTTTGCGGAAGAAAGTATGATGTAGAACAAGTAGCAGAAGCATACATGCTCAAGAGGGATCACCCGAAATTCAAAGGCAACTGAATTTCGGCAACCGGGGCATCGAAGTCGGAATGCCGCGAAACTCACCGAGTCAAAGCGTTTCGCCGTTTGCGGAAGAAAGTATGATGTAGAACAAGTAGCAGAAGCATACATGCTCAAGAGGGATCACCCGAAATTCAAAGGCAACTGAATTTCGGCAACCGGGCATCGAAGTCGGAATGCCGCGAAACTCACCGAGTCAAAGCGTTTCGCCGTTTGCGGAAGAAAGTATGATGTAGAACAAGTAGCAGAAGCATACATGCTCAAGAGGGATCACCCGAAATTCAAAGGCAACTGAATTTCGGCAACCGGGGCATCGAAGTCGGAATGCCGCGAAACTCACCGAGTCAAAGCGTTTCGCCGTTTGCGGAAGAAAGTATGATGTAGAACAAGTAGCAGAAGCATACATGCTCAAGAGGGATCACCCGAAATTCAAAGGCAACTGAATTTCGGCAACCGGGGCATCGAAGTCGGAATGCCGCGAAACTCACCGAGTCAAAGCGTTTCGCCGTTTGCGGAAGAAAGTATGATGTAGAACAAGTAGCAGAAGCATACATGCTCAAGAGGGATCACCCGAAATTCAAAGGCAACTGAATTTCGGCAACCGGGGCATCGAAGTCGGAATGCCGCGAAACTCACCGAGTCAAAGCGTTTCGCCGTTTGCGGAAGAAAGTATGATGTAGAACAAGTAGCAGAAGCATACATGCTCAAGAGGGATCACCCGAAATTCAAAGGCAACTGAATTTCGGCAACCGGGCATCGAAGTCGGAATGCCGCGAAACTCACCGAGTCAAAGCGTTTCGCCGTTTGCGGAAGAAAGTCTGATGTAGAACAAGTAGCAGAAGCATACATGCTCAAGAGGGATCACCCGAAATTCAAAGGCAACTGAATTTCGGCAACCGGGGCATCGAAGTCGGAATGCCGCGAAACTCACCGAGTCAAAGCGTTTCGCCGTTTGCGGAAGAAAGTATGATGTAGAACAAGTAGCAGAAGCATACATGCTCAAGAGGGATCACCCGAAATTCAAAGGCAACTGAATTTCGGCAACCGGGGCATCGAAGTCGGAATGCCGCGAAACTCACCGAGTCAAAGCGTTTCGCCGTTTGCGGAAGAAAGTATGATGTAGAACAAGTAGCAGAAGCATACATGCTCAAGAGGGATCACCCGAAATTCAAAGGCAACTGAATTTCGGCAACCGGGGCATCGAAGTCGGAATGCCGCGAAACTCACCGAGTCAAAGCGTTTCGCCGTTTGCGGAAGAAAGTATGATGTAGAACAAGTAGCAGAAGCATACATGCTCAAGAGGGATCACCCGAAATTCAAAGGCAACTGAATTTCGGCAACCGGGGCATCGAAGTCGGAATGCCGCGAAACTCACCGAGTCAAAGCGTTTCGCCGTTTGCGGAAGAAAGTCTGATGTAGAACAAGTAGCAGAAGCATACATGCTCAAGAGGGATCACCCGAAATTCAAAGGCAACTGAATTTCGGCAACCGGGGCATCGAAGTCGGAATGCCGCGAAACTCACCGAGTCAAAGCGTTTCGCCGTTTGCGGAAGAAAGTATGATGTAGAACAAGTAGCAGAAGCATACATGCTCAAGAGGGATCACCCGAAATTCAAAGGCAACTGAATTTCGGCAACCGGGGCATCGAAGTCGGAATGCCGCGAAACTCACCGAGTCAAAGCGTTTCGCCGTTTGCGGAAGAAAGTATGATGTAGAACAAGTAGCAGAAGCATACATGCTCAAGAGGGATCACCCGAAATTCAAAGGCAACTGAATTTCGGCAACCGGGGCATCGAAGTCGGAATGCCGCGAAACTCACCGAGTCAAAGCGTTTCGCCGTTTGCGGAAGAAAGTATGATGTAGAACAAGTAGCAGAAGCATACATGCTCAAGAGGGATCACCCGAAATTCAAAGGCAACTGAATTTCGGCAACCGGGGCATCGAAGTCGGAATGCCGCGAAACTCACCGAGTCAAAGCGTTTCGCCGTTTGCGGAAGAAAGTATGATGTAGAACAAGTAGCAGAAGCATACATGCTCAAGAGGGATCACCCGAAATTCAAAGGCAACTGAATTTCGGCAACCGGGGCATCGAAGTCGGAATGCCGCGAAACTCACCGAGTCAAAGCGTTTCGCCGTTTGCGGAAGAAAGTATGATGTAGAACAAGTAGCAGAAGCATACATGCTCAAGAGGGATCACCCGAAATTCAAAGGCAACTGAATTTCGGCAACCGGGGCATCGAAGTCGGAATGCCGCGAAACTCACCGAGTCAAAGCGTTTCGCCGTTTGCGGAAGAAAGTATGATGTAGAACAAGTAGCAGAAGCATACATGCTCAAGAGGGATCACCCGAAATTCAAAGGCAACTGAATTTCGGCAACCGGGCATCGAAGTCGGAATGCCGCGAAACTCACCGAGTCAAAGCGTTTCGCCGTTTGCGGAAGAAAGTCTGATGTAGAACAAGTAGCAGAAGCATACATGCTCAAGAGGGATCACCCGAAATTCAAAGGCAACTGAATTTCGGCAACCGGGGCATCGAAGTCGGAATGCCGCGAAACTCACCGAGTCAAAGCGTTTCGCCGTTTGCGGAAGAAAGTATGATGTAGAACAAGTAGCAGAAGCATACATGCTCAAGAGGGATCACCCGAAATTCAAAGGCAACTGAATTTCGGCAACCGGGGCATCGAAGTCGGAATGCCGCGAAACTCACCGAGTCAAAGCGTTTCGCCGTTTGCGGAAGAAGTATGATGTAGAACAAGTAGCAGAAGCATACATGCTCAAGAGGGATCACCCGAAATTCAAAGGCAACTGAATTTCGGCAACCGGGGCATCGAAGTCGGAATGCCGCGAAACTCACCGAGTCAAAGCGTTTCGCCGTTTGCGGAAGAAAGTATGATGTAGAACAAGTAGCAGAAGCATACATGCTCAAGAGGGATCACCCGAAATTCAAAGGCAACTGAATTTCGGCAACCGGGGCATCGAAGTCGGAATGCCGCGAAACTCACCGAGTCAAAGCGTTTCGCCGTTTGCGGAAGAAAGTATGATGTAGAACAAGTAGCAGAAGCATACATGCTCAAGAGGGATCACCCGAAATTCAAAGGCAACTGAATTTCGGCAACCGGGCATCGAAGTCGGAATGCCGCGAAACTCACCGAGTCAAAGCGTTTCGCCGTTTGCGGAAGAAAGTATGATGTAGAACAAGTAGCAGAAGCATACATGCTCAAGAGGGATCACCCGAAATTCAAAGGCAACTGAATTTCGGCAACCGGGGCATCGAAGTCGGAATGCCGCGAAACTCACCGAGTCAAAGCGTTTCGCCGTTTGCGGAAGAAAGTATGATGTAGAACAAGTAGCAGAAGCATACATGCTCAAGAGGGATCACCCGAAATTCAAAGGCAACTGAATTTCGGCAACCGGGCATCGAAGTCGGAATGCCGCGAAACTCACCGAGTCAAAGCGTTTCGCCGTTTGCGGAAGAAAGTATGATGTAGAACAAGTAGCAGAAGCATACATGCTCAAGAGGGATCACCCGAAATTCAAAGGCAACTGAATTTCGGCAACCGGGGCATCGAAGTCGGAATGCCGCGAAACTCACCGAGTCAAAGCGTTTCGCCGTTTGCGGAAGAAAGTATGATGTAGAACAAGTAGCAGAAGCATACATGCTCAAGAGGGATCACCCGAAATTCAAAGGCAACTGAATTTCGGCAACCGGGGCATCGAAGTCGGAATGCCGCGAAACTCACCGAGTCAAAGCGTTTCGCCGTTTGCGGAAGAAAGTATGATGTAGAACAAGTAGCAGAAGCATACATGCTCAAGAGGGATCACCCGAAATTCAAAGGCAACTGAATTTCGGCAACCGGGGCATCGAAGTCGGAATGCCGCGAAACTCACCGAGTCAAAGCGTTTCGCCGTTTGCGGAAGAAAGTATGATGTAGAACAAGTAGCAGAAGCATACATGCTCAAGAGGGATCACCCGAAATTCAAAGGCAACTGAATTTCGGCAACCGGGGCATCGAAGTCGGAATGCCGCGAAACTCACCGAGTCAAAGCGTTTCGCCGTTTGCGGAAGAAAGTATGATGTAGAACAAGTAGCAGAAGCATACATGCTCAAGAGGGATCACCCGAAATTCAAAGGCAACTGAATTTCGGCAACCGGGCATCGAAGTCGGAATGCCGCGAAACTCACCGAGTCAAAGCGTTTCGCCGTTTGCGGAAGAAGTATGATGTAGAACAAGTAGCAGAAGCATACATGCTCAAGAGGGATCACCCGAAATTCAAAGGCAACTGAATTTCGGCAACCGGGGCATCGAAGTCGGAATGCCGCGAAACTCACCGAGTCAAAGCGTTTCGCCGTTTGCGGAAGAAAGTATGATGTAGAACAAGTAGCAGAAGCATACATGCTCAAGAGGGATCACCCGAAATTCAAAGGCAACTGAATTTCGGCAACCGGGCATCGAAGTCGGAATGCCGCGAAACTCACCGAGTCAAAGCGTTTCGCCGTTTGCGGAAGAAAGTATGATGTAGAACAAGTAGCAGAAGCATACATGCTCAAGAGGGATCACCCGAAATTCAAAGGCAACTGAATTTCGGCAACCGGGGCATCGAAGTCGGAATGCCGCGAAACTCACCGAGTCAAAGCGTTTCGCCGTTTGCGGAAGAAAGTATGATGTAGAACAAGTAGCAGAAGCATACATGCTCAAGAGGGATCACCCGAAATTCAAAGGCAACTGAATTTCGGCAACCGGGGCATCGAAGTCGGAATGCCGCGAAACTCACCGAGTCAAAGCGTTTCGCCGTTTGCGGAAGAAAGTATGATGTAGAACAAGTAGCAGAAGCATACATGCTCAAGAGGGATCACCCGAAATTCAAAGGCAACTGAATTTCGGCAACCGGGGCATCGAAGTCGGAATGCCGCGAAACTCACCGAGTCAAAGCGTTTCGCCGTTTGCGGAAGAAAGTATGATGTAGAACAAGTAGCAGAAGCATACATGCTCAAGAGGGATCACCCGAAATTCAAAGGCAACTGAATTTCGGCAACCGGGCATCGAAGTCGGAATGCCGCGAAACTCACCGAGTCAAAGCGTTTCGCCGTTTGCGGAAGAAAGTATGATGTAGAACAAGTAGCAGAAGCATACATGCTCAAGAGGGATCACCCGAAATTCAAAGGCAACTGAATTTCGGCAACCGGGGCATCGAAGTCGGAATGCCGCGAAACTCACCGAGTCAAAGCGTTTCGCCGTTTGCGGAAGAAAGTATGATGTAGAACAAGTAGCAGAAGCATACATGCTCAAGAGGGATCACCCGAAATTCAAAGGCAACTGAATTTCGGCAACCGGGGCATCGAAGTCGGAATGCCGCGAAACTCACCGAGTCAAAGCGTTTCGCCGTTTGCGGAAGAAAGTATGATGTAGAACAAGTAGCAGAAGCATACATGCTCAAGAGGGATCACCCGAAATTCAAAGGCAACTGAATTTCGGCAACCGGGGCATCGAAGTCGGAATGCCGCGAAACTCACCGAGTCAAAGCGTTTCGCCGTTTGCGGAAGAAAGTATGATGTAGAACAAGTAGCAGAAGCATACATGCTCAAGAGGGATCACCCGAAATTCAAAGGCAACTGAATTTCGGCAACCGGGCATCGAAGTCGGAATGCCGCGAAACTCACCGAGTCAAAGCGTTTCGCCGTTTGCGGAAGAAAGTATGATGTAGAACAAGTAGCAGAAGCATACATGCTCAAGAGGGATCACCCGAAATTCAAAGGCAACTGAATTTCGGCAACCGGGGCATCGAAGTCGGAATGCGAAACTCACCGAGTCAAAGCGTTTCGCCGTTTGCGGAAGAAAGTATGATGTAGAACAAGTAGCAGAAGCATACATGCTCAAGAGGGATCACCCGAAATTCAAAGGCAACTGAATTTCGGCAACCGGGGCATCGAAGTCGGAATGCCGCGAAACTCACCGAGTCAAAGCGTTTCGCCGTTTGCGGAAGAAAGTATGATGTAGAACAAGTAGCAGAAGCATACATGCTCAAGAGGGATCACCCGAAATTCAAAGGCAACTGAATTTCGGCAACCGGGGCATCGAAGTCGGAATGCCGCGAAACTCACCGAGTCAAAGCGTTTCGCCGTTTGCGGAAGAAAGTATGATGTAGAACAAGTAGCAGAAGCATACATGCTCAAGAGGGATCACCCGAAATTCAAAGGCAACTGAATTTCGGCAACCGGGCATCGAAGTCGGAATGCCGCGAAACTCACCGAGTCAAAGCGTTTCGCCGTTTGCGGAAGAAAGTATGATGTAGAACAAGTAGCAGAAGCATACATGCTCAAGAGGGATCACCCGAAATTCAAAGGCAACTGAATTTCGGCAACCGGGCATCGAAGTCGGAATGCCGCGAAACTCACCGAGTCAAAGCGTTTCGCCGTTTGCGGAAGAAAGTATGATGTAGAACAAGTAGCAGAAGCATACATGCTCAAGAGGGATCACCCGAAATTCAAAGGCAACTGAATTTCGGCAACCGGGGCATCGAAGTCGGAATGCCGCGAAACTCACCGAGTCAAAGCGTTTCGCCGTTTGCGGAAGAAAGTATGATGTAGAACAAGTAGCAGAAGCATACATGCTCAAGAGGGATCACCCGAAATTCAAAGGCAACTGAATTTCGGCAACCGGGGCATCGAAGTCGGAATGCCGCGAAACTCACCGAGTCAAAGCGTTTCGCCGTTTGCGGAAGAAAGTATGATGTAGAACAAGTAGCAGAAGCATACATGCTCAAGAGGGATCACCCGAAATTCAAAGGCAACTGAATTTCGGCAACCGGGGCATCGAAGTCGGAATGCCGCGAAACTCACCGAGTCAAAGCGTTTCGCCGTTTGCGGAAGAAAGTATGATGTAGAACAAGTAGCAGAAGCATACATGCTCAAGAGGGATCACCCGAAATTCAAAGGCAACTGAATTTCGAATTTCGGCAACCGGGCATCGAAGTCGGAATGCCGCGAAACTCACCGAGTCAAAGCGTTTCGCCGTTTGCGGAAGAAAGTATGATGTAGAACAAGTAGCAGAAGCATACATGCTCAAGAGGGATCACCCGAAATTCAAAGGCAACTGAATTTCGGCAACCGGGCATCGAAGTCGGAATGCCGCGAAACTCACCGAGTCAAAGCGTTTCGCCGTTTGCGGAAGAAAGTATGATGTAGAACAAGTAGCAGAAGCATACATGCTCAAGAGGGATCACCCGAAATTCAAAGGCAACTGAATTTCGGCAACCGGGGCATCGAAGTCGGAATGCCGCGAAACTCACCGAGTCAAAGCGTTTCGCCGTTTGCGGAAGAAAGTATGATGTAGAACAAGTAGCAGAAGCATACATGCTCAAGAGGGATCACCCGAAATTCAAAGGCAACTGAATTTCGGCAACCGGGGCATCGAAGTCGGAATGCCGCGAAACTCACCGAGTCAAAGCGTTTCGCCGTTTGCGGAAGAAAGTATGATGTAGAACAAGTAGCAGAAGCATACATGCTCAAGAGGGATCACCCGAAATTCAAAGGCAACTGAATTTCGGCAACCGGGGCATCGAAGTCGGAATGCCGCGAAACTCACCGAGTCAAAGCGTTTCGCCGTTTGCGGAAGAAAGTATGATGTAGAACAAGTAGCAGAAGCATACATGCTCAAGAGGGATCACCCGAAATTCAAAGGCAACTGAATTTCGGCAACCGGGCATCGAAGTCGGAATGCCGCGAAACTCACCGAGTCAAAGCGTTTCGCCGTTTGCGGAAGAAAGTATGATGTAGAACAAGTAGCAGAAGCATACATGCTCAAGAGGGATCACCCGAAATTCAAAGGCAACTGAATTTCGGCAACCGGGGCATCGAAGTCGGAATGCCGCGAAACTCACCGAGTCAAAGCGTTTCGCCGTTTGCGGAAGAAAGTATGATGTAGAACAAGTAGCAGAAGCATACATGCTCAAGAGGGATCACCCGAAATTCAAAGGCAACTGAATTTCGGCAACCGGGGCATCGAAGTCGGAATGCCGCGAAACTCACCGAGTCAAAGCGTTTCGCCGTTTGCGGAAGAAAGTATGATGTAGAACAAGTAGCAGAAGCATACATGCTCAAGAGGGATCACCCGAAATTCAAAGGCAACTGAATTTCGGCAACCGGGGCATCGAAGTCGGAATGCCGCGAAACTCACCGAGTCAAAGCGTTTCGCCGTTTGCGGAAGAAAGTATGATGTAGAACAAGTAGCAGAAGCATACATGCTCAAGAGGGATCACCCGAAATTCAAAGGCAACTGAATTTCGGCAACCGGGGCATCGAAGTCGGAATGCCGCGAAACTCACCGAGTCAAAGCGTTTCGCCGTTTGCGGAAGAAAGTATGATGTAGAACAAGTAGCAGAAGCATACATGCTCAAGAGGGATCACCCGAAATTCAAAGGCAACTGAATTTCGGCAACCGGGCATCGAAGTCGGAATGCCGCGAAACTCACCGAGTCAAAGCGTTTCGCCGTTTGCGGAAGAAAGTATGATGTAGAACAAGTAGCAGAAGCATACATGCTCAAGAGGGATCACCCGAAATTCAAAGGCAACTGAATTTCGGCAACCGGGCATCGAAGTCGGAATGCCGCGAAACTCACCGAGTCAAAGCGTTTCGCCGTTTGCGGAAGAAAGTATGATGTAGAACAAGTAGCAGAAGCATACATGCTCAAGAGGGATCACCCGAAATTCAAAGGCAACTGAATTTCGGCAACCGGGCATCGAAGTCGGAATGCCGCGAAACTCACCGAGTCAAAGCGTTTCGCCGTTTGCGGAAGAAAGTATGATGTAGAACAAGTAGCAGAAGCATACATGCTCAAGAGGGATCACCCGAAATTCAAAGGCAACTGAATTTCGGCAACCGGGGCATCGAAGTCGGAATGCCGCGAAACTCACCGAGTCAAAGCGTTTCGCCGTTTGCGGAAGAAAGTATGATGTAGAACAAGTAGCAGAAGCATACATGCTCAAGAGGGATCACCCGAAATTCAAAGGCAACTGAATTTCGGCAACCGGGGCATCGAAGTCGGAATGCCGCGAAACTCACCGAGTCAAAGCGTTTCGCCGTTTGCGGAAGAAAGTATGATGTAGAACAAGTAGCAGAAGCATACATGCTCAAGAGGGATCACCCGAAATTCAAAGGCAACTGAATTTCGGCAACCGGGGCATCGAAGTCGGAATGCCGCGAAACTCACCGAGTCAAAGCGTTTCGCCGTTTGCGGAAGAAAGTATGATGTAGAACAAGTAGCAGAAGCATACATGCTCAAGAGGGATCACCCGAAATTCAAAGGCAACTGAATTTCGGCAACCGGGCATCGAAGTCGGAATGCCGCGAAACTCACCGAGTCAAAGCGTTTCGCCGTTTGCGGAAGAAAGTATGATGTAGAACAAGTAGCAGAAGCATACATGCTCAAGAGGGATCACCCGAAATTCAAAGGCAACTGAATTTCGGCAACCGGGCATCGAAGTCGGAATGCCGCGAAACTCACCGAGTCAAAGCGTTTCGCCGTTTGCGGAAGAAAGTATGATGTAGAACAAGTAGCAGAAGCATACATGCTCAAGAGGGATCACCCGAAATTCAAAGGCAACTGAATTTCGGCAACCGGGGCATCGAAGTCGGAATGCCGCGAAACTCACCGAGTCAAAGCGTTTCGCCGTTTGCGGAAGAAAGTATGATGTAGAACAAGTAGCAGAAGCATACATGCTCAAGAGGGATCACCCGAAATTCAAAGGCAACTGAATTTCGGCAACCGGGGCATCGAAGTCGGAATGCCGCGAAACTCACCGAGTCAAAGCGTTTCGCCGTTTGCGGAAGAAAGTATGATGTAGAACAAGTAGCAGAAGCATACATGCTCAAGAGGGATCACCCGAAATTCAAAGGCAACTGAATTTCGGCAACCGGGGCATCGAAGTCGGAATGCCGCGAAACTCACCGAGTCAAATCGTTTGGCCGTTTGCGGAAGAAAGTATGATGTAGAACAAGTAGCAGAAGCATACATGCTCAAGATGGATCACCCGAAATTCAAAGGCAACTGAATTTCGGCAACCGGGGCATCGAAGTCGGAATGCCGCGAAACTCACCGAGTCAAAGCGTTTCGCCGTTTGCGGAAGAAAGTATGATGTAGAACAAGTAGCAGAAGCATACATGCTCAAGAGGGATCACCCGAAATTCCAAAGGCAACTGAATTTCGGCAACCGTGGCATCGAAGGCGGAATGCCGCGAAACTCACCGAGTCAAAGCGTTTTGCCGTTTGCGGAAGAAAGTATGATGTAGAACAAGTAGCAGAAGCATACATGCTCAAGAGGGATCACCTGAAATTCAAAGGCAACTGAATTTCGGCAACCGGGGCATCGAAGTCGGAATGCCGCGAAACTCATTGAGTCAACGCGTTTCGCCGTTTGCGGAAGAAAGTATGATGTAGAACAAGTAGCAGAAGCATACATGCTCAAGAGGGATCACCCCAAATTCAAAGGCAACTGAATTTCGGCAACCGGGGCATCGAAGTCGGAATGCCTCGAAACTCACCGAGTCAAAGCGTTTCGCCGTTTGCGGAAGAAAGTATGATGTAGAACAAGTAGCAGAAGCATACATGCTCAAGAGGGATCACCCCAAATTCAAAGGCAACTGAATTTCGGCAACCGGGGCATCGAAGTCGGAATGCCTGGAAACTCACCGAGTCAAAGCGTTTCGCCGTTTGCGGAAGAAAGTATGATGTAGAACAAGTAGCAGAAGCATACATGCTCAAGAGGGATCACCCGAAATTCAAAGGCAACTGAATTTCGGCAACCGGGACATCGAAGTCGGAATGCCGCGAAAGTCACCGAGTCAAAGCGTTTCCCGTTTGCGGAAGAAAGTATGATGTAGAACAAGTAGCAGAAGCATACATGCTCAAGAGGGATCACCCAAAATGCAAAGCCAACTGAATATCGGTAACAAGGGCATCGAAGTCGGAATGCCGCGAAAGTCACCGAGTCAAAGCGTTTCGCCGTTTGCGGATGAAAGTATGATGTAGAACAAGTAGCAGAAGCATACATGCTGAAGAGGGATCACCCAAAATGCAAAGGCAACTGAATTTCGGCAACCGGGGCATCGAAGTCGGAATGCCTCGAAACTCACCGAGTCAAAGCGTTTCGCCGTTTGCGGAAGAAAGTATGATGTAGAACAAGTAGCAGAAGCATACATGCTCCAGAGGGATCACCCGAAATTCAAAGGCAACTGAATTTCAGCAACCGGGACATCGAAGTCGGAATGCCTCGAAACTCACCGAGTCAAAGCGTTTCGCCGTTTGCGGAAGAAAGTATGATGTAGAACAAGTTGCAGAAGCATACATGCTCAAGAGGGATCACCCGAAATTCAAAGGCAACTGAATTTCGGCAACCGGGGCATCGAAGTCGGAATGCCTCGAAACTCACCGAGTCAAAGCGTTTCGCCGTTTGGGGAAGAAGGTATGATGTAGAACAAGTAGCAGAAGCATACATGCTCAAGAGGGATCACCCGAAATTCAAAGGCAACTGAATTTCGGCAACCGGGGCATCGAACTCGGAATACCGCGAAACTCACCGAGTTAAAGCGTGTCGCCGTTTGCGGAAGAAAGTATGATGTAGAACAAGTAGCAGAAGCATACATGCTCAAGAGGGATCACCAAAATGCAAAGGCAACTGAATTTTGGCAACCGGGACATCGAAGTCGGAATGCCTCGAAACTCACCGAGTCAAAGCGTTTCGCCGTTTGCGGAAGAAAGTATGATGTAGAACAAGTAGCAGAAGCATACATGCTCAAGAGGGATCACCCGAAATTCAAAGGCAACTGAATTTCGGCAACCGGGGCATCGAAGTCGGAATGCCTCGAAACTCACCGAGTCAAAGCGTTTCGCCGTTTGCGGAAGAAGTATGATGTAGAACAAGTAGCAGAAGCATACATGCTCAAGAGGGATCACCCGAAATTCAAAGGCAACTGAATTTCGGCAACCGGGGCATCGAAGTCGGAATGCCTCGAAACTCACCGAGTCAAAGCGTTTCGCCGTTTGCGGAAGAAAGTATGATGTAGAACAAGTAGCAGAAGCATACATGCTCAAGAGGGATCACCCGAAATTAAAAGGCAACTGAATTTCGGCAACC